>OU342735.1:489614158-490122260 GCA_910589765.1 Avena atlantica | reverse complement strand
TCGGCTGGGCCCTATGGGGCCTTGTGCCCGGCCAATGCGGCCAGGACACTCCCTCATAGGCCCATGCCCCTCCCGGAAGGTGGGGCCACGTTGGTCCCCTTCCGGAAGGTTCTAGAAGCTTCCGGTACAATACCGATTAACCCGGAACAATTCCGAACTCCAAAACTGCACTGCCTTATATAATCTTATTCTCCGGACCATTCCGGAACTCTCGTGATATCCGGATCCCATCCGAGGCTCCAAACAAAAATTCATAAACAATTATCCAATCTATCCTAGCGTCGAGATACGTTAGTGTGGGACCCTGCGGTTTTCGAGAATATGCAGACATGATCTTCTATCAATAATCAACCAGCGGGTCTGGGACCCATATTGACTCCCACACATTCATCGATATCATATCGGATGAACCACGATGCCAGGATTCAATCAAATCCCATATATATATTCCCTCGCTCGCGATATTTTACTTGCCCGAGATTCGATCGTCGGTACCGTCATACCTAGTTCAATCTCGTTCACAGCAAGTACTTTACTCGTTCCGTATCCGATATCACTTTGTGATTAACTCCTTAACCACATGCTTGCAAGCGGTGTTGATATCGATTACCGAGTGGGCCGAAAGTATATCTCCAACTTTGGAGGGACAAATTCCATCTCGATACATACAACCCAACAGATACTTTCAGATCACCTGAGAGACACCTTTATGATCACCCTCTCATAGGATGACGTTTGATGACCTCAAAGATTTCTTCCGATACCAGGGAGTTGCATTATCTCATGGTCTAAGGAATACAATATTTGACATAGCAAAAGCTTCGCAAAGACGAACACGATGACACGATCTAATTGGCTCTGCTTGTTTGGGTCTATCCACCATATCATTCTCCCAATGATATGATCATTATCAATTGACAACTCATGTCTATGGTAGGAAACCTTAACCATCATTGATCAATGAGCTAGTCCATAGAGGCGTACTAGGGACACGGTGTTGTTCACAAACCACACAAGTATTAAAGTTTCCGCTTAATACAATTCTAGCATGGAATATAAACTTTATCATGAACAAGAATTATAATAAGAACATCTTTATTATTGCCTCTAGGGCATAATTCCAACAGTCTCCCACTTGCACTAGAGTCAATAATCTAGTTTACATCTGGCAACAATCTCACACCCATGGCACTGAGGTGTTGATCATGTTTTACACGTGGAAGAGGTTTAGTCAATGGATCTGCGACATTCAGATCCGTATGTACTTTGCTGATCTTCAGATCTCCATCTGCTATATAATCTCGGATTATATGAAACTTGCGGTTGATATGCTTGGTCTTTGGATGATATCTTGGTTCCTTAGCGAGTGCTATGGCGCCAGTGTTGTCACACAATATCTCCAGTGGGTCCAATGCACTTGGAACCACGCCAAGCTCAGTGATGAAGTTTCTGATCCAAACTCCTTCACTTGACGCTTCTGCAGCAGCCATGTATTCCGCTTCTACTGTAGATCCCGCGATCACGCTCTGCTTGCAGCTTCTCCAGCTCACAGCTCCTCCATTCAAAATATAAACGTATCCTGTCTGAGATTTAGAATCATCCTTGTCGGTGTCGAAAACTAGCATCGACGTAACCTTTTACGACAAGCTGTTCATCACCCCCCCATAGACTAAGAACATTTCTTTAGTTCTATTTAGGTACTTTAGGGTTCTTCACGGCTGTCCAGTGTTCCACTCCTGGATCACTTTGATATCTGCTCGTCAAACTAAGAGCATTGGACACATCCGGTCTAGTACACAGCATGGCATACATGATGGAACCTATGGCCGAGGCATAAGGCGTTGCTCATGAGCTTCCCTATCATTTACCGTAGCTGGACACTGAGCCTTGCTCAATATCTTACCTGACAACATAGGCACTGAACCTTTCTTTGCCTTATCCATTCTGAACCTTTTCAGAACTTTGTCTAGGGTATATACTCTGGCTTAAAGCTATCAGGCGTCTTTGTCTATCTCTATAGATCTTGATGCCCAATATATAAGCAGCTTCACCTAGGTCTTTCATTGAAAAACACTTGTTCAAATAACTCTTCACATCGTTAAGCATGTTGATGTCATTTCCGATAATCAATATGTCATCCACATACAGTACCAGAAACGTCACCGAGCTCCCACTCACTTTCTTGTAGATGCAAGCTTCGTAGCAATTTGGAACAATCCAAAGCTCTTGATCACTTGATCAAACGAAGGTTCCAACTCCGAGATGCTTGCTTCAGCCCATAAATGGAACGCTGAAGTTTGCATACTTTACTAGCATCCTTAGGATCGACAAAACCTTCGGGTTGCATCATATACACTCTTCATCATGTTGCCATTGAGGAAAGCAGTCTTGACATCCATCTGCCATATTTCATAATCATGAAACGCAACAATTGCTAATAAAATCCGAATGGACTTAAACATCGCTACGGGAGAGAAAGTCTCATCGTAGTCAACACCTTGAACTTGTCGAAAACCTTTTGCGACAAGTCGTGCTTTATAGACGGTAACATTACCATCCGCGTCCATTTTCTTCTAGAATATCCATTTGCACTCAACGGCCTTTCGGTCGCTAGGAGGATCCACCAAAGTCCATACTTGGTTTTCGCTCATGGATCCCAATTCGGATTTCATGGCTTTCAGCCATTTCTCAGAGTCTGGGCTCATCATCGCTTCCTCATAGTTCGTAGGTTCACTGTCTTCTACCAACAAGACAGTCAAGACAGGGTTGCCGTACCACTCAGGAGGGGCACGCGACCTTGTCGACCTGCGACGTTCAGTAGCAGCATCGTCCGAAGCTTCATGATCCTTGTCATTAGCTTCCTCTATTGTTGGTGCAGGCGGCACTGGAACAATTTCAGGTGCTGCGCTACTCTCCAATTCAAGAGAAGGTTCAATAACCTCGTCTAGCTCTACTTTCCTCCCACTCACTTCTTTCGAGAGAAACTCCTTCTCAAGAAAGGAACCGTTCTTTGCGACAAACACTTTGCCTTCGGTTCTGTGAAAGAAGGTATACCCAATAGTTTCCTTAGGGTATCTATGAAGACGCATTTCTCCGCTTTGGGTTCGAGCTTGTCCGCATCACTTCTTGACGTAAGCTTCACATCCCCAAACTTTAAGAAACGACAACTTAGGTTTAGCACCAAACCACAGTTCATACGGTGTCGTCTCAACAGATTTAGATGGAGCCCTATTTAAAGTGAATGCAGCGGTTTCTAATGCATAACCCCAAAATGATAACGGCAAATCAGTAAGAGACATCATCGATCGGACCATATCTAATAGGGTTCGATTCCGGCGTTCAGACACACCATTGCGCTGTGGTGTTCCGGGTGGCGTGAGTTGTGAAACAATTCCGCTTGCTTTAAGATGCGTGAGAAAATCATAACTCAAATATTCGCCCCCACGATCGGATCGTAGAAACTTAATCTTTCTGTTACGATGGATCTCCACTTCATTCTGAAATTCTTTGAACTTTTCAAACGTTTCAGATTTATGTTTCATTAAATAGATATACCCATATCTACTTAAGTCATCGGTAAAAGTGAGGAAATAGCGATATCCACCGCGCGTCGAAACACTCATCAGTCCGCATACATCGGTATGTATGATTTCCAACAAGTCCGTTGCTCGCTCCATCATACCGGAGAACGGGGTTGTTTGATCATCTTGCCCATGAGGCATGGTTCGCATGTGTCAAATGATTCAAAATCAAGAGACTCCAAAAGTCCATCAGAATGGAGTTTCTTCATGCGCTTTACTCCAATATGACCTAGACGACAGTGCCACAAATAAGTAGTATTATCACTATCTACTTTGCATCTCTTAGCCTCAATGTTATGGATGTGTGTTTCATCCCTTTCGAGATTTAGAAGAAATAAACCATTCACAAGAGGTGCATGACCATAAAAGATGTTACTCATATAAATAGAACAACCATTATTCTCCGATTTAAATGAATAACCGTCTTGCAATAAACCGATCCGGAAATGATGTTCATGCTCAACGCAGGCACATAATAACATTTATTAAGGTTTAAAACTAATCCCGAAGGTAAAACTAAGGAGAGCGTGCCGACGGCCATCACATCAACTCTTGATCTGTTGCCAACGCGCATCGTCACCTCATCCCTCGCAGCCGCCGTCTATTCCGTAGCTCCTGTTTCGAGTTACAAATATTAGCAACTGAATCGGTATCAAATACCCAGGCACTACAACGAGGGCTAGTAAGGAAAACATCAATAACATGTATATCAAATATACCTTTGATGGTGCCAGCCTTCTTGTCCGCTAAGTACTTCGGACAGTTGCGCTTCCTGTGACCCTGTCCTTGCAATAGAAGCACTCAGTGTCCGGCTTAGGACCAGACCTGAGCTTCTTCTCAGCAGGGGCATTGTGCTTGCCGCCGCCCTTCTTGAAGGGCTTCTTTGCTCCCTTACCTTTCTTAAAGGAGGGCTTGTTGACCATCAACACATGATTATCCTTCTTGATGTCCACTTCCGCAGCCTTCAGCTTTGCGAAGAGCTCGGTGATCGTATCAGTGGAACCAATCTGATTATGAGTCACTACAAAACTTTTGTAGCTGGGAGGGAGTGATTGCAGAACCCTGTCAATCTTGAGCTCCTCTGGAATCGTGCATTCCAGTTGCTCAAGGCGTTGAGTGTAGCCCGACATCTTTATGGCGTGCTCACTAACGGAACTCCCTTCCTCCATCTTGCAGTTAAAGAACTTCTCAGAGATCTCATATCTCTCAGAACGGGCTTGAGTCTGAAACATGGTTTTCAGCTCCTCGAGAATCTCAAAGGGCCCGGGATAGGTTTCAAAACGATTTTGAAGCTCCGGTTCCATAGCAAACAACATGGTGCTCTTAATCACACCATAATCATCTTTGCGCGACTGATAGACAGCTTTCTCATCAGCCGGCGCAGTTGCAGCAGGGGGGTTACCTAACGCTTTCTCAAGGACATAGTCCTTTTGTCCGCCAGACAGAATGATTCTTAGATTGCGGAACCAGTTGGTGAAGTTAGACCCATTGTTTCTAAGCTTTTCTTTCTCAGCAAAAACGTTGAAGTTGAAGTTGGACTTGGCCATTGGATCTACAGTATTTGCAAGTACAATTTAGACTATGTTCATGATAAATAGTTCAACTTAATCAAATTACTAGATGAACTCCCACTAAATTCAACATCCCTCAAGTTGTTTAGTGAACACGACCCAAATTCACCACACCTAATCCGATCATCACGAGAAGAGATGTGGTTTCAATGGTGGACAACGAAGTTTCGATCATATCATTCATATGACTCATGCTTAACCTTTCGGTTCTTGTGTTCCGAGGCCATGTCTGTACATGCTAGGCTCGTCAAGTTAGACCCAAGTATTTCCGCGTGTGCAAAAACTGGCTTGCACCCGTTGTATGTGAGCGTAGAGTCTATAGCACCCGATCATCACGCGATGCTTGGACACGACGAACTTTCGCAACGGTGCATACTTGGGGAGAACACAGTTTTTATCTTGATCTTTAAGTGAGGAATCATCTTATAATGCTACCGTCGCGATCTAAGCATGATAAGATACATAAAAGGATAAACATCACATGCATATAACTTTATGTGACATGGTATAGCCTATCTTCGCGCAATGATCTCCATCTTGTGCGTTCCGGCATGATCTCCATCACTCCACCATGATTGCCTCCACCACGAATAGCAACTACAACTATTGCTAACTACTTAGCGATAAAGTAAAGCTATTACATGGCGTATAAGAAGTTGACTCGCAGGTCATACACAATTATAAAGACAACCATATGGCTCCTGCCGGTTGTGTACTCATCGACATGCAAGTCGTGAAACATTACAAAACATGATCATCGCATACAATATACGCATCACATCTTGGGCCATACCATATCACAGAAAACACTCCCTGCAAGAACAAGTTAGACGCCTCTACTTTGTTGTTGCATGTTTTACGTGGCTTATGGGAGTAGATGCTAAGAACGATTCTTACCTACGGAAAGCCACAATGGTGATATTATGGTTGCCAAACTCCGGTGTTAATCCCATGACAACTATAGTGAGAGAAACTGACATCCACCAGCCGCATGTGTGGTACAAGCCACACGTCAAGTGCGGAGCCGGTCTCGCGAACGACGTCGCGTAAGGTTGGCCTGGACCGCTTCAATCTCACTATCCCGCGTCATAAGAAGAACACAAACAAGAGGCTTGCAACAGAAAACATCAACGCCCGCAACAACCATGTTGCGTTCTACTCGTGAAACACATCTACGCATAGATCTAGCTCTCATACCACTGAAGGGTTTCGCGGCATAGTAAATCAAAATTTTCTACGGAGCGAACAGAGGGAAAGCCAAGATCTAATCTAGGAGATGCAAACAACAAGAGAGATTGGATTAGATCTTCATACCCTTGAAGATTTGCACAGCGGAACGTTCGTCGGAACGTGGGTGACGTAGTCGTACTCGCTTCTCCTCCTCGCGATCCGATCCGATCTAGCACCACAAGTGGCGGTGCCTCCGTGAGATGCACACGTGCAGCACCTCGACGTCTCCTCCTTCCTCGGACCAGCGAGTATGGTGGAGAGATAGATTGGATCTACAGCACGACGGCGTGGTGTATATGGTGGAGAATTTCTGCTGCAGGGCTTCGCCTACAAACAGTCGGGAGGGAGAGAGGAAGATAGCAAGGCTGCTAGGGCTTGGAGGAAGGTGTGTGGGGGGGAGGGGGCGCACCACCCCTCTATATATAGAGGGGGGCGGCCAGCCCTTGCCCCTCCTCCAAGCCTATCTCTAGTTTAAACAATTTAAACTCTCTCTTATCTAGAAATCCTATCTCTAGTTTAAACGATTTAAACTCTCCCTTATCTAGAAATTCTATCTCGAGATTTAAACGAGTCAAATCTCTCTAGAATCGGCTGGGCCCTATGGGGCCTTGTGCCCTTGGCCCAATGCGGCCAGGACACTCCCTCATAGGCCCATGCCCCCTCCCGGAAGGTGGGGCCACGTTGGTCCCCTTCCGGAAGGTTCTAGAAGCTTCCGGTACAATACCGATTAACCCGGAACAATTCCGAACTCCAAAAACTGCACTGCCTTATATGAATCTTATTCTCCGGACCATTCCGGAACCTCTCGTTATATCCCGGATCCCATCCGAGACTCCGAACAAAAATTCATAAACCAATTATCCAATCTATCCTAACGTCGAGATACGTTAAGTGTGTGACCCTGCGGGTTCAAGAATATGCAGACATGATCTTCTATCAATAATCAACAGCGGGGTCTGGGCACCCATATTGACTCCCACACATTCATCGATGATCATATCGGATGAACCACGATGCCAGGATTCAATCAATCCCATATATATATTCCCTTCGTCTCGCGATATTTTACTTGCCCGAGATTCGATCGTCGGTACCGTCATACCTAGTTCAATCTCGTTCACATCAAGTACTTTACTCGTTCTGTAATCCGATATCACTTTGTGATTAACTCCTTAACCACATGCTTGCAAGCGGTGTTGATATCGATTACCGAGTGGGCCCGAAGTATATCTCTCCGACTTGGGAGGGACAAACTTCCATCTCGATACATACAACCCAACAGATACTTTCCGATCACCTGAGAGACACCTTTATGATCACCCTCTCATAGGATGACGTTTGATGACCTCAAAGCTTTCTTCCGATACCAGGGAGTTGCATTATCTCATGGTCAAAGGAATACAATATTTGACATAGGAAAAGCTTCGCAAAGACGAACACGATGACACGATCTAATTGCTCTGCTTTGTTTGGGTCTATCCACCATATCATTCTCCCAATGATATGATCTCATTATCAATTGACAACTCATGTCTATGGTTAGGAAACCTTAACCATCATTGATTAATGAGCTAGTCCATAGAGGCGTACTAGGGACACGGTGTTGTTCACAAACCACACAAGTATTAAAGTTTCCGCTTAATACAATTCTAGCATGGAATATAAACTTTATCATGAACAAGAATTATAATAATAACATCTTTATTATTGCCTCTAGGGCATAATTCCAACAACTACATCACCCGCGTTCCGACGAACGTTCCGCTGTGCGAATCTTCAAGGGTATGAAGATCTAATCCAATCTCTCTCGTTGTTTGCATCTCCTAGATTAGATCTTGGCTTTCCCTCTGTTCGCTCCGTAGAAAATTTTGATTTACTATGCCGCGAAACCCTTCAGAACCTGCTAGGCTCTCTAGGAGTGTATGGGAAGACAAAAGATACACCGGAAGCACGACAGGACCAGCAATGTCTGAAGGCCCCTGAAGAGCCTATGCATCCTGAGAACGAGAAGGGTAAACGATGCCACTTAACTCCTGCCAGCTACGCTCTTACGAAAGCAGAGAAGGAAATCTTTTTTGAATGTCTGAGCAGTATCAAGGTCCCGTCTGGCTTCTCGTCGAATATAAAGGGATTAATAAATATGGCAGAGAAAAAATTCCAAAACCTGAAGTCTCGTGACTGCCACGTGATTATGACACAATTGCTTCCGATTGCATTGAGGGGGCTTCTACCTGAAAATGTTCGAGTACCCATTGTGAAGCTATGTGCATTCTTCAATGCAATATCTCAGAAGGTAATCGATCCAGAAAGCCTACCAGGGTTACAAATAGATGTGGCCCAATGTCTTTTCAGCTTTGAGTTGGTGTTCCCACCATCCTTCTTCAATATTATGACGCATCTCCTGGTTCACCTAGTAGAAGAGATTGCCATTCTCGGTCCTGTATTTCTACACAATATGTTCCCCTTTGAGAGGTACATGGGAGTCTTAAAGAAATATGTTCATAACCGTGCTAGGCCAGAAGGAAGCATCTCCAAGGGCTATGTAACAGAGGAGGTCATTGAGTTCTGTGTTGATTTTATTCCTGACCTTAAGGCGATTGGTGTTCCAGAATCACGACATGAGGGGAGACTACGTGGAAAAGGCACCCTAGGATGTAAAGCAATGATATGTAGGGACGGGCATTCTCTCAATCAAGCACACTACACGGTTTTACAAAGATCTATCTTGGTTGCCCCGTATATCAATGAACACAAGAATCTAATACGCCTCAAACACCCGGGGCAGTCTGATGAATGGATTATAAGTGAACACATGGCGAGTTTTGGCGGCTGGCTGCAAAGACTTCTCACGAATAACACCACTGTTGGGGATCAGCTGTACTTGTTGGCCAGGACACCATCTTCGACTGTATGTACTTTCCAAGGGTACGAGATAAATGGGAATACATTTTACACGATAGGCCAAGATAAAAAGAGCACCAACCAAAACAGTGGTGTCCGCTTCGATGCAACAGAAGACAATGGGCAAAAGGCCACGTATTATGGGTTCATAGAGGAGATATGGGAACTTGACTATGGACCTAATTTTAAGGTCCCCTTGTTTCGATGCAAATGGGTCAAGCTAACAGGAGGAGGGGTTGAGGTAGACAAGAAGTACGGAATGACAACGGTGGATCTCAACAATCTTATGAAGAACTTAGACGAACCATTCATCCTAGCCAAGGACATATGCCAAGAAGTTCATGCTCATATTATGTAACTCTAGTTCATGTTTTTAATATTAATACATGTCTTGAGTGTTAGTCATGTTTTGTGGATGGACCGGGACTATGAGAAGAAGTTGTCCCGATTCGTACTTACCATTAAGATCTGATCTCCAAACGCGCGCGGTCACATATTAGGGAGTGCCTCTATGACCAGTTTCTTGGAGATGCCGGAGGACTAGGCTCCGTCGGCATCTCCCTGAAACTGGCCGTAGTGGTGTCCCTGCTCTCGAAAACCATCTTGCAGCTTTGTAACTTCTCTAACTAGATCAATACACCTGGGAGCTAACTAATTTCACATATTAGGGAGTGCCTCTATGACCAGTTTCTCGGAGATGCCGGAGGACTGGGCTCCGTCGGCATCTCCCTGAAACTGGCCGTAGTGGTGTCCCTGCCTCAAACTGGCTGGAGGACTGGATTGTAACACCCTCAGAATCGGCCCTATGCAAGTTTCAGCGCTTCCCGCCAAACCCGCATAGAAACGATTCAAAGGTGCCCACCAGGCACTTGCGTGCGGGTGGAAAACGAAGTAATAACATTACACAACAGTCCTCGATGGGACCCACAGAACAGATATATATACAACACGACTCCATGAGTCAAGAATACAGATATACAGAACAAAGATCCAAATCACCTTGAAAACGATAGAGCGTCCAGCTACGGACAAGATGCAAATGGGGCTAAGAGCCCTGAAGAATAACCAATGGCGTCCATAACCCTGCCCAGGCCAAGCCGGAAGGGTAACCCTGCTAACGACGTCGATCTCAAAACCTGCTTAAACAAAAGGGGTGCCGACGAAGGGCAAAGGAAAAAAGAGAGAGCGGTCAGTACTGAGGCCAGTACGCGGCGAGGCTAGAATTCGGTGGTCCTCGCCTACATAGGTATGGTGGACTGAAGCGGCAGCGCAGCATGCACTAAAAAACCTATAGAGACTCGATATAACTGACGGCTATCAGAGAGGGGTAAGAAAGACCTATCCGGAACCCAACCACGATACTACCACCAAACATACCCATCCTGGTGTTTCCCCCTCGAGACCAAACAAGGAAGTCAACCGAGGAACTCACACAGTTGGCAGTTTTATTCATTCCGTTATAGTGGCGGCAATTACTAGTCAAATAAAGATGGCATGAGTCATCCTGATATAATAAGCAGTGGGCAGTTTTAGTTAAACATTCCGTTGTAGTTGCAACACTTACTAGTCAGATACGATTAGCATGAGGTATCCCAAACCCAGCAGTTGTCGGTACTTTTATTTAGCCATTCCGTTGTAGTGAAGCTGATTACTAGTCATATCGGATACAAGTCAAATTATAACAGTAAACTTTAGTTATAGTTGTCTATGATCGAGAACTGTGCTCCAAGTCGTCCATAACCGCGGACACGGCTTCTCGAAAATATTTAACCCTGCAGGGGTGCACCAAAGTATCCACACGCACTTCGACCCTTTTTGCCAGATCAATTAACATACACCCATCGGTATGTCGGCGGGGCCTAAGTCATGACGTTTCCCAGACCCAAAGTAAGTACATGGGGGCCACCCCACCAATTCTACCCGCAACAAAGTCGGCCGGTCTCCGAGACGGACTCAGGGTTTGTGGAGCCGGCTGTAAACGACTGGGAACCCGAAAGTGTGACTGGGCTTGTCGATACAGCGAAAACGGGTCACGATCCTAAACAGTACAGGTGCAGTACATCGCACAATTTAAATTAAGCAGTAAAGCATGGCATAAGTACAGAATAGTAATAAAGCCCCAAACTACTTGTGGCCCCCAGTACAGTACTTTGAAATCAGGTACTAAATCGATGGGGGTGCCCATACACCCCACCTGTGGTTAGCGCGCTCGATCTCGGAACAGGTGTCAAGAACTCGGGGTCCTACGGGACACAAGTGGACGGTTAACAACCAAATAACATCTATTGCCCACATGTGCCTCTGCATTACCTACTTCAATTTTAGTTATTAAACGATAAGTAAGGCTATGATCATCTCCAACATTAAGCATGCGGCAATACTCCAACAACTGTGGTACTTGACGACACGCAACAGCACTTGAGCAAGCGACTACGACGCGCAGGTCCAATTATCTACCAAACAACAGGTAATAGGATGTGTCCAAGGCAATATAAGGCTGCAACGGATATCACGGGTACGAAAACTAGAGCATCGCAACACAGATAGCAATAGATCAACAGGAGGGAATAAATACTATAAAAGTAAGATAGGTAGAAAGGGGGAGGTGCTCGCCTAAAAACATTGCCGAAGGTTCATCCGAAGATCGGGTTGACACTCACATCAACTCATCGGCCTAATCCGTGAAGAAGCAAAGCACTAGAAGAAACACCAGATGCAATATTTAATACTACGACAGAAGATCGGGCATGATGCATGTATGATGTATGACATGGCAAGGGTGCAATGCAATTAGGTCATATTAAGCGGAACCGGGGTCCCGACATTTAATTAAACGGTTTAAGTTATTTATTTACCCCGCAAATTAAATGTTGGATTAGCAAGACCAAACATGGTTTCGGTTCGCTATGCCAATTTAAATGAAGTCCGGAATAAGACAAAGATATCCCGCATATAGACTCCATATTTAATTTAGATGAATCGGCATAAGGCACCCCCCAAACCACATGAATATGTATGCATGATCAATTTAATATGCATCAGTTGATAATGTCATATTATAAAATAATGGGGTCTCGGATAGGGGATCACATTAGGGTTCGGCGAACTTGGGCTCCGAGGGGTTCCGGGTTGGTCTCAGGGTTCGACGGGGAAACGGTTCGACGGAATCGGTCTCGGACATCGGAAGTAGATCTTGTCGCATCCGGGAAGAAGGACCTGGTTTGGTGTCGGGGGCGCATTGGATTCGCCCGGGTCGGTGTCGTTCTTGTCGTCGCGAAGGTCTTGTCGGGTCCACGTACCGGGTCAGTCTTGGCGTCCGGGGTGAAGAACTTGGCGTGTCGGGTTCGGTCTTCGAATCCATGTAGTAGACCTTGTCAGTTCCATGTCGACGACCTTGGGGTTCTGCGGTCTTCGGCCCGATCTTCAAGTCTAGGAAGAAGATCTTGAGGGTCCATGGCACGACATCGAACCGATGTAGATGTTGGTGACGAACTTGTCGGGCTCGAGTGGCTTGTAATAATCTTTTACCGAGTACGCACGATAGCAGATATACACCAAAACGGATGGCACAAAAGCGAGGACGCCATGTACCATTTGCAGCTCCTTGCGGGGACGCGCACAGGGGAGGCCCTCCCATGCGACAGAGAGCAACGAGGCAGGGATATGCCGAAGGTTTAGGCAGGGCCACAGCCACGCGGAGCACTGGGGAACATGGGCAGCAGCGGCTCGGGGCGGCACTCGAGGCTTGGAGGCATGTCGCCGGAGAGGGACGACGGATACGGGGTAGCAGGTGCCGGAGACGAGCGAACGCGGCTGCTCGGCAGGCGACGCCGCGGCGGTGCAGAGGAGCTGCGAGGCGAGGGGCACGGCGGTAGCTCGCTGGCGGGAAGGAGCGGAGGAGGCCGAGGAAGAGCGGGACCGCGGCCAGAGGGGAGGAGGTCCAGAGGCGGAGGAGGGGATCCCGGCGAGCGGGGCGGCGGCGGCTCGAGGCCAGGCGGCGGGGAGGAGCAGCGTCGCGGCGACCCGGGGGGATACAGGCGGTGGCGAGAACGTCGACGAGGCGCAGGGCGGCGGAGTGCGGGCCCGGGACCAGAGCAAGGGCGGGGAGGCAGAGGCTCCTGGCGAGCAAAGGCGGCGGCTCGGGCGCGACGCAGACGACCGATGGAGAGAGGATGCGGGCGAGGAACGGCAGAGAGGAAGGCTCGGTGGCGGAGACGAGCGCGGCCGGGCTCGGCCGGAGGACGCGCGCAGGGCGCCGGAGACGGTTGAGGCCAGGCGGCGAGCTGGCGGCCGGGCTCTGGGGACAAACGGGACAGGGCAGAGGCGAGGGAGGAGAGCTCTGCCGTGGGGAGGACGAGGGCGAGGGGAGAGAGAGCGGGGGAGGCGGGTGGTGGGGAGCAGGGTCAGGTGGTGGGGCCGCGCGGGATGGAGATCCCGAGATGGTCGGGCGGTTGGTGGGTGTCGGTGTGCGGTGCGTTGTGTGTGTTGCGGCAGGTGGGGAGAGGGAAGGAGTTGGGGGTGAGGTGGCGGACTGGGATTGGATGGGGGGAAGGAAGTGGTGAGGTGGCGGGAGGGGATTGGCCAGGGTGATGTGGAGGGGGCTGGGTAGGATAGAGCTAGGTAGGAAAAGGGTTTGGGTGGGCTGGTTTAGGTCTAGGTTTTAGGTTTATTATTTTAATAAAATATTATTTTTGTTTTGTTTTAAATCTTTTTATCAAATATTTTTTAGGCAAATAGTGTCGCAGATAAATATAAGATTTGTTTTTGAAACAAGAGGAGAAGTATTGCAGTAACCAAAAATAACTTTAGCTAAAACATTTTGAGAGACAAAATAAATGCATGATGCAATGATGGTGCTCAAATGCAAGGTGGCATGATGACATGAGCATGCGGTCATGATGATGCAACGCACAAAATAACGCGATTTTCTAATAGTGGTTTTGCGGGATGCCACATGGACTCACAAGGATGCCTATTTATAGTACAAGCAGCTCGACATAGTGTTGACACTTAGAAATAATGTCGACACTCACCCCTATTATTAGTGCTGACTCGTGTTTTGTCCCGGATGGTGTCTCCAACCGGGACTAAAGGTTCATCTTTAGTCCCGGTTGGTGACACCATCCGGGACTAGGTACACGCCGCACGACATAATGTCGACACTCACCCCTATTATTAGTGCTGACTCGTGTTTTGTCCCGGTTGGTGTCTCCAACCGGGACTAAAGGTTCATCCCGCCATTTTTCTTCCTGCCAGATCTTCTTCCCGCCATTTTTCTTCCCGCCAGTTCTTCCCGCTAGTTCACTATATATATATATATATATATATATATATATGTAGGGGGTTGGCCTCCATTGTCATTGCACATCTCTAGACTCATATCTGCAACCTCATCACTCTTTCCCATGGCTTCCACCGTAGCACTAACCCCCAGGGAGGCGGAGGCGCTTTGCGCCTCGAACTACCCCTGCCCGCCGGGCTACTGTGTCCCCGTCGGCTGGATGCTGAGCGTCGGAGGCGTGCCGGTTCCTCCTGTCCCTCTAGGTGTGGCGCGCCGGATGGCCATCACGAACCACTACTACTTCGAGCTCACGCCGGAGCAGCGGAGGAATCCCAGATGGCATCCTGACTATTTCCCTACTTGGGAAGCCTTCTTCGTGGATCGGCATGAGAGGGCGCTCGCCAGGCACGAGGAGGACGGACCACCTCCTCCTAACTTCAACGAGGCCGGCCGTCGGCTATGGTGGCGCGGTCGGACTCTCCAGAGCGTCATGGCCTATGACACTGCCGCCGACTCTAACCCCCGTCTGCGCTACCCTCAAGTCCAGCCCACGCGTACTCTCCAGAGGTTCAATTACGGCGACCCCGACGACGACAGCGATGACGGCAACGGCGAGTACGACGACTACAGTGGCGAGTATTACAGGTGTAGGCAGGAGCATGACTGAATCACTCCAACATTCTGAAACAAGTTCGGCCGATTGTTACTTAATCTGGCCATGTATCTTAATTTTTAGTTCTTTTATGTATCTTAATTTTCAGTTCCAGTTCGGCCGATTGTTACTTAATCTGGCCATGTATCTTAATTTTCAGTTCTTTTATGTATCTTAATTTTCAGTTCTAGTTCGGCTTTATGTAACTGTCTCAAAATGACCTATCTCATTCGAGGTTTCTTAGCTTTCGGGTCAAATGACCAATGTTATGGCTAGAATCAAGGCATAGTTTGTGATAATATGGCCATATTGTGCATACATGTGCATCATGGCATGGCAAACAATGTTGCAAGAGGAAGTTTTCCTTTGTATCGCACCAAAAAGGCATTTTCCATTTTCCGAGCATAAAAAACGGACGGTTTTGTGAAGGAACCACCAAATGGCTAATTCAAAAAACCACCAAAACATTTTACAAAAATACTAGACCACCTTATATGCACAATGTACCAACAGGGGGATCTGAAACCTTTCCGTCCACCTCTGGTGAAAAAGACAAATTCCTACCGAATCGATAGGAAGTGGGTCAGATATGAACTACAAGTACATGATACGATGCTCATGATTTTTTACAAAAATCATTTTTAGGTTCACAATATGCTATTTTATCAAAAAACAATGCAAGTTGAGCGAGGCTTGGTGAGATTCAAGTGTATACAAAAGATGCGACATTTAAATATCCAATCAATTCAAAAATGTTAATACAAAAGATGCGGCATTAAAATATGATTTGATCTAATAAAAATCATTTTTAGATGCTTAATAGTTCTTATGTTCAAAGTTTTAGGATTTAACAATTTATTTTTGTTTGAATTGAATAATCAAAATTTATATGTAAGTGTTTTAATTATTTTGAAAATTTTCATGTAAAGTAAATATAAAATGATTTACATGAATGGATAGATATTATTTTTCTGAAAATTATGATATATTATTCATATTTTTCTGAGTTGAAATGAAAAAAATATGAATTTTCTAAATTCATATCATATTTTTTGAATTAAAAATGCCCCTTTAATGCATGAAATAAATGCCCCCCCCCCTTTAACACCGGTTCCAGACAGGAACCGGTGTTAAAGGGGGGAATTTATTTCGTTTCCCGCGCGCACCACCCCCTCCCCCCCCCCTTTAACACCGGTTCGGAGCTGGAACCGGTGTTAAAGGGGGGGTAATAAATGCGCGCGCGAAACGAATTCCCCCCCCCCTTAACACCGGTTCCAGCCACGAACCAGTGTTAAAGGGGGGGTATTAAATGCGCCATCCCCTTCCTTTCTTCCCCCCAGAGCCAGATCGATCGAACCCCTCGCCGTCGCCACCACGCGCCCTCGCCACCGAAGCCCTACAGCCCTCGTCGTCGCCGCCCTCGCCACCGCGTGCGCGCCACCGAAGCCGACGACCGCCACCGCCACCGCGCGCGCGCCACCGAAGCCGACAACCGCCACCGCCTACAAGAACCCCGACGCCGTGGTGAGCTAGCGGACCGCGCCTGGTCGTCCCCTCTGTTTCCTCCCCTTCTCTGTTTCCTCCTGGCGCGCGGCGGTGTGGAGCTCGCGCGGTGGTGCCACGTCGCCGGCCGCCTCTACCCGGTCCTCTGTCGCGCGGCGGTGTGGAGGTCCAGCGAGGTCGTCGCGGCCTTATCGCAGTCGTCGCCGGCGCCCCCCTCTGCAGGCTGCGTTGTGCCACGTCGCTGGCCGCCTCTACCCGGTCCTCTGTCCGCCGTTGCAGCTGCCCGTCGTCGCGCATCTGCAGGCCGTCATCGAGCCCTGCAGACGTTGTTGCCTCCCCGTGCTCGCCCCCGAGCAGTTCCTCGCCGGAGCCGGCCTCCCCACGCGATCTCTCTCGCGAGCGCGTGTTCGTTCAATCAGTTGCTGATGCTAACTTCTGTGCATGTTGTGTTTTTGGTGTGGTGATTTCTGAGCCCACATCGACTAAATTCGCTCATGATAACAACATGGAAGAGGACCGAGGAACTGAACCATGCCAAGATCCCCATCGACCGTAGAACCCGGAACATCAAGATCTCCCTCATGGAATCCATCCGAAGACCGATCCCTCGAACCCCTCCGAACAGATGTACCAAGATGAAATCGAACAAGCTTTGTAGAAAGTATGATTTCAAACCATTGTACTTATTAGTAGTAGCTAGGATCAAATCGGACACGAAGACAGCTTTGACGTGGTAGCTCACGTCATCGGGTGTGGCGGGCAGGAGCGGCTACGCGAGCGCGTCCACGGATTGGGGCCAATGACAGGGAAGTGGAGGGGATGGCTAGAGTTCGCGGATGTCGGTGGCGGCCTTAAAAGGTGGACTACGCGGGCAGCTCTTTGGCGAGCGTCGTGGCTTCTCCCCTCGGTCTGGGGCCTATCTTGGGGACATCCCCTCCACATTGTATCTGTTCTACCAAGTTGTTTTCCGTCGCTATAATGTTTGCATCGGCCTCCTCTTTCGAACAACGCCCGTTTTAGGTAGGCCGCATCACGCTACCTCGCGCTCCCTAGGTCGCTCTCCAACGCCGCCAGCCTCCGGTCAGCCACTGTAGCTAGCCCCTCTCATATGCATCCGGGATTTCTCCGAATTAGGGTTTGGACCCCTCGGAACTCGTTTAAAATGATCAAGCATCCTTAGGGTTTTAATTTCATTTGTGTATTTTTGTATGAATAATATGTATATTTGTCTATGAATCCAAGTCCACTTGAATGTTTACAATCTTACTCTAGATAATATTATTGTTTTAGAAACTATGGATCCACTTAGAAGAAACCTTGAAGAAGAAGAAATAATGGAGAACATTATTGATGAGGACACCTCACAATATCTGAACTTGGAGGGACATGATGACGACAGCTCAAGTACTAGTCATGGAGAAGATGAAGACTCCGGTGAACGCAATTTAATGGTTACAAAGTCCAGCGAGGTATATGCATTGATTAAGCCTCTGCTGACTTCCACCAACAATCTGCTTCTACATGTATTAATTAACGCTTCTTTCTTCTTTTAGCCCTCTGGATCGACCAGCCAGCAACCATCTTCTTCTACGAAAAAGAGCAAGCAAGGCGCGAGCCAGCAGTTGAAAGATCGTGCAAAGTTCACGATCGAAGCAGTCCGTGTTGATGGCAGGCCGATGGAGCCCAAGAAGGCCGCGGACAAATTTGTACGTCAGGCTGGAGTTCTTGTTAGGGACCAAATCCCAATCTTAATTGAAAATTGGAATAAGCCAAAGAAGGGCGACGGTACCTTTGTCGATGACAGATCCAAAGAAACGCTTTGGAATTCATTGTTGGTAAATTTCACCCTTCCGCCAGAGGAGGATGAAAACAACCCGGTTATAAAGGAAAAGGTCAAAGAGTGGACTCTAAAGAAGATGACTGACGCTTTCCGCAACTGAAAGACAAAATTGAACAAATTTGTCAAATCTGGCGAGACTCCAAATTTCGAAGACGCATATTATGCGAAGATAAGACCTCACTGGCCCGAATTTGAGACATATAAAAAAAGTGCTATAGCTAAAAAGAGGTCAGAAACCAATACGCTTAATGCCCTGAAGAAGGAATATCACCAGAGGACGGGGTCAGGTGGCTACATATCTCAGAGGCCTAAGTGGGAGGAAGCTGAGAAGGCCCTGCGCGAGAGAGGGATCACACCCCAGACAGATGGGTGGGACCTACGTGCAAAGACTTGGTTCTACGAAATCGGGGCAAGGTTGGACCCAGAAACAGGATTGTGTATCTTCCCAACCCTCCTTGCCAAACCCGTCACTGAACTCATCACGGCATACGAGGAAACATCCGCCAGGACCTTCCATCCTGACAGAGAGAATGACCAGCTCACACGCGCCATCGGTAAAAAAGAACACCCTGGACATGCACGAGTCACAGGGGGTATGACGTGGAAGGATGGGTTTTCCGACTGGAGCGACTCTTACAGATGGCGCGGCAGAAAAGAAAAAGAGCGTACAGAGCGGATGACACAGATAGAACATGCACTTGCGGCGCTGCAGGCGCAAGTGAATGCACAACAGATCCATCAAGCTACCGGCCCATCTCAGCGGCACGAAGAGCCTGCATTGGAAGCTGCCCGCGGCCCAGACTCTGCGCGGAAAAGCAGTGTGGCTTCCACGGAGAACGTGCAGCCCACGCTTGAAATGGCGGGTCCTCGATACCCCGTGGATGAGATCACGGAGAGCGAACACGCTGAGCTGCATGTGAGATTAATGGGCTTATCCATTAAGGTGGCTGTCGGCTATGCCTTACCTCCTGTAGCTGGTGGAACTTACCACTGCCGACCGATTCCAGATGGCTATGCTATTGTCGGGGTGGATGAGGTTGTGAAGGAATATGAGGAAGCACAGCTTGACCATGCTACAGGTGAAGGGGAAACTCAACTTGCAGTGAAAACAACCATTGTTTGGAAGAAGGAACACATTGTGCTTCCAAATTGGAGGTCACTAGCACCCCCGCCGTCTCCGCAGCGTCAGCAGTCTAGGCCGCTTCAGCTATCTCCTACGCGGCAGCCATCTCCGGCCCGTCAGCCATCTCCTGCGAGGCAGCCATCTCCGGCCCGTCAGCCATCTCCTGCGCGGCAGCCATCTCCGGCCCGTCAGCCATCTCCGGTGCTTCAGCCAACTCCTCAGCGTAAGCGGAAGAGCACTGCCACGAGGAGCATCAGTAGCACTGCCACAAAGAAATCCGCAGGAAACCGTACGCCAAAGAGTTCAAAAAACTACGTCCCGCAGCCTTCCGCCAAGCCATTGCCGGTTTTACCGTGGAATCGCAGCGACGAGGAGACCAATAGGATCTCGGAAGAACAGGTCAAGAAATTCTTTGCACCTAGACGGGCCGAGCCAAAGGATAAAATAGATCCGGCGGTGGTGGAGAAGTTTTACAATAATCTTTTGAAACCTGAAACCCCACTTGTGCCGGACTACGAGCGCCAGATTTTGAAGGCGGATGCAAGGCGCCGTAGGGAGACTGAAAGTAGCAGTCGTGAGGCACCCCAGAAAACAGTTCCCATGCTCGGAGAGCAGGAAAACCAATCATGTGCCCCGCTCCAAATGTTTGACACACGAGACGCTCCTCCCGTAAATGATTACGAGGCAGAGCTACAAAGAAAGTCCAATGAGATGGGGATGACTTACATTGCATACTTGAACGTCATGGGAGACAACTTGCCCAAATGCGATGCCAACCCCATACAGCCATGGAAGTATGGGAAGAATCTCGTCAAGAAAGAGGAGCTCAAGACTCTACCAACAAAGATGCGAAAATTGCACAAGTGGTACCTTCATTTCTGCAAGACGAGAAAGGTAGAATGGATCATGGCGCATATAAGAGATGATATTTTCTTCTGCGGAGATGACACGATCGACTTCAACATTCAAGACTTGCATTTTCTATTCAATCAGAAGGAACTCGACAAAGCTGCCATCAGCCTTTATTGTGTGTAAGTACTATTTCTATAATTTATATCTCATCTCATTCACTTTATTAATTTCATGTATATATATATGCTCACCATATATGTATATACTATTATGCAGGAAAAAGGTTATGGAATGCAGGAAAGGAGGCCCTTTTGACATTGGGTTCGTTGACCCAAATAGAGTTCATGAAGAAGTGGTAGAAACCAAACCCGGGCAAACAGAAGATTATTTGCTAACGTCTTTACTGAGACAACAAACCAAAAGGGAAATACTATTGTCTTACAACTTCTCGTGAGTACTGTTACCCTCTCTCTTGTACACATTCTATTTCAGCTTACTCGATGTTAAGTGTAACTGATGATGAGTTATGCGTGCGTAGGTTCCACTTTATTCTGCTAGTCATTCAACCCGACTCAGGAAAAGTCCTTGTCATGGACTCGTTACGAAAAGAAAAAGAGATATGGGCAAACTTTAGAGAGATGCTCCAAAGGTAATTTCAATCATATTATCGCACTAGATCGGCAACTTTCGTGACAATAAGTAATTAATTACTCCTTTATCCATTTTCTTTGTCGGACAGGGTTTGGAAAAGGTTCACGGGCAGGGCCGTGGGTGAATGGTCAGAAGAACTAAAATTTGTAGACCAAAATGTAAGTAATACTAGCTAGCTTCCAATTCCATTATATCATGCTTTATTGATTATTATTTTGATTGAACTCTCTATTCTCGTAAAGTGCGCGCATCAGGGACACGGCAATAACTTATGTGGGTACTATGTTTGCGAATTCATTCGCAACACGATATGTGCGACGGGCCAAGCCGCACTAGAACAACTTAGAGTAAGTAAACAAAGTCCACAATATTATTTTATTACCATCAATTGTGTTGAGTTATATATATTGACGGCCCATTCTTCATATATATTCAGATCGAACGGATGCGGGACCAACTCCTACCATTTGAACGCATACGAGCCATTCAAGAGGAATTGGCGGGGTTCATACTTGTTGAGGTCGTCACGCCTGGCGGAGAACTCTTTAGATATCCACCAAAATGAACGATGACGATGTATGTGCCGATGACGATGTTTGTGTATAATAATAGTTGCTTAATTATTCATGTACTCGTATGTACCGATGACGATTTATGTGTATACCGCTCCCGATCGATTCCCCCTCACTCCCCCCCCCTCCCGCAGAAATACGCCCAGAACGGGGCAGAGGCAGAAGTCTGCCGCGGCAGAGATTTAGGCCGTTTTCCTGTCGCGACAGAAAAACGGCCTAAATCTCTGCCGCGGCAGAAGAACCTTTAACACCGGTTCCAGATACGAACCGGTGTTAAAGGGGGGGGGGACTGAGGCCTGCGGCAGCTCCACGTGCGCCACCCTATAAGAACCGGTGTTAAAGGGGGCCCCTCTCTAACACCGAACCCTCAACAGCGGTTGGGGAACCGCTGCTAGAGGGCCCTCTCAACCGGAGTTAAAAGGGGGGGGGGGGCTGCACTAGTGTGTATGGCTGTCTGTTTGATCTACTATTCCCATCCCGTGTTGCACATTGTATCGCATTTAGTTTCCGGGTTCTAACTTCTTTTTCCTGGCTAATTGTGGCTAAACTTTTAGTCCTTGTTTAAATGGTGTTCTACTGTTCTGTTACCACTCGTTCAGTGCTTATGTTTTATGAACTGTATGCCTTGTGTGTTCATTTGTGCAAATTAGATGTCAGGAGCTTTTAACAACTGGAGCTTCATCTTGTTTAAATTAAGTAGTCCATTAATTATACCCTTGAGCTCTAATCCATCATAGTTATTTGTGGTGCTACTGATCTGGGTTCCTATGACAGCTCTTGCCAAACTGATTACTCCCTCCGTCCCAAAATAGATATCTCAGATTTGTTAAAATGTGGATGAATGTAGACACTATTTAGTATATAGATTCATCTAAATTTTAAAAAAAAATTGAGACATCTATTTTGGGACCGAGGAAGTACTATTATTCTTGTGCCTCTTCTAGTTTCATTCTTTTGCGGTATCGTTAATGTCATTAATGTATTTCTTCGTAACTGCAGCTAAATGTGGTTGGATTCCCTTGGGATCTTCTCAATATGATAGCTGTGTTCTGCTGGTTAGCGATAAAGAAAAGAGTCTGGACATCTGACAGACGTTTCCGACATGGGTTATAGGATCAGACGAGTGCTTTCTTCACTTTTCTACAGGAGGAGGACAACGTTGATCACTGCAACTGGAAGAGCCACAGGCAGAGAGTACTCTTGAGAGCTTGTGGTTGCAGGCCAGAGAGAGGATTCAGGCTCCCTGATTCTGGGACTGTTGAATAACCCCTGATCTGAAATCTTGCGGTGTTGTGTCCTTCAGTGGTGGTGTGTGTGCAGTGGAGATTCGTTATGCTCCTGGGAACACAAATACATCGGCCCCGACCTTTGGATAGTGATGGCTCTCTCAGCGCACATTCGGAATTACGTACCACTCTTGCTCCAGAATCAGAGAAAAGGCCTCAAGAGAAGAGCAGTTGCCAGGCTCTCCGCTCGCCGGTACACTGCACTGGTACTTGACGACTCGTGGATACATGGAACTGAACACGACCAGGGTAACATCATGTTCGTTCAGGTTCAGAGGCCGCCAGACCAGATTAGTGATGTTTGAAGACCAGAAGCAGCTACCTTTTGAGCTTGTCCAGTGCAAGATTTCAGGCTTTTCAGCTACTGTACTCTGATAAACACTTCAAAAAAGTACTACTGTAGTTGAAGACACCCATGTAGTAAGATGTACCTTAACTAAGCAGTGGCAGGGTTCAGACTGGATGCGGTGTTCAAATTATACAGCACGGGGGGCAGGGTTCAGAGGATTCCAGGATTGCTGTGATCAGTAGGCGCAATGGTCTCCGCACTGAACATAAAACATACTGGTAGTGTTATGCAACTTGTAGAGAGACGAAATTGTACAGGAGAATATTGATAGCCAGTTGGTTCAGGTTCAGAGGCATGCAGACAGATTAGGTGACTACGAAAACTTCTAGGTTTGTTATGGTCTTTTCAAGAATCTGCCGACTATAACATAGTCATATCGTACTGTTAGTTCAGGTTCAGAGGAAAGACAGAGGATGGTGATTGCGGAATTTTTCAGTCACAGCATCGCATCGTGTTAGCGACCCAAAGGCCAGCCCACGTCAACCAGTGTATTTGGAGGTCCAAGGCCTTTCTCAGGCCAAAAGCCGCGACTGAAGGAAGAGGTTTGCCCAACTATATAAGCTGGTGTCGGCCTCCTTCAACTAGCGAGGTGGGACTAAACCCCGGACGCGTTCCACCAGACCGTCCCCAACCGTGTCACCCGTTCGAGTGCTGACATCCCATCCTCCTAAACAGGAGCGATGCAGATCGCCACATACCTAATAGCGGTGTGCACGCTGGCTCTGATACCAGATGTTAGCAACCCAAAGACCAACCCACGCTCAACCAGTGTATTTGGAGGCCCAAGGCCTCTCTCAGCCCAAAAGTCGCGACTGAAGGGAGAGGTTGCCCATCTATATAAGCTGGTGTCGGTCTCCTTCAACTAGCGAGGTGGGACTAAACGCTGGGCGTGTTCCACCAAACCGTCCCCAACCGTGCCATCTGTTCGAGTGCTGACATCAGATGTTAGGCTTCTGTTGACCGGTGAGGCTACACGAAGTTTAGTCCCACCTCGCCTACGGGAGGAGGCCACACCAGCTTATAAGGGGGAGATTCCTTCCTCCTTTCAGTACGGGCTTTTGGGATGGAGTGGGCTCTTCTTATTGTTGGGACGTGAGCGCATGAACGTCCATAACGTAGGCCGAGTGCTGGGCTGGCCAAGTGGGCGCTAACATCTGGTACCAGAGCTAGCGATCGTCATGCCTTCCTGAGGGGCTTCTCAGGGGGATGGGATGTTAGGCTGTTGTTGACCGGTGAGGCTACACGAAGTTTAGTCCCACCTCGCCTACGGGAGGAGGCCACACCCAGCTTATAAGGGGGAGATTCCTTCCTCCTTTCAGTCCAGGCTTTTGGGATGGAGTGGGCTCTTCTTATTGTTGGGCCGTGAGCGCATGAACGTCCAGAACGTAGGCTGAGTGCTGGGCTCGCCAAGTGGACGCTAACATCTGGTACCAGAGCTAGCGATCGTCATGCCTTCCTGAGGGGCTTCTCAGGGGGATGGGATGTTAGGCTGTTGTTGACCGGTGAGGCTACACGAAGTTTAGTCCCACCTCGCCTACGGGAGGAGGCCACACCCAGCTTATAAGGGGGAGATTCCTTCCTCCTTTCAGTCCGGGCTTTTGGGATGGAGTGGGCTCTTCTTATTGTTGGGTCGTGAGCGCATGAACGTCCATAACGTAGGATGGGTGCTGGGCTCGCCAAGTGGGCACTAACATCTGGTACCAGAGCTAGCGATCGTCATGCCTTCCTGAGGGGCTTCTCAGGGGGATGGGATGTTAGGCTGTTGTTGACCGGTGAGGCTACACGAAGTTTAGTCCCACCGCCTACGGGAGGAGGCCACACCCAGCTTATAAGGGGGAGATTCCTTCCTCCTTTCAGTCCGGGTTTTTGGGATGGAGTGGACTCTCTCTTCATTGTTGGGCCGTGAGCACATGAACGTCCAGAACGTGGGCTGAGTGCTGGGCTGGCCAAGTGGACGCTAACACATGATTTATTTAAGCTAAGAAAGACAGTCCACAACGCACTAGCTAAAAGTGGCAGCAAAATTCACAAATTGGGATAATCTAATCGACTCGATTTGCTGAAATAGCATACGGGCATAGCCTCACATACAAGAAAATACGTGCATTGCCAAGCATATGATCGATATCAGATAATCTAACCTTTTTAGCACAGTTCTAAACTTCCGAGAATTTGTGTTTTGTGTTAAGAGCGCGATGTACTAATTCATTGGATAAATTAGAATAGGTGCTGATAAATTGACACTTGTATTACCTTGGGTGCAGCTAAAGTTCTCTGAATAAACACTACTGAATGTTGTGATTAACACTTTATCAGAAAATAAACACTGCGGATGAAGACAGCCATTTAAGTTGTACTGTAACTATGTAGATTCAAGATTATACAGCAAAGGAGCAGGTTTCAGAAACTTCCAGGAGCTGTGGCCCGGAAGCCAAGAGAAGCTTCCAAGGATCTGCACACTGAACATAAAACATGTATTGGTACTAACATGCAACGATTGCATCCACAGAACTGAACGAGTATATCAACAAGTTCGTTCAGTTTCAGAGGCAGAGGATTGCAAAAAATGACGATTAGATTGGCATCACTTAAGCTAAAGATCAAGACAATTTGAAAAGAAGAACAGACATCCGAAATCAGGTAATCAAGCTTTCCATTGCTGATGACAACAAGATGATAACATCAGACCACGCCATTACACAGCCACCATGGCAAGAACAAAGGAACATCCTACAGCACTAGAACACCTCCAATACTCAACACGGGCTAACAACGACCTAACACATCTCTGCAGGTGCAGTCACGAACGCCACAGCCTGGCGACTAGGCCCTCTCGCCACGGATGCGGCGCGCAAGCTGGATGTCCTTGGGCATGATGGTGACGCGCTTGGCGTGGATGGCGCAGAGGTTGGTGTCCTCGAAGAGCCCGACCAGGTACGCCTCGGCGGCCTCCTGCAGCGCGGAGACGGCGGAGGACTGGAAGCGGAGGTCGGTCTTGAAGTCCTGCGCGATCTCCCGGACGAGGCGCTGGAAGGGGAGCTTGCGGATGAGAAGCTCCGTGCTCTTCTGGTACTTGCGGATCTCCCGGAGCGCGACGGTGCCGGGGCGGAACCGGTGAGGCTTCTTCACGCCACCGGTGGCCGGGGCCGACTTGCGCGCCGCCTTCGTCGCCAGCTGCTTGCGCGGGGCCTTGCCGCCCGTGGACTTCCTCGCCGTCTGCTTGGTGCGGGCCATGGCTTGGTTCGTGGGGTGGAGGAGGAGGAGCAGAGGTCGATTGGGATTTGAAGGATTGGATTTGGAGTGAGGAGGAAGAAGGGGAGGGGCGGTTTTAAATAGGCGGCGCGCGGGCGGGAGATTTTCGGGGGACGGTGGCGTCCTGGGCGCGTGAGCTTTGTGTTTTCGGGAGGGGAGGGGAGTGCGCAGCGTTGGATCCGGTACGGTGTGGACGGTTCGGATTGGTTTTTGTTGGGGCTGATCCGTGGGAGGTGGTTCGAGTGACCTGATTGGTTAGAGATGGGTGAGACGGATCGAGGAGGCGCGCTCTGCCAGTGTGTTCCTGCCCCGTGCTGCTGATTTTGTGTTCAGTGAAATGAATATGACCTTGGAGAAAGGCGCGGTCATATTTGTTTTTTTGTAAGTGCACTTGTTCAAACACATTTTCTTCTAGGTTCTTTTCCCGTGACATGTACAGTTTGTTAGAAATATATCCTACTGACAAATAATAAAGGATGTTTATTATCATATTTCAGTAGTTTACAATAGTTTTATATCATGCTATAATAGTATCAATCGGAAACATTGGTACACATGTGGTATAATCAAATCCTTAGTAGCCTCTATTCAGCTAGTTTATTTGTTAACTGATGATCAATGGTTTACTAGTCATGGGCATCTATGTCAATTGACAATGAGATTATACCATTAGTAAATGATATGATGGACATGCTTACCCAACACAAGTATTGCCACACGATCAAGTCATAAAGTTTATCGTTGCAATAATTAGGAAACGAAGTACTCCCTCCTTCACGGTTTGCAGGGCGCCTAATTAAATTTGGGTTTTTCCAAAACTATAACATTTCTAGGCGCATAAGAATTAATTGTTGATTAATGTGGCATCTTTTCTCCCAACTTCCTATGCATGCAACAGTCTCCCACCACTACATGCGTCTTGACCGCTCATTAATATGCGGCTTCAATATGCTAAGTATCAATGGCTCGTGTATATGCTCTGCCTTAAATTTCGACCAACACCGAGTACCCTACAGTTGGCGGGTTTTTTTTTTGGATAAAAGAAACCAAGACGAAGACTTGAAGTCTACTCGAGTCAAGCGGTCCAAACTGCCCTTCGATCCAAAATGCAGATTTTTTTTCATCGTCTTTTTTTTTGGATAAATTATTATTGAGACATCAACATGTAGGTTCCATTAACTCTAAATTGATCTAAAATCCACGAGTATAATTTGGATTTTTAATATAACACTATGTTACTTTATTTAATATCATCATGTATAAAATGCAGATTTTTTTTCATCGTCTTTTTTTTTTGCATTTTGTCCATGTTCGACCGTCGATCTAAAATATGTTAAAATTGATATTACAAGATTTATCACGAAATGTTAACTTTCTTTTTTATGTTAGGCCACATGTTTGCACTCGAATTATTAGCCTTTTTTCTTCTGAAAATGACATACGCATTCTATTGCCTACTAAGTTATTATATAGTCATACAAGATGTACATAATAATTCATACAAAGCTCAACTAACGCAATATAAAATACATATAGCACCTATGCATTGCCTCCGACCCATATTAGTTGACTCAAATTTGTCTAGATATGGATATATCTAGTACTAAAACTTAACTAGATACATTTATATCTAGATGAATCCAAGTCAACTAATATAGGCCGGAGGGAGTACCAGAGCCGTTCCCGGCGAGCGTGTTCAAATGGTTGCACCCAAAGTTGATGGACTCCTGCTCCTATGCAGGACGCCTGGACCACATAATGAAAGGGAATCTGCTAACAATGGAAAATTCTTGTTTTGTAAAGAATAATATCATAGGAAGCGTTGCCATATATATGGGAAATAGTGGGATATCATGTATACTATTTATGCATACTCATCCAACCATTAGATCTTTTATAGGAAGACAAAAAATTAGCAGCGGGAGCACACATGTTTGCAACAAAATATTTCACCACCGTTATACCGAGAGCACATATAGTACTACTATACCACACATGTTTTAAAACAATCAGCACATGCATGCTTCCATGAAAGTTACAAAAAAAATAGCAATCCAACCAATAACATTACCCACTGCATGCAAACCAGTACACCTCACTAGAATATGTGCACATGATGTTTTAGGAAAGAACAAAGCAGTTCTCATATGCATATCACATGGACCATAGAAGCTGCAAAAAAAATTAGCAATCCAACCAACCATTTTCAACTAGCACATGCAACATACTAGTATTCAAGCACAAAGTAGTTCTATATGAACATCACATGGACCATAGAAGCTGCAAAAATTCTAGCAATAACAACCAACCATTTTTTTCATCGGCACATGCAACATCATTCAACCTCACTCCCACGGTAGGTGTTGGATGGAGAGAATTCATGCAGATATGTTTGCTTGTTTGGATGCTGATTGTTTTGCCTACCTAGCATGCGCATGTCATAGACGGGTGGAGCTAAGTGCACCTACCTAGCAGCTATTACATGCAGCTCAGCAGTAAACATAATTTTTTTAGCACAAAAATAAGCTGCTCAATGTGCTTGCCATGCGGTTTAGAGAACAAGGGAGATTACACCGTGAAGTGCATGCATGTTTCTTGCTATCTCTCTCATCTAGATAGCTATTATAAGTACTCCCTATATCCAACGACACCGCATGCATGCAGTGATAGTGCTGATTATAGCAAATCCGTCTTATGCCATATATATAGTCAAAATCAAAACAAACTTCCACGAATTCTAGCCTTTATTTTTTCTATTAACTAGCATGATTTGTAAGGGCAAGATCTAAAAGTGTCTAAAAATATTTATCTAATTCTATGAAAACTTAGGTTGTGCAATTAAAATTAAGACACGTCTTCAACATCTTTCTTTTATTGGTAATTAATGCTCCATGGAAAAAAGAACACATCAGTTACCATGTGCACCTTTTGTACATGGTGATATTAAATAAAGTAACATAGTGTTATATTAAAATCCAAATTATACTCACGGATTTTAGATCAATTTAGAGTTAATGGAACCTATATGTTGATGTCTCAATAATAATTTATCGCTAATGAAGGTTAGCTGTATTTACTAAGATAAATTAGTCATTGTCTATTATATTTACTATGAAGATATGTCAGTTCATTTCAATTATTAATAAGGTTTAGTAGATACTACCTCTATTTCAAAGAATAAGGCTTATATTTCTGTAGATACTCCCTTCTGAAATATTCTACATTTTAGAGCAAAAACTTGTTTTGAAATAATCTACATTTTAGATTTAGTCAATAGGAACACATAAAACAAAGTGATTCTACCGGAAATCTTTTTTGGCTCACGGGTGCATTCGCACCCATTGTGAGAAAACATATTTTAAAATATCAAAAAAATTGAAGAAAATGTCTACATGTACATTCGTACATTTTATGTTCGTTCACAAGTTTTCGGAATGAAAAAACATTTTATATGTCATGTATAAAAAAAAATATCACCTGAGTACGATTCACATGACATTTTTTGTGTTTTTTATACGGGACACATAGAATATTATTTCATCGCGAAAACTTGTGAACAAACATAAAATTTTCAAATGTATATGTAGACATTTTTTAAAACTTTTTGACATTTCAAAATATTGAAGGACAAATAGCCCTTATCTAGTATTTTGGTTAAGTATGACATCGAAACTAGAAAGCGGACTAATGTTTCTAATAGCTTATCTACAGGTGATAGTCCATGGTTGTTGATGAAAGGCGATTTGTGACCCCATTCGTTTCTATATGGAGAGCCGGTGGTTTTATTTCTTATTCTCTCTTGTTTACTTTTGAGTCAAATAGGGAACACCACACTATTAAGAGGGGTGATCTCGATGCGTTTTTTGGGGTTGTTCTACACCAAATATACATCTCATAATCCACAGCAAAACACCCTTTCAAGGAGAGAAAAAATCGCCATGGAAAATGAGCCTAAGTGGGTTACTGCGAAACCGGCAGAAGTGTCGGCGCCGCCGGTGTTGTCGACGCAATTTTCGGTCACCGCCAGAAATTCCCGGTGAGCGCCGAAATAGCTCACTGCATGTGTTTTCGGTTGCTCGCCGGGAATTCTGGTTGTCGTCGGAACTTCCAGCGTGGAGTCCGGTTCGCCGGGGCTGTCGCTGGAAATCCAGGCGTACGAACCGGTCCGATCGGACTTATTGCCGGTTCTGTCGCAGGAACTTCCAAACGGCTCTTTTTCTTCTCATACTATATATACCCCTTTCTTCTGCACTGAGAGGTTAGGCATTTCAGCTAACATTCATTTCTTGAAGCTCTCTCTCTCTCTCTCTCTCTCTCTCTTTCCTTTGTTGAAACACAAAATCTTGAGGTCCCGATCTACGTTTCCACCAAGTCAAAGTTCATTCCCTCTTGAGTTCATCGAGTTAGCTTGTTACTCTTGGGTTTGTGAAAAAACCTAGGCGGCCCAGGGTCGCCCAGAGACATTCGGCTTGTGATTTGCTCCGTGAAAAGTTTGTGAGGGTTTGGAGACTATATTAAAGTCTACCACGAGTAAGTGAGCTATTTTTTCGTAGGATAGGCCCGGAGAAGAAGGTGAGCCTTTGTGGCCCGTGAAGAATCCTTCGTGGAATCTCACACCTCTCCAACGTGACGTGTAGCCCCCTTCGTCTCCGCGTGCTTTGGTTATTCCTTAACCAATCTCTTACCACTTTTGCTTCGGACCCCTCCCTTCTTTCAAACTTTGACAAATAAAAACTTGATATCGATTGTTTGGAGGACCGTACGAACCCACTTGAAGTCCTATGGTCCTCTTAGACATATATGTAGGGTTTCGTAGCATGGAAAACAAAAAATTTCTATCGCATACAAACAAACAAGCCAAGATCTATCTACTAGATTGTAGCAACGAGTCGATGGAATAACTTACCCTCGAAGATTCCAAAGTGTTTAACGAGAGCGGATTCTCGTGGGTGATGTAGTCGTACTCTTCCCGATCTCAAGATCGCGTAGACGATCCTTCCGGTGCTGCGTTCCGGCAGCGCTCCCGCAGTCGGTCACACGTTCGGTACTCGACGAAGACCTTCCTCTCCCTTGTTCCAGCAGGCAACGGAGGTTGTAGCACTCTCCTCGTGATTCCGGCAGCACAACGGCGTGGTACCGGAAGTAGAGGGGAGATCTCGCAGGGCTTCGCCTTAAGCCGGAGCGAGTATGGTGGAGTATGAGAGAGCTCCTCGGCGATCTAGGGTTTAGACACACCAAGGGGAGGTGCTAGAGCCGGCGGATAGGGTTCCGGGGACCCCCAAATCGGCGGCTAGGGCAAAACCCTAGAGCGGCGGCGGCGGCTATGGTGGGTTGCAGCTTCTAGGGTTTGAGGTGAGGGACTTGTGTGTGCTAGGAGGGGTCCCTGCCCCTCCTTATATAGGTGGAGGGGGCCGGCGGCCAAGGGGAGGGAGAGGAGTCCCTCCCCAACTCGGCTTGGAGGGTTGCCGCCGGTTGGAGGAGGGAACTCCTCCCCAACTCGGATTCCCCCCTCCTCCTCTTTTCCACTTTCCAATTTTAGCTATTTGACTTTTCAATTTAGCTATTTGACTTTTCAAACTAGGATTCAATTTAATCCTTTATTTGGAACAGCGAGGGCACTTAGTACATGATGCAATCATACCAACTTGATACAACACATTCATGTACCCTTCCCCTCCGGAGTGCCGGACATTCTGGAACCTTCTAGAACATTCCCGATGAAAACACCGGAATCATTCCCCAACTCCGAAACGGGACTTTCCTTATATGAATCTTATTCTCCGGACCATTCCGGATCACCTCGTGATATCCCGGATCCCATCCGAGACTCTGAACAACATTCGGTCTCTTTCTCATAATACCATAACTACTCAAACAACATCGAATCCTTAAGTGTGTCTCCCTACGGTTCGTGAATTATGCGGACATGATCGAGACACTTCTCCGAACAATAACCAACAGAGGAACCTGGAAATTCATATGGCTCCCACATATTTCTACGATTACTTTGCGATCGAATGAACCACTTACATACGATACCAATTTCCCTTTGTCTCACGATAGTTTACTTATCTGAGGTTATGATCGTCGGTATCTCTGCATACCTAGTTCAACCTCGTTACCGATAAGTACTCTTTTCTCGTTCCCGTGATATGTGATCCCTTGTGAGCCAGTCACATGCTTGCAAGCTAATTGGATGACATTCCACCGAGAGGGCCCAGAGTATATCTATCCGTCATATGGATGGACAAATCCCACTCTTGATCCATGTGTCTCAACCAATACTTTCCGAACACTCAATGCCACCTTTATAGCCACCCAGTTACGGTGTGGTGTTTGATGTCATCAAAGCATCCATCCGGTAAAGGTGATATGCATGATCTCATGGTCGAAGGAGTTAGGTTACTATGTATCAGAAAGCATATAGCAATTGAACTATTAAAATGACTTGATCTTTATGCTACGCTTATCTATAGGAGTATGTCCACCATATCATTCTCCTAACAATATGATCTTGTTGTTGATAACATCCCAATGTTCATGATAGGGAAACCACAATCATATATCAACCAACAAGCTAGTGATGTATAGAGGCTATACTAGGGACTTCAAATTAAGTTTACAAATCACACAAGTATCAATGTTTCCTTGTTAATACTATTATAGCATGAATGTAAACATTTATCATAAACACAAAGATATAATAATAACTACATTTATTATTGCCTCTAGGGCATATCTCCAACAGTCTCCCACTTGCACTAGAGTCATCTAATCTAGATTACATGGTAATATACCGAACACCCATGGCAGTTTGGTGCTGGTCATGTTTTTCCCTCGGGAGAGGTTTAGTCAACGGATCCGCCACATTCAGATTTGTGTGTACTTTGCAAATCTTTATATCCCCATCTTGGATATGTTCTCGAATAGCGTGAAAACGTAGCTTGATGTGCTTCAGCTTCTTGTGTGACTTTGGTTCTTGCGCATTGGCTATGGCGCCCATGTTATCACAGTAGATAGACATTGGGTCCAGCGCACTAGGAACCACACCCAGCTCTGTAATGAACTCTTTCATCCATATTGCTTCTTGTGAAGCCTCCGAAGCAGCCATGTATTCCGATTCAGTTGAAGATCTCGCCACAACGCTTTGCTTTGCACTCCTCCAGCTAACTGCCGCACCATTCAAAATAAATACGTATCCAGATTGTGATTTAGAATCATCCGGATCGGTGTTCCAACTAGCATCGGTGTAACCATTAACAACGAGTTGTTCAGCACCTCCATAAGAAAGAACCATATCCTTAGTTCTTCTCAAGTACTTAAGGATGTTTTTGACCGTTGTCCAATGATCCACTCCTGGATCACTTTGATATCTGCTAGTCAAACTAACAGCATATGCAATGTCGGGTCTAGTACATAGCATGGCATACATTAGAGATCCTATGGCTGAGGCATAGGGAGTCTTACTCATCCTTTCTCTATCTTTTGCCGATGTCGGACTTTGAGTTTTACTCAAGGTCGTATTGGGCAACATGGGCAAGAACCCTTTCTTGCTATCTTCCATTCCAAATCTCTTTAGAACTTTGTCCAAATATGTACTTTGTGACAATGATATTTGGCGTTTCGATCTATCTCTATAAATCTTTATGCCTAATATGTAAGCTGCTTCGCCAAGATCCTTCATTGAAAAACTATTATTCAAATATTCCTTGACACTATTAAGAAGGTCTACATCGTTCCCAATCAACAATATGTCATCTACATATAGTATTAAGAATGCTACAGAGCTCCCACTCACTTTCTTGTAAATACAAGCTTCTCCATAAGTTTGTATAAAACCAAAACTTTTGATCACCTTATCAAAACGTTGATTCCAACTTTGGGATGCTTGCTTCAATCCATAGATGGACCGTTGAAGTTTGCATACCTTGTTAGCATCTTTAGGATCGACAAAACCTTTGGGTTGCATCATATACAACTCTTCATCAATGTCTCCATTGAGGAATGATATTTTGACATCCATCTGCCATATCTCATAATCATAATATGCAGCGATTGCTAACATAATCCTCACAGACTTTAGCTTTGCTACTGGTGAGAAAGTCTCATCATAGTCAACTCCTTGAATTTGTCGAAACCCTTTTGCGACAAGTCGAGGTTTATAGACAGTAACATTACCATCAGCATCTGTTTTCTTCTTGAAGATCCATTTGTTCTCGACAGCCTTCCGGTCATCCGGTAAGTCCACCAAAGTCCATACTTGGTTTTCGTACATGGATCCAATCTCGGATTTCATGGCTTCTTGCCATTTATTGGAATCTGGGCTCATCATCGCTTCCTCATATGTCTCGGGGCCATCGGTGTTATCCACCAACATGACACTCATAACGGGATCATACCAATCTGGAGTGGTACGAGTTCTCGTTGACCTCCGAGGCTCTGTAGCAACTTCAACCGAAGTTTCATGATCATCATCATTAGCTTCCTCTCTAATTGGTGCAGGCACCACAGGAACTTCTTCCGGTGCTGCGCTACTCGCAATTTCGAGAGAAGGTTCGACAACCTCGTCGAGTTCTACTTTCCTTCCAGTCACTTCTTTCGAGAGAAATTCCTTCTCTAGAAAGGATCCATTCTTAGCAACGAAGATTTTGCCTTCGGATCTGTGATAGAAGGTATACCCAATAGTTTCCTTCGGGTATCCTATGAAGACGCATTTTTCCGCTTTGGGTTCAAGCTTGTTCGGCTGTAACTTATTTACATAGGCTTCGCAACCCCAAACTTTAAGGAACGACAATTTAGGTTTCTTCCCAAACCATAATTCATACGGTGTCGTTTCAACGGATTTAGATGGTGCCCTATTTAAAGTGAATGCGGCTGTTTCTAATGCATAACCCCAAAATGATAGCGGTAAATCTGTAAGTGACATCATAGAACGAACCATATCTAAGAGAGTTCGATTACGACGTTCGGACACACCATTACGCTGTGGTGTTCCCGACGATGTCAACTGTGAAAGTATTACGCATTTTTTCAAATGCTCGCCAAACTCGTAACTTAGATATTCACCTCCACGATCAGAACGTAGAAATTTAATCTTCTTGTTACGTTGATTCTCTACCTCACTTTGAAACTCCTTAAACTCGGACTTATGTTTCATGAAATAGATATACCCATATCTACTCAAGTCATCCGTGAAGGTAAGAACATAACGATAACTACCGCGCGATGCTACACTCATTGGACCACACACATCGGTATGTATGATTTCCAATAAGTCCGTAGCTCGCTCCATCATACCAGAAAATGGAGTCTTAGTCATTTTTCCCATCAGACATGCTTCGCATCTTTCAAGTGATTCGAAATCAAGTGATTCAAGAAGTCCATCGAAATGGAGTTTCTTCATACGCTTCACTCCAATGTGACCAAGACGACAGTGCCACATATAGGTCGAGTTATCGCTTGATTTCAACCGTTTAGCCTCAATGTTGTTGATATGTGTATTTCCACTATCGAGATTCAATAAGAATAGACCATCTATCAAAGGTGCATGTGCATAAAACATATTACTCATATAAATCGAACAACCATTATTCTCGGACTTAAACAAGTAACCGTCTCGCAATAAACAAGATCCCGATATAATGTTCATGCTCAACGCAGGCACCAAATAACAATTATTTAAGTATAAAACTAATCCCGATGGTAGATGAAGGGGTAGCGTGCCGACCGCGATCACATCAACCTTTGATCTGTTTCCTACGCGCATCGTCACATCGTTCTTCGCTAGCTTCCGTTTATTCTGCAGCACCTATTTTGAGTTACAAATATGAGCAACCGAACCAGTATCAAATACCCAGGCACTACTACGAGTACTAGTGAGATACACATCAATAACATGTATATCAGATATACCTTTCTTCTTGATGTTGCCGTTCTTCAAATCCGCCAAGTACTTTGGGCAATTCCGCTTCCAGTGACCTTCTCCCTTGTAGTAAAAGCACTCAGTATCAGGCTTAGGTCCAGCCTTGGTCTTCTTCGCCGGCGTGGTAACTTTCTTACCACCATTCTTGAAGTGTCCCTTCTGCTTAGACTTGCCTTTCTTGAATTTGGTGGTCTTATTGACCAACAACACTTGGTGCTCTTTCTTGATCTCCACTTTTGCAGATTTTAACATAGCAAACAGTTCTGTCAACTGCTTGTTCATGTTCTGCATGTTGTAGTTCATCACAAAGTTCTTGTAACTTGGTGGTAGTGATTGGAGGACACGGTAAATCCCCAAAGCATTAGGAATCACTATACCCAAGCTTTGAAGTTTGTTTGCGTGCCCAGACATCTTAAGCACATGCTCACTAACGGAGCTGCCCTCTTCCATCTTGCAGTTAAAGAACTTTTCAGAAGCCTCATAACTTTCAATTGCCGCATAAGTCTCAAAGATCAATTTGAGATCCTGGACAATATCATATGGGTCTGAATTCTCAAACCTTTTCTGAAGCTCCGATTCCAAACCATACAAGATAGCACACTGAACTATGGAGTACTGATTTTTCCGAGCGAGGTAAACATTCTTTACTTCATCGGAAGCATCAGCTGCAGGTGGATCACCCAGCGGTGCATCCATCACATAGGTCAAATTACCAGCTGTGAGGACAATCCTCAAATTGCGGAACCAATCCGCGAAGTTTCTTCCATTGTTTTTCAACTTTTCTTTCTCTAGGAACGCATTAAAATTGATGGTAGGGGCTGCCATTGATCTACAACATATTTGCAATAGTTTAGACTAAGTTTATGACAAATTGAGTTCAAATTAATAATAAAGTTAATCTAGGTGAACTCCCACTCAAAACAACATCCCTCACATTGTTTTAGTTATCACACGAACCAAATCCACTACATCAACACCGATCATCACGAGAATCGATATAGTTTCAATGGCGAACAATCGTCATGTTTATCATATCTACTATATGATTCATGCTTTACCTTTCGGTGATCCGTGTTCCGAGACCATGTCTGTACATGCTAGGCTCGTCAAGATCAAACCTTAGTTTCCGCATGAGCAAATCTGGCTTGCTCACGTTGTATACACTTGCAGAATCTAACACACCCGATCATCACGTGGTGCTTCGAAACAACAAGCTTTAGCAACGGTGCTAACTAAGGGTGAACACTTTATGACTTGAAATTCATGTGCATGAGGGATCATCTTATAATGCTACCGTCTTCTACTAAGCAATACAAGATGCATAAAGGATTAACATCACATGCAATTCATAATATGTGATATGATATGGCCTTTCTTCTTTGTGCTTCCGATCTCCATCTTCTAGCACGAACATGATCTCCATCATCACCGGCATTGCATTAAGGTCAATGACGCCTCTCCATGGTTGTCGTTCACCGGCTTCAACTATTACAACTACTTTGAATAGACACGCGGGTCTTAACATAAATTAAAGACAACATATGGCTCCTGCCGGTTGCCAACTTACAATAAGGAACATTGCATACATCAAATATAATCACAATCATGGCCATATCCCATCACTGCACACCCCTGCAAAACAAAGTTAGACGCCTCTACTTTCTTTGCATGTTTTACGTGGTTTGGGGCTTTCAATAAGTGTCGTTCTAACTTACGAACATGAACCACAACATTGATACTAGTATTGTTAATCACCCGTTGTAAATTGGATCTTAACTATGCTAGGAGAAACAGGCACCCGCAAAGCCACTTATGCAATACAAGTTGCATGTCAAGCGTGGAGCAAGTCTCATGAACGATGTCATGTAAGGTTAGCCCGGGCCGCTTCATCCCAACATACCGCAAGATGCAAAGTACACAAGAAGCAATCGACAATAAAAGCATCAACGCCCACAATGACCATTGTGTTCTACTCGTGCAACAGATCTACATATAGACACGGCTCTGATACCACTGTAGGGTTCCGTAGCATGGAAATCAAAAAATTTCTATCGCATACAAACAAACAAGCCAAGATCTATCTACTAGATTGTAGCAACGATTCGATGGAATAACTTACCCTCGAAGATTCCAAAGTGTTTAACGAGAGCGGATTCTCGTGGGTGATGTAGTCGTACTCTTCCCGATCTCAAGATCGCGTAGACGATCCTTCCGGCGCTGCGTTCCGGCAGCGCTCCCGCAGTCGGTCACACGTTTGGTACTCGACGAAGATCTTCCTCTCCCTTGTTCCAGCAGGCAGCGGAGGTTGTAGCACTCTCCTCGTGATTCCGGCAGCACAACGGCGTGGTACCGGAAGTAGAGGGGAGATCTCGCAGGGCTTCGCCTTAAGCCGGAGCGAGTATGGTGGAGTATGAGAGAGCTCCTCGGCGATCTAGGGTTTAGACACACCAAGGAGGAGGTGCTAGAGCCGGCGGCTAGGGTTCCGGGGACCCCCAAATCGGCGGCTAGGGCAAAACCCTAGAGGGGCGGCGGCTATGGTGGGCTGCAGCTTCTAGGGTTTGAGGTGTGGGACTTGTGTGTGCTAGGAGGGGTCCCTGCCCCTCCTTATATAGGTGGAGGGGGGCGGCGGCCAAGGGGAGGGAGAGGAGTCCCTCCCCAACTCGGCTTGGAGGGTTGCCGCCGGTTGGAGGAGGGAACTCCTCCCCAACTCGGATTCCCCCCTCCTCCTCTTTTCCACTTTCCAATTTTAGCTATTTGACTTTTCAATTTAGCTATTTGACTTTTCAAACTAGGATTCAATTTAATCCTTTATTTGGAACAGCGAGGGCACTTAGTACATGATGCAATCATACCAACTTGATACAACACATTCATGTACCCTTCCCCTCCGGAGTGCCGGACATTCCGGAACCTTCTAGAACATTCCCGATGAAAACACCGGAATCATTCCCCAACTCCGAAACGGGACTTTCCTTATATGAATCTTATTCTCCGGACCATTCCGGATCACCTCGTGATATCCCGGATCCCATCCGAGACTCCGAACAACATTCGGTCTCTTTCTCATAATACCATAACTACTCAAACAACATCGAATCCTTAAGTGTGTCTCCCTACGGTTCGTGAATTATGCGGACATGATCGAGACACTTCTCCGAACAATAACCAACAGAGGAACCTGGAAATTCATATGGCTCCCACATATATCTACGATTACTTTGCGATCGAATGAACCACTTACATACGATACCAATTTCCCTTTGTCTCACGATAGTTTACTTATCTGAGGTTATGATCGTCGGTATCTCTGCATACCTAGTTCAACCTCGTTACCGATAAGTACTCTTTTCTCGTTCCCGTGATATGTGATCCCTTGTGAGCCAGTCACATGCTTGCAAGCTAATTGGATGACATTCCACCGAGAGGGCCCAGAGTATATCTATCCGTCATATGGATGGACAAATCCCACTCTTGATCCATGTGTCTCAACCAATACTTTCCGAACACTCAATGCCACCTTTATAGCCATCCAGTTATGGTGTGGTGTTTGATGTCATCAAAGCATCCATCCGGTAAAGGTGATATGCATGATCTCATGGTCGAAGGAATTAGGTTACTATGTATCAGAAAGCATATAGCAATTGAACTATTAAAATGACTTGATCTTTATGCTACGCTTATCTATAGGAGTATGTCCACCATATCATTCTCCTAACGATATGATCTTGTTGTTGATAACATCCCAATGTTCATGATAGGGAAACCACAATCATATATCAACCAACAAGCTAGTGATGTATAGAGGCTATACTAGGGACTTCAAATTAAGTTTACAAATCACACAAGTATCAATGTTTCCTTGTTAATACTATTATAGCATGAATGTAAACATTTATCATAAACACAAAGATATAATAATAACTACATTTATTATTGCCTCTAGGGCATATCTCCAACAATATACTCACCGTATACATATACTCATATGCCTGCGGAAGGCGAAAATCGGAAATTATATAAGAGCAATAATTTTTTTAAAAAAATATGACATGTAAAGACGGCCGACCGAAACGTGGATTATATCCAGTTCGACCGAGTATGGCCTCGATATGAGTTTCGACGTGTCAAAAAAAACACCGGCTCATGCAGCTTAAGTGCTTAAGTTTAGGGGGGTGGGGGACCGAAGCACACCTCATCTCTTACTTGTGTTGTTTACCTTATAATAGCCTTCGAGTTTGAAGTATATTGTATCATCATCTAGGTTGCTCACATAGTTTGCATTTAGGCTCACTTATATTTCATAAATTCTAAAACTTGCAAAAGATTATAAAGAATTTTGTAGAAACCTATTCACCCATGTTAACCATCTTACACTTTCAAATATGTTTTCTTATAATAGGTGCATTTGCACCCGTGAGCCGAATAGCCACCTCCGTGATTCTACCCTATCTATGGATGTCATCATTCTCAATGTATTTTGGATTGGTGGTTCCCATATTTAATTAGTACTAATAAATGCAGTACTAATTTATCTATCTTTTTATGTTGTAGATTAAAATGGAACGGATGGAGTACAAGCTGAGTAGCTAGCCACGTCAATGCGCGAATCTGCTTTATCTTAAATTTCGACCAACATTGTGTATCCTATCGTTGGCACATTTTTGGTGAGCGTCCCGATAGAGTGTGCGGCGCGGCGCTATATTTGGCACGCTAAACGTACAAAAAGTTGACCGCCTGGCAGACGCGCTAAAATACAGCGCCTCAATCACAATTTATCCAGAAATAGCACTTCCTCGAGATCTAGAAAATAGGCTAAAATAGTTTTGATGGAACAGAAAATAAATTATAGTGCATATATTTACGTAGTACACGAAATAGATAGTGGAGAAAACAAACAAACTAGTCCAAAAAATGAACAAACTAGTGCAGAAAAAACAAACTAGTATGAATTAAATTAAAACTCTAGAACTCGAAATCGGAGGAGTCCGGTGTTGGACAACACCGGAGTCGACGCCCATAAATCATCCCAACGGGGGTCGTCGTTGGCGATGGTCGTCGGACCGATCAGTTGCGCCTGTATGTAGGCCTGCCTCGCTGATCTAACGGTAGCCGACATCAAGTAGATTAGGAGGTAAAGAAGGAATGACATCTTGTCACGGCATGTTGCGCCTGTATGTTAGGCATGAAATAAAAATCATGGAATTTGCAAATGAATTTCATACCCAATTCTGTGGCAGCCAAACAGGTTGATTTTTGGAATCATAAATGAATTCCTCGATCCCAGCCCCAAATAATGGGAGCCAAATGAGCTCGATTAATGGCAGACTAGAAAAAAATACTGATATATTTTTTGAGAATTTTTTTTTACTGTTAGGAGTCATGCAACTTAAAGTGGTTGTTGTGTGCCAGTTGGCTGTGCTCCGGACAACCACATCCATCAAGGACGATGGGGACTTATGGGCCTAGGACATTAATAAAGAGTAATGTGGGCTGAGCTTCAGGACAGCGACACGGTTGTGCGATGCCGATATAGTAGCGTTTGATTTTCCGTTTTTGTGTGGTTTGAGTTAGGGTGCTAGGTGAGATACCGCCAAAATCCTACTTCTAGTTTATTTTTCAAATTTTAGTGTCAAGTTTTGCTGGCAAATGAATTAGAAATAGGATTTTGGTGAAATCCCACTTGACATCCTAGTTTGAGTGTATTAGACATGAATACTGTTCGCTTCTAGTCAATTTGGCATACTGTTCGCTTCTGTAGACGTTGCTGGCCAAGCCGGTTGATAGATTCTGTAGACTGATCTCCATCGTCTATATAAGCACAGCAAGTCTGCCAAGAACTCCCAACAGCTACACTGTCCACAATTCTCTCTCTCTCTCTCTCTCTCTCTCTCTCTCTCTCTCTCTCTCTCTCTCTCTCTCTCTCTCTCTCTCTCTCTCTCTCTCTCTCTCTCTCTCAAAAGAAAAAAACACTGCAGCTAGCTGTACGTAAATAAGAGAAGCAAACGCTAGCTAAAGGTACTACGGTATGGCCAGAGTGCTGATCAGCAAGTACCCTGTGGCGAAAGTCCGGCCACCAGGGCAGGTCGCGGCGTCCGGCAGCGAGATCATCCACCTCTCAGCTTACGACAGAATATTCGCTGGCCCGGTCACAGCCTTCTTCGTGTTCAAGAATCCCATCCGCGATCCTGCCGAGACCGTAAGAAGGGGCCTCTCCCGGGCGCTCGTCCACTACTACCCTATGGCGGGCCGCCTTGTCGTCGCCGGCACCGGCGAGGAGGAGGTCGTCATTCAATGCACCGGGGAGGGGGTGCCCTTCGTCGCAGCCTCTGCTAACTGCACAATCAATCAAGTCCCAGAGCTGGGCGACCCATCGGTGCAGGAGGAGCTCGCCCTCTACCCGCCGTCCTGCAGCCACTCGGAGTCGGAGCCATTGATGTTCATGCAGGTGACCGTCTTTTCTTGCGGCGGGTTCATCGTGGGGATAACATGGAACCATCTCCTCTGCGATGGTGCTGGGCTCGTGCAGTTCTTCCAGGCTGTGGGCGAACTTGCCCGCGGGCTAAAATCACCATCCGTCGTCCCGGCCAGACAGGCCGCCGATTGCCTCGAGTTAGGTTTGCCACCATTCTCCACAAAATTTATGCAGTTTGTGGCTACCCTCCAACCATCCCCAGCAAGGGCCTTCCTCAACATCACCGTACCTTCTACTTTAGTAAACCAGATCAAGCACATGTTCTCAGCGTGTCAAGGGCGGCCATGCTCGGTGTTCGAGGTTGTGGCCGCGGTGCTATGGCGGTGCCGGACCCGCGCAATCTTGTCCGACCAAGGGGCCCTCGTCGCGCTTTTCTTCATGGCTAATGCTCGCAAGTATGCGAGGGCCGGGGAGGGTTTTTACGGCAATTGTGTTACCATACACCTTGTCACGGCGACGAGTGGTATGGTGGCAAATGGAAACATCATGGACATTGTGAAGATGATCCAACGTGCCAAGAATCAGCTGGTGCCTGACCAGCCAAACATGGACGAGCTACAACAGCGCTTGCTTGGTTACAATCTTCTTGGGTTGTCATCCTGGCGAAACTTCGGCGTAGGGTTTGATTTTGGGGCAGGGGGCCCAGCGAGGTTGATGAGCTACGAGCAAGAGAGGATTGGCCTTCCCTTCTGCGCGGTATGTTTGCCATGCGAGGACGACCACAATATTATGGCAAGATGTGTGATGGAGGAGCACGCCAACGCCTTCCTCCAAGAAATATTGAATATTCAACTCATATAGTGCTAGATTTCTCATCCATCCAGAGTTAAGCTCTAATAAAATACTAGTATTTTAGGAGATGGATATATTAGTGTTGTTTTCGTTCTGTCATACTCATATATGAGTTTCTTTGGAATAACTGTGTCCCCCTACTCATCAAACTGTACACCTCACATACACGGTACACCATGGATCTTATTTTACTATTCTATTTTGTAAATTTGGGGTATTTGTAATTTCCATTTAATTCCCTAAATCATATGCATGCGTCCATATATTTCAAGATGTATTCAATCCATTGAACTGTTAGTACTGGCCAATCCATTGAACTGTTAGTACTGGCCTTCCCTTCTGCGCGGTATGTTTGCCATGCGAGGACGACCACAACATTATGGCCAGACTAGGTGGACGTCCGCACTTAGCCGCGCCACCTACGGTTTATTTGGCAGAGTGCGGTAGGTGTGTTGTACTCATTGCGTGTAACACGTTTTGTTTTGTTTTATTTGTGTTACCATAAATTAAATATATGAGTATGTGCGGGTTTGAGTGTTTTAATCAACGATAGACAAATGTGTAATTTATGTGTTACACATATCTAAAACTGATAGATCTAATCTTAGACACAAGAAGCAGACCCTTATTTCATATTGAAGCTCGTAATCAACATAGGGGTACCAGTGTTTTTTCAAGTAAACAAAAAGATACATCGAGCAAACTTCAAACAAAAAATTATCAAGTAATAGTTCAAGTTCAGTACCACAAGAAACTAGCATATTACATGATCAAGATAAAAAAAATTAATGATGTCAAAACAAGCTAACTTATGAAGATCACAAAGTAACGTCATTCGACTGCCTCAAAATCGATGCTTGCAACTATTTTGATTGCAGAACTCCAAGAGAAGACACAACTTTGTATTCAACACTTATAAGTGACTGGATTATTAAACAATTATTTTAGTCAATATAGACAACTAGATTATATATATACTAATTCTATGCAGGAGTTATACTTGATATATTCCAAATTATGCTCCGGTTCAATAAAATTTAAAAGAGAAGGTATGGCTGGAAGTTGCCATGAATCTTTACATAAAAGAAAGTTCTAATATGTAATTAAGTTTGATAATTTCTGTACATCAAAATGAAAAATAGAAGTTATGACATTTATTTTGGACCCACTTAGTCGATGGAACCCGCTTGTTCATTAATCATAGAGCATGCTCCAAGTCAAGTGCACTGGATTTTTTGCTAACTCATGTAGAAGTAGAGCAACGTAGAATATATGTATCAAATTACACAAGCATCTCATGTATTCTCGAGATATGCTAATATATTCAAAAGTAAATTAAGTTGCAGAGTCTAAGAGGTGCCAAAATCAGCTTATTTTGCTTTATTTCAGGAATATATACATGGTAATTGTTGAAGTGACATAAAACGCCACCGTTTCTTGCAAGGTAAGACCGTTTCTCGCCCGGCTAGTGCTACACGCTTTCTGTTCAGCGATTCTTCCGTTCGGTTACTGTAAGTTCCGGGTTCTGGTCAATCGCTCTGCGCCGCGTCACCGCATGCCTCGTGAGCCTTCTCCTTTCAATTCCTTTTTTCCGCCATCCATCCCTGATTTTTCCAGTCAAAGCGGTGAGGATGATGCGACATCATCGCGTAGTCCCGCATAGGAGCTACCCGCGCCGCCCGCTCTCTCTCACCCCCACCGTCCCACGCGCTGACCTCCTCCTTATCTTCCTCACCACTGGCAAAGCGTGGCGGCAGACGAGTGTGCTAGGTCGGAGGCGGTGTTGAATCGGTATTGGGCAGGTTCGACGCGGGAAGCAGAGGCGGCCGACACTGGATGGGGGAGCTAGACGGGAGGCGGTGGCATCGTGAGTGGAGGGGCGGAGGTGAGAGGGAAATCTCGGAAGCGGAAGGGCCTTCTCCTTTTCAATTCCTTTTTCCGCCATCCGTCCCTGACTTTTCTAGTCAAAGAGGTGAGGATGATGCGACATCTTCGCGTAGGCCGTCAAAGGAGCGTCTCTACCTGCGCCACCCCCTCTCTCACCCCCACCGTCCCACACGTTGACCTCCTCCTTATCTTCCTCACCACCGGTAAAGCGTGGCGACGTACGGGTGCGCGAGGTCGGGGGCGATGTTGAATCGGTACTGGGCAGGTTCGAGGTGGGGAAGCAGAGGCGGTCGACGCTGATGCGGGAACTGTACGGGAGGCGATGGCTTCAGTGAGTGGAGGCGGCGACACACGTTGTTGGGGAGACGGAGGAGGGGCTAAGAGGGGCGGGAGCTCGGGACTCGGGATCGAGATGGGGGTGGGGGCAGGGATGGGAGGGACCAGCTCGTAAGTATTCGATTAACACATGAAACTTCACGATTGGGGTGACTTAAATTGAAGATCAAACGGCTAGAAACGCACACGCGGGCAGATAGTCTCGAATGGCTCGCTTTTGCTCAGGCTTAAGCTATAGTATAATGTGTGCGGGAGGAGCACGCCCACGCCTTCCTCCAAGAAATATCGAATATTCAACTTATATAGAGCTAGATTTCTGATCAATCCAGTTATTTTGGGTGATGGATATGTTGGTGATATTTTTGTTCTGTCATACATCATTTGAGTCCCTAGTCATCAAACTGTACGTCTCGCATACACCATGGAGCTAATTTTATATTCTATTTTGTAAATTTTGGGTATAATAATTTATATTTAATTTCCCAAATCATGTGCGTCGAAAACTGCGCTACGTCGAGGGCCAACTGTCCTCAACATAGCCCCCTCGGCGTAGCAGACTGTCGGCACACAACCATCCTTGGCGCAGCATGTGCTGACGGCTTTGCCCTCGGCATAGACTGACGTCCGTTTCTATTTTTCAAAAAAAAAAATATTTGATTTTTTAAATTTGTGAATTGTTTGAATCTCTCACTTTGGACATTTTTAACATTAAATACACTTAATCTTAGGTCAAATTGCAATTTTGATCAAACTTTTTGGTCGGTCACCCATCATCACACTACTCCATTCCCAGATGAGCTCCCGCGAAACAAATTAAACCTTGTTATCAATACTTCCATATCAATCCTCTTAACTCTTATACCACTATGTCACACGTTTTATTTTTTGAAATTTCAAACAATTATTTAAGTAAACAACAATGAAGACATAATAATATTGAATTCCAATTAAAATAAAATAATTAGTAAAAATAATATTCTATTCATTTTTTGCCATTATTATCATATAATATGGCATAATTAATATCTTTAAATCTGTAAATCGAAATTCGATCAATGATATATCTATTATTATCAAAAAAATGTGAGTAATCCAAATATGAAATAACTAAAAATAATAATAAATAATTACTTTTCGAATTTTGAAAATCTAAAATAATCCAAATTGATTAGAAAAATGAGATGAATTCAAATATGATATCCATATCATATGTTTGCCATATCAAGATACACATGTCTTCGAAATATTGGCTCATTTAAATAAACTATTACATGGATGTGGCCATAACATTCGTCATTTGGCTTGAAAGCCATGAATGTTCATACTAGATAGGCTTTTTTGAGAACAAAAACTATTTGAAATGTTTGTTATTTTATATGGATACTAGATCATCTAAAATGGCAAAATGTAAAGGTTTTCCATGTTTTTATTTCTTATGAATTATTTATGCCGATTTCAAGAGCTTGACCCATCTCGCTAGGAGTTGAATCATGAGAAACTCTTAGCGGAACTCTAATGCAATAACCACTTCTGAACCTAAATTATTTTTTAAAAAAATCATGAGCAAACTACGAAGCACCTTTAGTTCAAAGTTTTCAATTTCCATCTAAATCGGTAGATATTTGTCTTTTTTATGAGAGGTGGATGGTAAGATTTTATGGTGCAACCAATTGGTGATTTATACTTTAAATGCGGTCTAATATTTTACAAAAATAGGGTGATACCATTTGGCAACATATTCATGGTATATGCTTCATAAAAGTCGTGATTTATAGCACTCGGAAACTGGAAAATAGCTTTTTGGTGAGATGAAAAGAAAAACTTCGTTCTGTAACGTTGTAAGTCAGCAAGATGAACATTCGTGCACAATATCACAAACTAAGCCGCGATTCTAACCATAACATTGGTCGTTTGGCCTGAAAGCCATAAAACCTCGAACATGATAGCTCATTTTGATAAGTTTGTTTTGTAATATTTGTAATATTCCAAGTTTGGTCTTTTTTCTTGGAACTATATCACATAATATGACACTACGTGAAGGTTTACATTGTTTGGATCATTTTTAATTTCTTATGCCCGTTTCAGACTATGGTCAAAACAGCGTGCGTGGAGATTCTTAGCCCGGGCCTGAGTCTCGCTAAACTTTGAGTGGATCTCTGATGAATAGCATATTGTGAAACTAAAAATAATTTTTTCCAAAACATAATGAGCATTAGATCATGTACCTGTAGTTCAAATCTAACCGACTTTCTGTCGGTTCGATAGGAATTAGTCTTTTTCATGAGGGGTAGACGAAAAGGTTTAAGATATCCCGGTTGGAAAATTGTTCATCTAAGATGGTCTAGTATTTTTTTAAATGGGATAGTAACAATGTAAAAAATTCATTTGATGATTACTTCACAAAACACCTCGTTTTTTACACTCGAAAAATGGAAAATAGAGTTTTGGTGAGGTAAAAAGAAAAACTTCCTCTTGCAATTTGTAAGTGATACGTCGGAAACGTATCTATAATTTTTGACGTTCCATGCTTGTTTACTATCTACTTTCCTTGCTTTGTCCACACTTTGAGGTGTTTTTATATGTTTTCTGGTACTAACCTATTAACAAGTTGCCATAGTGTCAGTTGCATGTTTTCTTCTGTTTTTGGTTCCAGAAAGACAGAAAATCAATATTCTCGGAATTGGACTGGACAAAAGCCAAAGTCAATATTTTGCCATGGACAACACGAAGCCAGAAGACGAGACGGAGAAGGCTCACCAGGGGGCCACTCCCCCTGGCCGCGTGGGTGGGCCCACCCCGTGCCTGGGGGGTGCATCCGCCCTGGTGGCCCCCTGGCTCGCCCCTTCGCCTATAAGAAGCCTCCGATGCAGAAACCCTAAGCACCCAATCAAAATTCCACGAAACCGTTTGTAGCTGCCGCCACCATCGTCCCTAGATCGGGGGGATCTGAAGCTCTTCCTGGCACCCTGCCGGAGGGGAGATTATCCCAGAGGCCTTCTTCTTCATCATACCATCCTCCGGTATGAAGCGTGAGTAGTTCCACCATGGACTACAAGTCCATGTAGTAGCCAAATGGTTGTATCTCCTCCTTGTGCTTTCATGTATAGATCTCATGAGATCTGTTCATGATCAAGATCTAATCTATTTGTAATCATGCATGTTGTGTTTGCGGGGATCCGATGGATATTGAGATTACTATGTAGATTGATTAATGGTTTTGTCTTATGATTCTATCATATCTGTGTTGTTTGTGATCTTGCATGCTCTCCTGTTAGTAGCTATCTTGGCCAAGTAGTTGCTAGTGACTCCAAGAGGGGTTATTTATGCTTGACAGTGGGTTTATGCCTCTAGTTTTCAAGGGAAGTGACAGAAATCTCTTCAGTTGTAGATGCGCTGTTGCCACTAGGGAGAAAACAACGGTCTCTTGTTCATGAAACAAGTGGATTGTTTACCTTACACACTTTGCTTAAAGTAGTTGTCTGTTGCTTGCAAATTAATACTGGAGGGGGTTCGTATGATAACCTGAAGGTGGACTTCTAGTCATAGATGCAGTTGGATGGCGGTCTATGTATATTGTTGTATTGCCCAATCGAATCTCATAGGATCTTTTTGTCTAGTATTGCATTGTTATGCCTTGCTCAGTACGTGTCAATTGCCATGCTGTAATTTATTTACCCTTCATGCCATGTTTGTTTATCTAAGGAGAGCACCTCTAGTAAACTATGGATCCCGGTCCAATCTTTACCATTGATACATCTTCCACTGTTTACTTGCTGCAAACCATCATGACCTTCCACACCATACAGTTAATCCTTTGTTACAGCAAATCGGTGAGCTTGAAAACCTCACTGTTTCGCTGGAGAAAGTCTTGAGTTTGTGTTGTGTAGGTTTCCATGTTGCTTGCAACACCTTTGAGATGTTTCCTTCCTCCTACTGGTTTGATAACCTTGGTTTCTTACTGAGGGAAAACTTGCTGCTGTGCTGCATCACAGCTTGCTCTTGGGGTTTCCCGACGAAGCGCTCCGCGTTGACGCAGCGCCATCAAGCTCTTTCTGGCGTCGTTGCTGGGGAGGCTAAGGACGTATTCACAAGGGGAGTCATCCTCAACCTTTCTCTTTACTTTGTTTTTAGTTTACTTAGTTTATTTTGCTTGATTTTTTGCCTCTTTTTTTATCAAAAACTCAAAAAAAAAAGTTTAGTTTGGTTTCCTTCTCTTATCAAAAACACAAAAAATTAGTTCCTGCCCTAGTTGCTACCATGTCTGGTTTTGGTCCAATCTCTGTGACACATGTGGAATAGATCTTCACTTTTAAGCAAAAAAGTGAAGATAGTTTCAAAGAATCTTGGTCTAGAATCTCTACCTTACAAAGGGAAACTGAGCCTAAGATGAGTCTTAGCTTGGTTATTAATAGTTTCTACCGCGGTAGTGCTCTTTGTTATAGATATGCATTTGATGTTGTGGCTGAGAAAGATATTTTTCTATGGACTGAGGATGAAGCTTTTGATGCCATAAAGAAATTGATTATAATTTATAATACGCCTGACAAGTCTGATTCCTCTTTCATAGATATTTTTGCTATGTTGAACACTCTTGAGTCTAGTACTGCTGCTTTGAACAGTTGCTATCACACACTTAGGGAGTACCATAATTATGTTCCAATGAATTCTAAGCCTTCAAAGTGGTTTCCCACAATCAAAGTCACTATAAGTAGTGCAACTTTTGATGCTCGCTGTGATATCATGTCTGAATTTTGCCTCATGCCTAAATATATTTGAGTCTTTGAGTCTTTGGGGACTTTCTAAAGGAGGAGAAGAAATATATCTTACCAATAATGCCACTTTATTACCCACTGGAATAGCTGAAGGTGTGTTTACAAAAATCTCAGGGAAAATGGTGTCTACTGATTATCTTGTTATTGAATGTGTACGCAAAGGACAAATTACACTTGGAAGATCCCTATTGAAACACCTTGGAGCTATAATAGATATGGGAAAAGGCATTATGAATTTTGCTCCTGCAGCAAGCAATCATATTTTCCCTAAAGAAAAGAAGAAATGTAAGAAAGGTAGGAGCAAGAGGGGTAATGCTTCCTCATTTGAAAATAGTTGATTTCTTTGCTTCTTGTGCCTAACTTAACGGCGTTAAAGAAAAGTACTTGCTAGGAGATAACCCAAGAGTTTCGTTGAGTCTTGAAAGTTATTACTTCAGTAATGACCTTTCCTTACCTTTTTGTTTGCTTTTTGTGCCAAGAATGACCTCTAATCAGAGGGAAGTAAGATTTGGGGAGTTGCTGTCCCGAAACAGATTTCTGGCCTCCACCATAAAAATTCATGAGGAGTCTCTGTAAGCCGGATTGAGCTGAAAATTTACTAATAAATCCTCCATTTTGTTAGCGAACTTTCGTTAGTTCAACACTTTTTTATTTAAGCAACATAAGATTTTCGAAAAAACGGTTTCTACCTACTAGTCTGTTTTGACAGATTTCTGCCATTATTTGCATTTGCTTCTTATTAATTTCTTTTTGAGTTCTCTTTTGGGGAATTGAGCTTTTTGAAGGAGTTGCTACAGTAGATTGTGTTTTTAGTGAAAAGTTTTGTTGTGCCAAAGTTAAATCCAAAGGTCTATTATCTTTTTAATACACCAATGTTGCTAATGAAGATTGTGTGAAGTTTTGTATGAAGGAAAAAAATTCAGGTGTAGAGAAAGAATGGTGTAATAAGATGAAGAATGGACAAAAGCTCAAGCTTGGGATGCCACCCCGATGTCACCCCAAGAAATATCCAAGAGGTACAAGCGTCAAAGCTTGGGGATGCCCAAGGCATCCTCTTCTTCATCAATAAAAAGTTAAGGTCTTTTAGACACTTTGTGTTTATTGTTTCATGCACTGTTGTGTTGTTTTTAGAGCGTCTTAGTTTTAATTTGGTTTGCTTAGTTGTTTAGTTTGCTTGAATAAAGTAGTTTGGACCCCTGTTCTCGATGTGTTGTTTCAATTAAGTTGATTGGTGTTGAAAAGGAGTAGGAAGTTTATGCTTGAAAGTGCAAGAGGAGCTTGCATTGACTATAACTTATACTTTAGCATGACATGCTAGGTGTTGTTTTGACCTTATGCTTAGTGATTATTTCTGTAGAATGTCTTGTTCCAAGCAATTGGGATTGCTTAGTGTGGTTTGAAGGAATCATGCGTTGTTTTAGCATACAAAAGCATAGTATTATTGTATTCTCCTTTGATATTTTGTTTGGGTTGACTTGGCACATGCTCACACCATGTTATTACTATGAACAAGTCGCCATAGCCTTTATGATCATTTAGTCCTTGACTTGTAGTACCACTCTATGATTTGATTAGTAATATTTTGTCGCTCTGCATGATTATGGAAACTATTGCTCTCTTAGTTGGTTGCTCCCAGTCTTTTGCTAGCCTCCACTTGTATGAGTAAGTTCTACTCATGCTTCCAACTCCCGAGAAACCCAGTTATTTTAAAGTGTCCACTATAAATTCCTATGCATGGTGTGTTACACCATTCCAAGTATATTCTTGTTTTTAGCTATCTTCCAATTAAAAATTATTTTTATGTGAAAACTTAGTGATTAAAGCCTCACGAACTTGATGGCACACTTTATATTCTTTGCCCCTAATAAACTTGAACCATTGTGCCGTCTATGTTGTATATGATTGCACTTATACGTTGGAATTAGCAGAACCATGCTGTCATGGGGAACGTTTTCAACATTGCACTTGTACTTTGTACACAGTTGATATCATACTCTTTTGTCTATGAATGTCACCGGTGTGAAATAAAGAGGGAGCTTGTAATGTATTTTGTGTTATAGAAACGCCTGGGCCTCTAGCCTAAGCCATGCCTAATCATGGTGGAAACTTGCAGCATCACCATAATGAGCAATCTGTGAAGCATCCTCAATAAAAAGCTATGCACATAGTAAATAAAAAGATCGCTGGGATGCTCATTGTCTGCTTGCCTTGTCATTTTGGTTATGGGATAGCTGTAGGGGTTCGTAGCATGGAAAACAAAAAAATTCTACCGCATGCAAACAAACAAGCCAAGATCTATCTACTAGATTGTAGCAATGAGTCGATAGAGGAACTCACCCTCGAAGATTCCAAAGCGGTTAACGAGAGCAGATTCTCGTGGGTGATGTAGTCATACTCTTGCCGATCTCAAGATCGTGTAAACGATCCTTCCGGCGCTGCGTTCCGGCAGCGCTTCCGCAGTCGGTCACACGTTCGGTACTCGATGAAGACCTTCCTCTCCCTTGTTCCAGCAGGCAGCGGAGGTTGTAGCACTCTCCTCGTGATTCCGGCAGCACGACGACGTGGTGTCGGAAGTAGAGGGGAGATCTCGCAGGGCTTCGCCTTAAGCCGAAGCGAGTATGGTGGACTATGAGAGAGGCCTTGGTGATCTAGGGTTTAGAGGGCACCAAGGGGAGGGCTTGGTCGGCAGATAGGGTTTGGGGAAACCCCAACTCGCCGAGTTGGAGGTGCCCTAGGCGGCGGCACAAGGAGGTGGTGGCACTGGCGGCTTGGGGCTAGGGTTTTGGGTGTGTGGGAGAGGGGCAACCCTACCCCTCCTTATATAGGTGGGAGGGTGCGGCTTGGGAGGAGGGAGTACACCCCCAAGCCGGACTCCTTGGCAGGCGGGTGGAGGGAGGAGACTTCCTCCCCAAGTAGGTTTCCTACTCTCCCTCCACCAAGCAAACTTGCCGTTTGACTTTTTCAAATTGGCGTTTGACTTTCAAACTAGGATTTGATTTCTCCCTTTATTTTGCCCAACCAAGTGACCTAGTACATGATGCAACCATTCCATATTGTCATGACACATTCATGTACCCTTCCCCTCCGGAGAGCCGGACCTTCCGGACCCTTCTAGAATTTCTGGTGAAAACACTGCAATCATTCCCAAACTCCGAAACAGGACTTTCCTTATATGAATCTTATTCTCCGGACCATTCTGGATCTTCTCGTGATATCCCGGGTCCCATCCGAGACTCCAAACAACATTCGGTCTCTTACTCATCATTCCATAACTACTCAACAACATCGAATCCTTAAGTGTGTCTCCCTACGGTTCGTGAATTATGCGGACATGATCGAGACACCTCTCCGATCAATAACCAATAGAGGAATCTGGAAATTCATATGGCTCCCACATATTTCAACAATTACTTTGCGATCGAATGAACCACTTACATACGATACCAATTTCCATTTGTCTCACGATAGTTTACTTATCCGAGGTTTTGATCGTCGGTATCTCTGCATACCTAGTTCAACCTCATTACCGATAAGTACTCTTTTCTCGTTCCCGTGGTATGTGATCCCTTGTGAGACAGTCACATGCTTGCAAGCTAATTGGATGGCATTCCACCGAGAGGGCCCAGAGTATATCTATCCGTCATATGGATGGACAAATCCCACTCTTGATCCATGTGTTTCAACCCATACTTTTCGAATACTCAATGCCACCTTTATAGCCACCCAGTTACTGAGTGGTGTTTGATGTCATCAAAGCATCCTTCCGGTGATGGTGATAAGCATGATCTCATGGTCAAAGGAATTAGGTTACTATGTATCAGAAAGCTTATAGCAATTGAACTATTAAAATGACTTGATCTTTATGCTACGCTTATCTTTAGGAGTATGTCCATCATACCATTCTCCTAATTATATGACCTTGTTATTAACAACATCTCAAATGTTCATGATCAAGAAACTATGATCATCTATTAATCAACAAGCTAGTATTATAAAGAGGCTTTACCAGGGACTCTAATTTAGTTTACAAATCACACAAGTATTAATGTTTCTGGTTAATACTGTTATAGCATGAATGCAAACATTTATCATAACTAATCACTTCAAGATGCTTATGATAGGGGCAATGAGGGCTCAAAGCTAACAAGTACCATAATTTTTGGAAGCTCTTTTTGAAACTTGTAATCCCTGCTTCCCTTTACAAAGGGCCTTTCTTCCACTGTTATATTGAGTCTCCACCTTTTACCTTTAGGCACCACTAAGAAAGCATAGTTGTCATTCTTAGTTCTATGTGCAGTGTCCCAAAACTTATTGATTGATGCATATGGTTGATATTACTTGTTCTTGTGCTATTTGTATATAGTCACTCTTATGAACTTTGAAGGTGTCATATGCATATATTTGCTACTCCATGAGGGACAAGCTGAGTGCCACTATGCCATGTTTTCTATGTGTTAAACAAACAAATGTTTTTCATGCATGCTATTCATGATCTTTGTTTTTAGTCTTTCATGTTGCATGCATAGTTACTTTGTCTTATTGTTAGAACTCCATCTTTCATGCACATGTTTAGAGTTCTTTTATCCCAGCTTTCAATGCTTGCAAATGGTTTGATCTTGGTTTTGATGGTGCATGTCACCTAAAAAATTTATTCTTTTATCACTTACCTACTCGAGGAAGAGCAGGAGTTAAGCTTGGGGATGCTTGATACGTCGAAAACATATCTATAATTTTTTATGTTCCATGCTTGTTTACTATCTACTTTGCCTTGCTTTGTCCACACTTTGAGGTGTTTTTATATGTTTTCTGGTACTAACCTATTAACAAGTTGCCACAGTGCCAGTTGCTTGTTTTTTTCTGTTTTTGGTTCTAGAAAGGCAGAAAATCAATATTGTCGGAATTGGATGGGACAAAAGCCAAAATCAATATTTTACCGTGGGCAACATGAAGCCAGAAGACGAGACGGAGAAGGCTCACCAGGGGGCCACACCCCCTGGCCGCACATGTGCGCCCACCCCGCGCCCGGGGGGTGCAACCGCCCTGGTGGCCCCCCTGGCTCGCCCCTTCGCCTATATGAAGCCCCCGATGTAGAAACCTTAGGCACCCGATCAAAATTTCACAAAACCGTCTGTAGCCGCCGCCACCATCGTCCCTAGACCGGGGGGATCTAAAGCTCTTCCCGGCACCCTGTCAAAGGGGAGATCATCCCGGAGGCCTCTCTTCATCATGCTAGCCTCCGGCATAAAGCGTGAGTAGTTCCACCTTGGACTACGAGTCCATGTAGTAGCTAGATGGTTGTATCTTCTCCTTGTGCTTTCATGTATAGATCTTGTGAGCTCCGTTTATGATCAAGATCTAATCTATTTGTAATCATGCATGTTGTGTTTGCGAGGATCCGATGGATATTGAGATTACTATGTCAGATTGATTAATGGTTTTGTCTTATGATTCTATCATGTCTGTGTTATTTGTGATCTTGCATGGTCTCCGTTGTTAGTAGCTATCTTGGCCAAGCAGTTGCTACACTACTAGGAAAAACGCTACCAGTGGCGCACCAAATTGGAATTCTGTGGCGCATATGGGAGTCGCCACTAAATCCTCGCCACTAAAATTCAACATTCTGTGGCACATATGCCATATGCGCCACAAAATTTTGTCTCAGGATTTTAAAAAAATACCAGAATACAGTAGAAATACACAAAATACACACGAAATATACCAGAATACAACAATATATCATAGAAATGCACAAAACTCACAGGAATACCTAGAAACTCACTGAAATTCATACAAAGTGACAAAATACATCAATATAGAGAGTCCAAGTGTTACACATAAGTCATGGGAGAGTACAAGTTCGAAATCACACAATCACACGAATTCACGATTGACGCAGATTCGACTGCTCCAGACGAGCCCCCACAGCCTCTATCTCCTGAAGAAATTGCAGATGGAATGAGTCGAGCTCCACTCTGCTCAACCTCGGGGACGCTTGCTGGGCATGGGTGGAAGCCAGTAGGTGGACCGCGCTCTGTTGCTCCACGGCCATCAGGCACTGCTCCGAGGTGTTGGTGTCCCTGACCATCAACACCACCAAGTGTTTCGTCGACGGCAAGTCGGCTGACGCATCCTGACGCATCTCCGCCACGACATCCAATCTCACCGCTAGGGCCTGCAGCAGTCTCCCACCAGAGTCCCTCTGAGTCGGAAGCGGCCAGCCCCGCACCTTGCATCTCTCTGAGATCTCCTCCAAGGCAGATGCTCGCTGATGCAGAGGCCGCTGCATCGCGTGGACCACCTCGGAGGTCATATTCCAGAAAAATCGCCCTGCGGAACCTCTGTCCTCGCCAGGTATCACCTCCGCGAGCACCAGTAGGGTCTTTGCTCCTTCCCTCTCCGGCGCAACCGGCTGCTGCATCGAATCCCTTTGCCACCTATTAATTCACCATAAAAATAATGGATCCTAAGCACAAGTGTTAACTGAACAAACAATTTACCAAGTGGTGGTAACCAACTTGATTGAAAAGTGAAACAACCTAATAACTTTAATAAAGCAACTTGGATGTATAAATGTGCAGATCTACACATTTATATTTAAGCTATTTCATTATCTCCTTATCTGAACGAACTACATCATGATAGTGCCAGCAAGTAAGCCCCAAACTCAATTATAAGAAACTGATTAGTTCCTGTACTATGCAGAGAGAGGCTCGGGAGAGTTTATTTGGAACCTAAAACTATTTAAATTCATTTATTTGTTAAATCCTCAAAACTTCTTTATAAAGGAAAGTTTGTTTTTATCCAAATAACCTTGCCAACTGAAGGCACATTTGATGCCTATATATCATATCCTATCTTTCCATCTCAAAAATAAATATTTTGAGATGCTCTATTATTTCTTTTTGCCATTTCTCTTAAAATGGCAAAAACAAGAAATAATTCTTTATAAATACATTCCCATCCCAATAAATTACAATAAAATTCTCCAACATGGGATATGGTGCTTAGTACCTTCTCACCTAAAAAACTCACCTTTCCCAATGTAAAAATATCAACTTACGTTCTTTAAACCATTTCTGCACTTTTTGAATAGTTGATATAAAGTGGACCAAAAAGCATCCAATAAATCCCAAATAAATCCTATGGAAGTATATTGACGTCTCCTTCACACCAGTACCATCTCCCCATCTTGTCCAATGCAAATTCTTGGACTTCCTTCATAACCCTTGTTTGGAGAAAATTATGCCAACCCCTTAAACCATGAGTCAAACCAACTCCAAACCCAAACCAATCTTGCCAAATAATTCACCACAGCACCCATCATCTCTCCTGATCGAACTACAATGTAGCTTGGCACTATTCACCCTTGTCCTATAGCTCTTTGAGAGAGGAGAAAGAGATGTGTGGCCCAAACATTTTCCTAGCAAAATATCTCCACTCACATCACTCCACTTACCCCTCTGCCCCTCCAAGAGCCACTCACACCTATCTCCATTGCCCATGACACCCAATGGGAATCCCATGGACCTTCCATCTTTCCTCCATGAGCCATGCTCATCATAGACCACACAACCTTGGTTTATAATGAAAACTGGTGCACCAGCTCTCCCCCTTCGCCTCATTTTCTCCCTTCCACTCCACTCACCTCCCAGAGATACCTCTCCCTCCCCTGCTCTGTAATGCCCGAAGGAAGGAGGAGAAAAAGATTTAGCCTCACCCTTTATTTTTAGCAAGGCCCCCTCTCCTGAGCCTCCCTCTCTCTGCATGTCATCGTGTCGTGCTCTACACTATCTTCTATGAGTGCATTACAGTCTGAACATCTCCCAAATTCAACTATAAGAAACTGATTAGTTCCTGTGCTAATTAACTAATATAGCAACTGTCATTTGACATTCTAATCCACAGTATTACAGCTCATGATGCAGCAACCCCGTTAGCAATCACTGCAAAGAACAAGGAAGCACCGTCAGTTCATACCTGCAGGGGCGATGGAGAGCAACTCGTCGGGGAGGATGCAAGAGGTCTTCAACAAAAATCAGGTAGGAGCTAGCGTTCATCGGTGGAGGAAGGAGGTCTCGCGGGGTAGCGGTTCCTAGACGAGGCAGTTGGCAAGGTCAGCATGGACAGATAGGAAGGTCGCACAAGGAAGAAGGAGGGGAGGGGGTCACCTGCACGGGGTGTGGTGGCGGTGGTGGTCCTGGACGCCGGCGGAGCCTCCTCCTCCTGGTGCTCTGCACACCACGACGAGGTCAGCGCGTGGACAGAGAGGAAGAAGACATGGAAGAAGGAGGGGATGAGGGCCGAGGGTCACCTGCGGGGTGGTGGTGGCAATGGTGGACGGCGGGCGCGGCACGGTGGCACATCGGGGAAAGCGCGGCGCGGCGGCACGGCGGGGAAAGCGCGGCGCGACGGCGAGATCGAGCAGAGAGAGTAGCGCGGTGGCACGGCTAGGGTTCGACAATTGGCGGGGCAAACGTTTAGGGAAGAAAGAGGCGCGAAGCGGCTCACAAACAGCAAAGTGTGGGAATTATGTGGCGTATCAGCTCAGAATGCGCCACAGAATTTTGACATTCTGTGGCGCATATAGCCATATGTGCCATAGAATTCTAGCATGCCCATGTGCTGGGTCAGGCCCACATGGGGCCCACAGGAATTCTGTGGCGCATATAGCCATATGTGCCACAAAATTCTCACTTTATGTGGCGCATATAGCTATATGCGCCACAGAATTGCAAGAATTCTGTGAGGCATTTGCTATATGCGCCACAAAATAAATTTTAGTGGAGCATTTTTCCTATATGCGTCATAGGATTAAAATCTACCTATAATCGTTTTCCTAGTAGTGCTAGTGACTCCAAGAGGGGGTATTTAACTATTTATGCTCGATAGTGGGTTCATGCCTCTAGTTTTCAAGGGAAGTGACAGAAATCTTTTCGGTTGTAGATGTGTTGTTGCCACTAGGGAGAAAACAACGGTCTCTTGTTCATGAAACAAGTGGATTGTTTACCTTACACACTTTGCTTAAAGTAGTTGTCTGTTGCTTGCAACTTAATACTAGAGGGGGTTCGGATGATAACATGAAGGTGGACTTCTAGTCATAGATGCAGTTGGATGGCGGTCTATGTATATTGTTGTATTACCCAATCGAATCTCACAGTATCTTTTTGTCTAGTATTGCATTATTATGCTTTGCTCAGTTCCTATCAATTGCCCTGCTATAATTTGTTTACCCTTCATGGCATGTTTGTTTATCTAAGGAGAGCACCTCTAGTGAACTATGGACCCCGGTCCAATCTTTACCATTGATACGTCTTCCACTGTTTACTTGCTGCAAACCATCATCACCTTCCACACCATACAGTTAATCCTTTGTTACAGCAAATCGGTGAGCTTGACAACCTCACTGTTTAGTTGGGGCAAAGTCTTAAGTTTGTGTTGTGCAGGTTTTCATGTTGCTTGCAACACCTTTGAGACCTTTCCTTCCTTCTACTGGTTCGATAACCTCGGTTTTTACTCAGGGAAAACTTGCTGCTGTTCTGCATTACACCTTGCTCTTGGGGTTTCCCGATGAAGCGCTCCGTGTTGACGCAGCGCCATCAGTAAGCCATCCCAAGATGCACATGTGTGCACAATATGGGCATATTATCACAAAGTATGCCAAGATTCTAGCCATAACATTGGTCCTTTTCCCTGAAAGCTATGAAACCTCGAACATGATAGCTCATTTTGAGAAGTTGTTTTTGTAATATTTGCAATATTTCAAGTTTGGTATTTTTCCTTACAACTATATCACATAATATGAAACCACGCGAAGGTTTTATATTGTTTGGATTGTTTTTGAATTTCTTATGTCCGATTCAAACTATGGTCAAAACGGCGTGCATGACGATTCTTAGCTCGGATCCGAGCCTCGCTAAACTTGTAGTGGATCTCTAATGAAATAGCATATTGTGAACCTAAAAATGATTTTTGCAAAAAATCATAATCATGTGCCTGTAGTTCAAATCTGACTGACTTCCTGCATATTCGGCAGGAATTTGTATTTTTATGAGGGGTGAGCGGAACAACCTTTATTAATTGTTAAAACTGTAGGGGTTCGTAGCATGGAAAACAAAAAATTTCTACCGCATGCAAACAAACAAGCCAAGATCTATCTACTAGATTGTAGCAACGAGTCGATAGAGGAACTCACCCTCGAAGATTCCAAAGCGGTTAACGAGAGCAGATTCTCGTGGGTGATGTAGTCGTACTCTTGTCGATCTCAAGATCGTGTAGACGATCCTTCCAGCGCTGCGTTCCGGCAGCGCTTCCGTAGTCGGTCACACGTTCGATACTCGATGAAGACCTTCCTCTCCCTTATTCCAGCAGGCAGTGGAGGTTGTAGCACTCTCCTCGCGATTCCGGCAGCACGACAGCGTGGTACCGGAAGTAGAGGGGAGATCTCGCAGGGCTTCGCCTTAAGCCGGAGCGAGTATGGTGGACTATGAGAGAGGCCTTGGCGATCTAGGTTTTAGAGGCACCAAGGGAGGAGGCTAGGCCGGCGGCTAGGGCAAACCCTAGGGCAGCGACGACTTGTGGTGGCCGGCGGCTAGGGCTAGGGTTTTGGTGGAGAGAGGTGTAGGGAAGAGGGGGAACCCCTGCCCCTTCTTTTATAGGTGGGAGGGCACCGTCCAAGGGGAGGGAGTCCTCCCCCAAGTCGGCCTCCTTGGCCGGCTGGTGGAGGGAGAGGAACTCCTCCCCAAGTAGGTTTCCTACTCTCCCTCCACCAAGCAAAACTGCCGTTTGACTTTTCAAATTGGCGTTTGACTTTTCAAACTATGATTTGATTTATTCCTTTATTTTGCTCAGCCATGATACCTAGTACATGATGCAACCATTCCACATTGTCATGACACATTCATGTATCCTTCCCCTCCGGAGTGCCGGACCTTACGGACCCTTCTAGAACATTCCCGGTGAAAACAGCGGAATCATTCCCCAACTCCGAAACAGGACTTTCCTTATATGAATCTTATTCTCCGGACCATTCCGGATCTCCTCGTGATATCCCGAATCCCATCCGAGACTCCGAAGAAGATTCTGTCTCTTACTCATCATTTCATAACTACTCAACAACATCGAATCCTTAAGTGTGTCTCCCTACGGTTCGTGAATTATGCGGACATGATCGAGACACTTCTCCGAACAATAACCAATAGAGGAATCTGAAAATTCATATGGCTCCCACATATTTCTATGATTACTTTTGTGATCGAATGAACCACTTACATACGATACCAATTTCCCTTTGTCTCATGATAGTTTACTTATCCGAGGATCGTCGGTATCTCTGTATACCTAGTTCAACCTCGTTACCGATAAGTACTCTTTTCTCGTTTCCGTGATATGTGATCCCTTGTGAGCCAGTCACATGCTTGCAAGCTAATTGGATGACATTCCACCGAGAGGGCCCAGAGTATATCTATCCGTCATATGGATGGACAAATCCCACTCTTGATCCATGTGTCTCAACCCATACTTTCCGAACACTCAATGCCACCTTTATAGCCACCCAGTTACGGTGTGGTGTTTGATGTCATCAAAGCATCCTTCCGGTGATGGTGATAAGCATGATCTCATGGTCGAAGGAATTAGGTTACTATGTATCAGAAAGCTTATAGCAATTGAACTATTAAAATGACTTGATCTTTATGCTACGCTTATCTATAGGAGTATGTCCATCATACCATTCTCCTAATGATATGATCTTGTTGTTAATAACATCTCAATGTTCATGATAGGAAAACCACAACCATCTATTAACCAACAAGCTAGTATTATGAAGAGGCTTTACTAGGGACTCTAATTTAGTTTACAAATCACACAAGTATTAATGTTTCCTTGTCAATACTGTTATAGCATGAATGTAAACATTTATCATAAACACAAAGATATAATAATAACTACATTTATTATTGCCTCTAGGGCATATTTCCAACAAAAAAATCAAAGTATGGCAAAGTCATTACAAATATGATACAAACCAAGACCGTCTGAACAACATCATCGAGCATGATGACAGCAATCCATTGCCAGCTTTTCGATAAAATCTAAAAAACACCCAATTGCCCATGCAAGGCAGGAGCCCAAATTCTCCTAGCATATCCACGAAACGGCGACAACGCACTTGCTCCGGATGTCGTCGCGTCTGCTGCCTTTCGTGAACCCATCTTGAGCGTGTAGATCAAGCAGAGACCGTCGACACACCAGCAACCGATCACCACCGCGGTCTAATGCTTGGCATGATGTATTATCTTGCCTTGATGGCCATGTGAACCATTTGTAGCACTTATGTGTATGTTTTTAATGATATTCATGTATATTGTCATCTCGTGACATGTGACCACATATGTTGGGATGGCGTACAAGGCGATTAACACTTGTGACAAGATGTGTCATGGCGAGATGTCTCATTGAGCTTCTTCGTCTTCCTCACGAGAGGATCTTCTTCAGCCTCGGCGAGCCCTCAAGAGCTCTTGTTCATCGAAATGGTTTCGTCCCGGGTGACGCCGTCTTGAGGCTGACCGTCGCCGACGGGATGCAAAGGACTCGGTCGTGTTTCTGTAGTCTTTCTTAGGGTGTGCTATGTAAAAATGCAGGGCCTCCGCGTAATTTTTCTTTTCTTTCAAGGCCTTTCTATTTGGAATGAAACAACAGGTCCTTCGGGACCGTATATTCGTTAAAAAAAGGGCCTAAATTTCAGCATCCAAACACGGGGTAGTGAAATGTATTCTTTTTCCAATCTCAAAAGGAAATACTCCGTAAGTGTTTTTCCTCATGCCAAAAATAAAATCTATATCGTCGGTAGTGCGAGTAACCAAATCGAGCGCACATGTGTTTTCTATTGTTTTGTGGAAAGTGAGTCAGCACGTGAGCGTGGAATTGGAGCAAGTGTGGAGTGTGGACACGTGACGTGAGGGGCGACACCTGCACATCGTTCCAGAAACATCCACACCACTGTCTCCCTACTCGTGCAACACGGGGCCGTGCGCCGCGGAATCCATCACTCCACGCCACCAGAAGATCTCAATCTCCATCGCCGTCGCGTCCATGGCCTCCTCCTCCTCGCCTTCCGCCGTCGTCCACTGCGCGAGAACCTCCTCGTCGTCGCCGTCTCTATCCGCGCCGCGCCGCGCGCCGGCATCCGCTTCCTTCCTTTGTGCGGGGCCGCAGCGCCGTCACCAGAGGATGGGTGCGGCGGTGGTGGCGGCCGCGCTGGGGGACATGCGCCCGGCCATCGACGAGAACCCGGAGGGCGTGCTCTCCGGGGAGTGGCCCGACAACTTCTCCCTCGTCAGCTACGACGACCTCCGCAAGTACCTCGAGTCCCAGATCGTGTCCACCGACAAGGTCCGTGCTACTTTCAGTTTCCCTTTACCATCCCATCCTCTGTCTCGATCCGGACATCCCCTGTCTCGTGGTTTCTCGAATCTCATGATGGTGATTGAATTGGATTAGGTTCGTTTTGCAGATGAGTCCCACGGCGAAGCTCGGGGAGGTGATGTCGCGCCCGGTGGAGGTGGCCATGGCCGACCAGAAACTGGCCGACATCGACGCCCTCTTCGCCACGCAGTCAGGATTGCCCGTCCTCGACCAGGAAGGGAGGTGCATCGGGGTAGTCTCCAAGAAGGACAAGGCCAGGGCCTCAAACGGGGTCAGTGCTCCACTGCTCCTCCTCCTCCTCCTCCTCCTCCTCCTCCTCCTCCTCATTAACCCTTTTCTGTGTCAGTGTTCAAAATGTAGACAGTTGTTTAATCTAACAGACAGAATAGCGAAGAATTTATCTGAGCTTGAGTACACACCGATATGTTTCTGTCTTGTCCGACTTTTGAACACTGACGAATTCCAGATTCAGTTGTATGCATTCACCCACTGTTAGACTCAGAGTATCACTAGCTGAATTTTCTATTTATGTTGCATGCTAAAGCACAAAGTGCAACCAAATTGAGCTGACCAGTAACATAGATGCTCTGAACTTCCAAATATCTCGGCGTTAAAATGGATGTCCTAAACTTCCAAGAGCAACCTCAAACACATAAAACATGTACCTTGACAGAATACTACAGCAATAAATTCGGGTTTGTAGCATGTTAATTTTCAGCTTGCATGATCAGGATGTGTGCCCAAAACTTTACCAGAGAGTGATACGTGGAGAAACATGATGTACAGTTTCTGATGATGCTGATCTTTTCTCGCTTGCTCTTATGATGCAGTTGGACTCAACTGTTGCAGAAGTCATGTCATCTCCTCCCATAACTCTGACGCTTGAGAAGACTGTCTTGGGTAACTTTTGCTTCCCTCTACCCTACGTCTTCCAGCCTCTAAAACATAGTTGGCAGAGAAACAGGAAGTGTTTCTGGAAAGTTTTGCTGATGTGCTTTTTTTTTCTGTAACTGCCTACATGTGCAGAAGCTGCTGCACTAATGCTCAAGCACAAAGTCCACAGGATACCAGTTGTGAATGAACAGCTGCAAGTGATCGGTAAGAATTTAGAATCCCTTGATATATGTGACACAATTAAGTAACTGTAGCCGATCAATTTGCATAGTTCATCTATGTTATCACAATTGCTGCACAAGGCAGTGCAGTTCAGGTAAAGCTTAGGTTTGACACTTTTAGAATCGGTGCTCTAGATGTTTGCATTAGGATATTATGGTAAAGGAACATCTGTGCTGGGAATGCTGCATCCTTGCTGGTTGGGTGGAAACTGACTGCTGGTTTCCAGTGATGTTCCGATGAACAATGCATTTTAGTTCTCTTCCTACATTATCGAGCCTCGCATTCCCTGACCATTCTAGTACCAATATAATCTACATACCTGGGGTTTTCCACTGAAAATACGGAAAAACCTGCCACATAGCTGCATAAACACCATTTCCTATTATAACTCCATAGACATTGTTTTCCTAGCAAGAAGAAGAACACAACACACGCATGATCATGTTTTTTTTTTGACAAATAGGGATCGTCACTCGGACTGACGTGTTCCAGGCTTTGGAGGCCAGCAAGGCGTAAGATCCTCAGCCATCCTCATTGTACATTTCTATGATGGCAGTAGCTTATTTAGTCTACGGGAGTGTGGCCGATATGTGTGTATATCACGTTTTCCTACGAGTTGTAACCTCTGTTATGGATTCGTGAGACCTTGAGTAGTTCCTGTAAGATGGCTGTTTACCGTATCATGTGATGAAGTTGTGAGATAGTTTGCCACTTCAGAACTACGCCTTACATGAAGGGACTTGGCTCTTGGCTGGAGCTGATCCTATAACTAAATGCAGCAGATGCTCTCCGAGAGTGCATCTTAACTTCGACCAGATACGGGAAATATGAGATGCCACCTGCGAATTGGCACGGGATGCTAGATTTTTATTACTGTACAAGATCAGCTCATGGCGCACTCGCTAGCAAATGATAGTTTGTCCCATGCTTGCGTATTTGTTGTGTCTCCATCTCCCGAGAACCCGGGAGAGCTTCGGCCACATGACGCATTCCCAACAAAGAAGTTCTGCGACTAGGATGTTTCCTAGGCCTGTGCAAAACCGGTTTGGATGGTTTGGCCGGTTTCCCCTAGTTCAAATTTTTTTACAGTTTGGAAGTGTAGATTGGGAGATGTGAAGAAAAATGAACCAAGGTTCTATCCCTAATGTTTCCGAATAATCCACAACACAACTGAGCTGACTGCATTAGTCGCTGTAAATCTAGTTTTGCAAAGCCATTTTGTAGCCAATTGTTCATAGTTCAGCGCTACTGCATAACCATTCAGCTCTGATAGTTCTGACCACCACAGCCTTAATGACTACACACTCAATAATTGCTAGTACATTTTCTCTATTTTCTATTGTATGTTACTTTTAGTGCTATAATATAACAGTATAGCTGAAGTAAGGCAAGGGTCATCAATGAACTCAATTTGAAAAAAATGTCCAGTTTTGAACACTCAACTTTACCAAAAGTGGATACTACCAGATTACACTAAATGCTAAAAAGAAAACAAATTACACTAGATCTGTTTGCTAATGATCATAGTAGGAGGTATAACTCTGAGCACCTTAGTCATGGCAGAGAGCCAGAGAGTGGGCTGAATTAATTTATGTTCAAAAGAAATTTAAATTACTAAGTGTATTTGGGAGAAGTTATGGCATTATTCACTTTCCAGTTACTCGTATATTGAAATATAATATTTGACTCTAGTGTAGCAAAACGTATACAGTACATTATATGCTACTAAGTACCTGACTTTATCATCTTGTTGCTAATGCACCATATCATATTTTCCTACCCTTGTTGCTAATTATGTGTTTTTCCTTCGTGAGGCATACAAGATGCAGTATGATATGGTGAGGCATACACAAATGTTTCAAGGGTAAGTATGATATGTTGCCTTAGCAACAGGATCAGTGCTCCCAGCAAAAACTTGTAGTAACAAGAAAAAGCCAAATACAAAAACCTGGAACGGACAACCAACGGCAAAAAAAAAAAAAAAAAATGATGACCCGGAAAAGTACTAGTACAAACATGAAAATAAAAAAACAAGTTTCAGTACACTTGCAGTTGAATAAAATTAGTGACGAAGCCACGTAATGGCATTGCGGAAGCAGTTTTGGAACCTCCGCATGTCATCCGGCGGCAGCGAGATGCACACCTCTATGCCGCCGCCGCAGCTCGGACGGCTCTCCGCCACCGCCAGTGCGCCGGTCCTAGCCACTGACACGACCTCCACCTTGGCCGGCCGCCCGAACCCAAAGTCGATGTCGTAGACCCGGAACCTGGGCGACCCCGCCACGGTGAGCAACCCGCCCCCGGAGGCGACGCCCTGTCTTATCATCTCTTTCCACAGCTCCGGTGACCCGATGCCGCCGTATCCCACCGCCTTCTCGATCGCCGTAGCGACCGCCGTGCATCCCGCGACGATGCCATTGGCGTCGGCCGCCGCGAGCTGGTTCTTGGGCGCGGCGTGCATGGCAGCGCCGAGGCAGTTGCCGAAGTACTCGGCCGGGATTGGGCCAAGCTTCACACGCGAGCGGTGGTCGATGGGGAGGATGAAATAGGTACTTGGGGTCTCGCCGCCGCCGCTGCCAACGTTACTTGCTGCATCGTCTTTAGCTCTCTGGTGGCACGACCAGACGAAGCCCAAGGTGGCAACCAGCGAGGAGCACCGCGGCGGCCTGGCGCCGGCCGCCAGCACGACGACGTCCTTGACGCGCTCTATGTCTTGCTGAGAGAGCGTGAAGGTGGCGAGGAGAAGGTCATCGGCCATCTTGACATCATCCCTCTTGTTGTCTTTGCTGCTACTGCTAGCCTGGCCTTTGACGAATACGTCGTATAGGCAGCTTGGGTCCTCAACGAGGCCTCTGTTTATGACAGGGGGCGGCGGCGCGCGGGCGTCGGTGGCGGCCGCTGCCCAGGTGTGGAGGAAGCGCATACAGGACGCCCCGTCACAGGCGGCGTGGTGCAGGACCAAGCCGACGGCGAGGCCGCGGCCGCCCCGCAGGACGGTGGCCTGTACGGCGAGCACCGCGCCGCCGGCCGGGAGCGTGGGCACGAGCGGCAAGATCTTGGCGACCTCCCTGGGCTCATCCGTGGCCAGATCGTCGATGTCGACGTCGTACTCGGCGACGGCGAAGGTGACGCTGTCGCCTTGCTGGTAGTGGAGCTGGTGCCGGTCGTCGGTCCCGGGCGCGAGGCGAAGGCGACCGGCGAGCGGGTAGAAGACGCCGAGAGCTCGCGACAGAGAGGTCCTGAGGTTGGACAGGATGGCGGTGATGCCGTCACCAGCACCAGCAGCGTCGTCGGAGGTGAGGCGGTAGAAGAAGACTCGCTCAACACCGGCGTGGAGTTGAGCCAGAAAACGTCGAAGAAGGTGAGCGGGAGGGAGGCCGTCTCCGGCGCCGGCGCTGACGGCGCTACTAGCACGCTGTCGAGGAGTGTGAGGTGCGGTGGCGGCGTCGAGGCTTGTTGCTGCAGTGTTACTGTCGCCACCATTGCTCCTACCTTGCTCGCTGGTACGAAGAGAGATCGTACGTACGTAGTGTTCCCTTCGCACCACGGGTGAGGAATCAATCCTATAGGCTATTTTATATCGTCTATAGATAAAATAATATACTTTTGCGTATGAAATGAAGGGCGACAGACTAGTATGCCATTATTACCAGTACCATCTTTAATAGAGTATACTTTTGTGTACGAAATTAAGACAAAGTGCCAAGGTGTCTTGCAGCGGAAGAATGAAAACATCCAATATGCATGTGGGTGTCCTTACTATAGACAGTGCTAGGCGTGCCTTAGCTGTTTAGATCTTCTTTCCGTCCGTTCATTCTGTTTTTGCTATAATTAATTTTATTTTTTATTATAAATAGCCACACTTTTGATATATGTAGCAGAAAAATGTTCATTCAGAAATAAAGGACACTGGACTATGTCATAATTGCTAGTACCACCTTTAATGGAGCATACTTTTGTGTATGAAATTGAGACGGAGTGTCAAGGTGTCTTGCAGCTATTGGAAGGATATAAACATGCAATATTACTATATGGACAATGCTAGGCGTGTCTCGGGATGGAAACTTTCCATCCCGGTCCCAGCTGTTCAGATCTCTTTTTCGTCAGTTCATCCTGTTTTTACTATAAATAATCACGTTTTTGCTACATATAGCAGAAAAAAGTTCATCCAGAAATGAAGGGCGACAGACAATATCATAATTTCCAGTATCACCTTTAATGGAGTATACTTTTCTGTCTACGAAATTGAGACGGAGGGCCAAGGTGTCTTATAACTATTGGAAGATTTCGCAAAAAAAAGCTATTAGAAAAAAAAACCAATAGACCTGGCAGGTGTACTTATTATATACAACTCAGCGTCATTATTTGTTGGAGATTCGTACAAAATATTTTACAGGAAGCAACTTAGTCTAGATTCATACGAGATTTATTAAAAAACAAAAGTGATCTGATCAATCTTGAAGAACACATACATGATTCAATAGCAACTATAAATTAAATAGGAAAAAACCAAATTAATAGTAGAAAAATAACCAAAATTAACAAAAATTTGGAGATACATATAAAGGGGGGCTTTGTTTGGCTATGGGAGAACGATGCGTACCTCTCGGGGCATCGGTTACGTGTTATATGGAGCAGAGAAAAGCCCCTGCATGGCTTACAATACGTATACGTACAGGTGGAATACTACTGTATAACAACTCTAACACCCCCGTTTAATCTAAAGCTTGAAAAGATTTAGATTACGCTTGAACTTATCTAATTTCTTAAAGCATAAGTTCTTGGTAAAACCATCTGTAATCTGATCCTTGCTGAATATGAACATGTCATCAAGTTATTTACTAGCAGCTTGTTACCGAACAAAGTAAAAAATCAATCTCAATATGTTTTGTGCGAGCATGAAAACATTAGATTAGCAGATAGAAAAATGGCACCAAGATTATCACACCAGAGACATGGTTTTTCACGTAGGAAAACACCCAGCTCAGCGAATAAGAACTCAACCCAAATCAATTCAGCTATAGCATTGGCTAGAGCTTTGTACTCAGCCTCAGTATTGGAACGAGACACAATAGGATGTTTTCTAGCACTCCATGATATAAGACACAATATTGGAATGCAGGGATTGGGGCTTGCTGCCTCATCCGCACCATGCTTTCGCTGAGTTTCTCAAACTCGCGACAGTCCTTGAGCATGTGGCTGGCCTTCGTTTTGCCATCCTGCTTGTCTATGTAGAAGTGGATGGTGCATGGACCCGAAAGCTTGTCGTATGCTGAGGGTCCGTTATCGCGGTCGCGGCGTTGCCACGACTGCGCTGGGCGTCCCCCGTCGCGGAAGTTTCCTCCGGATATCTTCCGCTGTTGCGGCTGGCGTCGTTGCGGCGATCGGCGTAGCCGGCCGCGACCATGTCGGGTCCGTCGCGATCGTCGTAGACGCGCGATCTTCTCTTGCTACGGCGCTCTCGCCGTCGACCATAGTCGTCTTCCTCTTCCGATTGTGCTCGGTGAATGGAATCTTCTTCGTCAGCCCACCTGTTGGCGATGTCCATGAGGTGGTCGAGTGTTTTGGGCTTGACGCGCCCAAGTTCCTTCTTGAAGTCTTGGCGCTTGACGCCGTCCCTGAAGGCGTCGATGGCCCTCTCTTCGGAGATGTGCACTGCGGAGTTCTTTGTGTTGGACCAGCGTAGTATGTACGAGCGAATGGATTCGCCCGTTCGTTGAGTGCAGGCTCGCAATTCTTCGATTGAGGCGGGCCTCTTGCTGGTGCCCTTGAAGTTTCGGATGAAACTGTAAGCTAGTTCATCCCAGCTTCGGATGGACCCTGAAGATAGGCTGCTGAGCCAGATCAGGGCCACGCATGTCAGCTGCAGCTGAAGGCATTGCATGGCAGTCTCCTTGTTTCCACCGTGCAGTTTGACGGATGATAAGTGGTCACTGAGCCAAGCCTTTGGGTCTTGGGTGCCGTCGAACTTCGGAGTATCCGAAGGAAGCTTGAAATTTTGCGGCATCTGTGTCCGCCGGACGGATCTGCTGAAGCATCGGGCTCCGCAGAGTTCTCCTTCGTCTTCGTCCATCTCGGATTCGGACGAGCATGCGCGCTTGGCTCGCGTTTTGTCAATTTTACGCTGTGTGAGCGCATCTCTGGCGTCGTAGTCGCGGTCGCGGCGGCGCGAACTCTTCTTCCTTCGAGGAAGGTCATGTTCCTTTTCTTCGGATGAAGGGGTGGGGCTGCGGTCGAAACGGACCGGAGCCTTCTTCTTCAGCTCCGCGGGAGCTTCATGGTGCAGTGCAGCTCCGACGAGTCCGAGTCCGGTGAGTGCGGACTTGTGCATGGCCCTCTTCGGGTCCCCCTCCGGCGGTGGGTGGGCCGCAAGGTACGCAGTGGCTGCCATGATCGCAGCTTGCGGCGTTTTCGGGATGACGTTGCCGTCGGCGTCCATCTCCATGAAGGATGTGTGGAGGGTTCGGGTCACCTCACGGCGCTCCTTGGGGTCCATGTTTTCCACCCTAGAGCGGTGCTTGTTGCCTTGGTTGGCGTTTGAGATGGAGCCTATGCCCATGGCGGAGAGCGCAGCTTGTCGCGCGCTGGACTCGGAGGCTGCCTGCTTGCGCTTGTCAAGCACCTCTGGCATCTTGACCTGCTTTTTGTGCTCCTGGATCAGGAGCAGGTGGTAGGCCTTCAGTATACCCCGGGAGGCGTCTGCAGGTAGTACTATGTTGCCTGCCACGACGTTGCAGACCTGGGCCCATCCTTCTTTGCTAAGGCGGATGACGTGGCCGCCGTTGTTTTCCCCTTCGGGTGGGGGGGACTGGCTTCTTCTGTTCCCGCTGTTTCGTTCTGGCGGGTTGGGCGGCGGGTTGGGTGTTTGCTGATCCGCGTCGCTCTGGATGACTACAGCGCATTGGTAGCGCTCGTAGATTGGTCCGCTGGTGCCGCAACTTTCAGATCCAGAACCGTAGGTTCCTGCATCCGATGGCGGATCGCACAGATCGGAGTTACAGCTGCTATTGTCGTAGGAATCATCTGTTGATGATGTTGTGCGTAGCACAGGGTGTGGGGTCCACGAAGCGGGCCTGATTGATGGCAGGGGCACCCTCTCAGGTAGGCGGAGGGTGCCAGTTTGCCCCACCTGGAAGCAGAAGCTCCCGAACAGGATTTCGAGTCCGTCGCCTACGGGCTCGAAGTCCTTCATGGTGGCCGGTGAGTGGGCGGTGAAGTCGAAAGCGCCGAAGAGGAGGTGGCTCTCCGTCGCCGCAGAGTTGTAGATCGATCGGGTTGGGACCGTCACGACCGCACAATTAGCGTCCCTAGTTCCCACAGACGGCGCCAATTGACGAGGTTTGATCTCATCAATGCCCATTGTTATGGACTTGGGTTTTGGAGAAGATGGGGATGCTGGAGATCGTGGAACGGTTAGCAAACAAGAAACACGGGGACACAAGGTTTACCCAGGTTCAGGCCCCCGGAGGGAAAACCCTACTCCTGCTTGTCTGCTCTTTGATTACGGCGGAACTGAAGGTTACAGGGTGCGCATATGCAATCTGGTGTGGAGGTGTGTATGCGAAAGTATGAGTCGAGAGATCTAGGTCGTGCCCTCCTGGCCTTTATATAGACTTAGGCAAGTCCCGGGCATAGACATAGTCGGTTACAGGTTCTAGGGTTTTACCCTTTGAATTTCCTATCTACTCTAGTCTTGCTCTCCAAGGATCCGAAGGCGTCATGGGCCTGGGCCACCCGAAAGTCTTCATGGGTCGGCGTATATTTGCCGTGGGCCTTCCTTGGGCTGGACCAGGTATGCTGAGATCATGCACCCGCGGGGTATAACCATGTCACCTGTAGATCGTCTGTCACCTAAATCTCCAGCCCAATCAGCATATGAGAAAACACTAAGAAGTGTGGAAGATGATTGACTGAAAGTGAGACCAAGTGTAACTGTTTACTGCTGTCCAATGAGTGGTAGTGGAAGTATGAAGAAACTGCAGACCTTATTAACTGAAAAACATAAATCAGGTCTTATCAGTGTCAAGCATTGGAGAGCACCTACTATACTTCCGTAGCGAGTGATGTCCTCAGGGCTAAGCAGAGAGCCATCATTCAAAGATAATGTGTCATTTATGGACAACGGTGTAGGACATGATGTACAGTTGTAACATCCCAGGATTAGCACCTAGAAATAAAGAGGACACAGGGTTGTGCATTGCATTCATGCATAAGAAAATCCGGGGAATTTTTGCGCAAAACTACAAGAGCTGTAGAGGGATCGAGATCTCTCTTGTTCCGATGGAAACTTCGGATCAAGTGCGCTAGATTACGACATGACCTTTATAGAATTCCTTGTTTAGGGGAAAGTTGCTCAAGCATGTATTTGAATTTCAATGAATTTATAAAATTCACAAATGGAAATTAGAAACACTTAATAACTTGAATTGAAGTGATTACAAAAGAAAATGATATAAAATATTTATTTATTAATATATATACATATAGTATTACATCGATCTTTTACAATAAATGAATAAAAGTAAAGTATCAGGAATTAAATAAGCAGAAAAAGAAATTACATTACTGAAATAAATAAAAGAGCTCTTTATTACAACAAAATAAATATGACATTGTCTTTACAAAAGAATTGTAGAAGAAAAGGAAATAAGTAAACTTTATTAAATAAGATACAAATCCTTACAAGTTTCAACTAACAAAGAGAAAAATGAACTTTATTACATTAATAAAAGAATACAATATTATTTACAATATTTAAGAATCAAATAAAGTTATAAAAGAATAAAAAAGAAAACCTAAACTATTTTCCTAATTGGTCCTATGTATTCTGTTCTTCAACTCTCCTTATTCTTCACCCTACAAAACAAAACAAAACAAAAAAGACAAGGAAGAAACAGAATGGGGACTTGGTTTAAGTAGTGCTCTCAGTTTGACAGTGTAATGCACTGTTCAGCATATCACTGAGCCAATCTTAAAAAAAAGGGGCAAGTTTCACCAGCTCATAGTATATGTCCTTAATCAGATGAATTGCCTCAGTACAACCTCATTGGCAGTAATTTGTGGGGAAAGTTTCACCAGAGAAGTAGAAATAGAAGAGTGCAATTAAGATATTTTAGCCTTGCACTGATACAGAACAGTGCAAGCAGCTCACACATACATGCAGGTATGTGGTGCTGTCAACACAGGAAGCTTCACTTGGAGCACAAAGGAGAGAGCATAGCCGTAGCACTCACTAGAAGCACTAGATAGCACAACACCCATTCTTTTATCTCCTTTCTGTTTATCACACCTCAAGAACAGATTGCTCTCATAGCACCACAAGAGCCACCTAGATCCCCACCACACCACTTGTACCATGGTTGCTTCGAGAAGCCCTCCAATGGCAAGGACAAGGTGGAGAAGGCCAGGCTATAGCAGTTGTAGTGGGTGGAGTAGTAAAAGGAAAGGGGAGAAGGATATCTAGATACAACAGCATCTGAACCAGATCTCTATCAAGTGCAGCCTCCACACAACTACAGGTGATGATCTCCATAACCACATATAGCCTTTATTCTTATCAATTTATTTTAGCAAAGGAATTGGAAAGAAAAGGAGCTCTTAGTCCAGCATAGGAAAACTATGCAAGTCTCATCATAGAGCTTGGAAGGAAATTGTAGTATCTGTTCTTACTATAGATCTTGACCTCAGCCTTTGCATCATAGGTCAGTGACATCCTTAAGGGAATTTTGGCAAGCAATAAAGTTTAGTAGTAGATCATGTGTTCAGACTACTACTGTGCACACTCCAGGGAAGAGTCACCACAGTAGGGTTCTACATCAGATATGATTCACTGGTTAATTAACAACAGTGGATCACAATAACTCAATAGAAAAGTTCTCTAATCACCTTCCTAGTCACCAATCTAGGAATCAGCTGGATATCATTGCTTCCATAAGGGCAAGGTCACAGCAGGTGAGCAGATCATTGCAAAGCTTGTTTGTAGAGGAAACACAAGCCCAGATAAAGTAACCAGGATTTGGAATCCAAACTCAATGTCACAATGGACAGTACACAGCATTTAACAATACAAAGAAAGCCACTTGATAAAACCACACCACCCCAGAATCCACAAACATAAGAATACAACAGATAGTTGGGAACAAGCCACTTAACTTCAGGAAGGATTCCTACAAGAAGACTATTTAATTTAGAATAATATCAAGGATCTTAAGTTAATGATTGCAACAATAACCAATAAATTCCACTACCATATCCAGAGCATGAACAAAATCTAACTACTCCTGATACACAATACTAGTCGATGAGATCATTTTCTCACAAATGCAATGGAAACTAATATCAATCTAAGCATAATCAGTAACCAGAACACTACATCTTGGAACTGTCTTAGTTGACAATACAGAGCTAGTAATTATTTAATTAGCAGCAGTCAGGAGATAAAGAAGCATCCCAAAACAGCAAGACCAAGTATGTTGTATCTGTTCTTATTAAAAAGCATACACTACAACACCCCAATTTACACATGATCATTATCACCAAGCTTAACTAAACCAAACACAATAATAAATTCCATAAGCCAGAAGTGAACCAATGGTTCAGAGAGGAACTTTGTTTAAATTAAATTCAAGTAAACACATGTAAACTCATCACAGGCCATGGAAAATACAACTTTCCGAACTGAAGCATGTCACATCATATATCAGTAGATCAATAAACATTTTCAACAACAATGTGCTTGGGATAACCTAGCTCTATACTTAGCACTAGAGTGCATTTATAAGGAACTAGGCCACGGTTTTAATTCCTAAACTAGTTAAATTATAATGACCACATTAGCAAAACAGAGACCTATGGTTGCATGTTCCTATCACATGTTAATCGGGTTATATTACACAATCACCAGGAAATCACCATACAGCCTTACTCCTAACCAAAAATAATGCATTGGCCAGAGAGTCGGTCACACAAGGATTACCTGAATCTGAGTGGAGGAAGAGGTAGCAGGAGCACAACAGGTTCGGTGCCGGGGTTGCGCAGCTGTAGCGCCATCCCGCCAGTGCCAGAACCGAGGCAGCCAAACCCCAACACACCATCATCACATCAGAGTCCACAATCAAAGAACACCAGGTTGCAACCGTGGTCACCGTCCCGCTGGCATAAAATTGGCATCAACATGGCCATAGTTGAGGAAGTAAGAGGCCAGGGCTAATCTGAGTAGCAGACGTGTAACCATGAGGAGACAAAACCGAACCCTAGTCAGGAAATCAAGGAGGGAGAGGGAGATTAAGTGAGCTTCCCTTTCAAATCGAGTTGGTCAGAAGTGAAGGCCTTCGGTTGGCAAGGCTTTGGCGGCCGATAGCAGCGGCCGGAATGGCAGGTGCTCGCCGGATTTGAGCCGCCAGCCATGGCGTTGAGCGCAGCAAGCAAAAGAACAATGAGGCACGCGAGGGTTCTAGGCACCACACCAGAGGAGAATCAGGGGAGGAGAGATAGAAAGGCATGGGTACACCGGGAGACGCCGACGATGGTCAATGAGACAGGCGACGATGCTAGCGGCGGCGGCGGCATAGCCAACAACCTGGAGGGGCGATGCGTGCGTGCGGGGGTTGAGAATGAGTTTGGTTGACGCGTGCGGGGAGGGATGGGGCCAAGGTGGGGTTGCCTTGAGCCAGATCGGACTGGGCCGGACCGGCCCAATTCCAACCGACCCTAAATTTAATAAAAAAATAAATAAGGAAATTACTAAATGAATCCTATAAATATTTTAGCTCTAGAGAATTATACCAAAATCCTAACAATGTATATAATATATTTAAATCATCACGAAAATAAGATTTACCTTATAAAAATAAAACTTTACTTTTTTAAAATAAATATAAAGCAAACAATTATTAACACCATTAAATCTTAAATGAAATTTTATAAAATAAAATAAAACCCTAAAAATAAATAAAAAATCATTTTTGTGTATCAAAATAACTCTATTATTTTATAAAAAATACTAACTTAGAGTTTTACAAATTAAACAGAAAGAAAATATTTAAAGACACTTTATTCTTTGATGAATTTTATAAAATAAATATAATACTCAATAATAAATAAAATTCATTTTAAAGTCTTGAATAAATATATTACACTAGAAAAATATTAAATATATTATTAGAAAAGTCTTTAATATTTTAAATAATAAATCCTTACCTAATACCTATTTTGTGAATTCTTTAAAAATAATTGTTAAGTAAGAAATAATCACCATTCTTATAAAACCTTGAGCAATTAGTGTCTTTATATCAAATTCCAAACCATAACTTAAATTCATAATCAAATTTAAGTATAAATTTTAACTTTAAAATTTTCTTTTAAAAATCTTATTAAGGATTCTTTTAAATAAACATTGGTTATCACCCATTTATACAATATGTGAATAACCATTATATCTTAACCATTATTAACATAACTTCAAATTTCCAAATTACTAAGATCATCTAATTATGCTTCCATTACATAAATACATATTATTTTCTTAATAAGCAAAACAAATTTAATCTAATCATTCACTTAAATATAAAGTGAATAATTCCACACCTTAGTTATACCTATCATAAATCTAAAACTCGGGAATAATTAAAATATATTACATCTTAAGTTTACTTGACCTTTTAAAATTAACTTCAGTCTCAAAGCTTATAAACATCATGTCTAATAAATCCCTTATGTTTTTATAGCTAACTTTGGTCTATTTAAACTTAAGACATAAAGCATCTCAAGTCCAAACTAGTACATTAAACACCAAAAGACATTGATCGTGTTCTATTAACAATGATGGTTGTTTAAACCTTAAAAAGGAAATCTTTTCTTCAAATGTTATTCTTTTTGCCACTTCAAGCAACAACTCTAGGATAGTTCTTTCAAACCTTAATAATCCAATGCATAGACTTCCATCCTAATCACCAAATAGCAGCTAATCTAAATCTTAAATTACTATTGCACTCTACTTTTATATCTTGTATATCAAAACTTAAAATCCCTATAGATGCGCTTCCTATGAAGTAAAAACTTGAAGATAAACCAACCGTTAAAGGAATCACCTAAGTTCACTTCACTTACAGTATTGGGGATTCACTTTGGGGTTTTTACAAAATGCATAGCATTACTTATGCACAACAGCATATTGCTTCTTTAAACATTAGTCCTTACCGGACCAATGATGCAGATTTCAAATATTGGATCTTATGTCGTCTCGAAGACCGTGAGTGCATAATCTTGCAATCACAAAAGGCAAGTTCACACTTTCTCATCCTTTGATTATTTTCTGTACAGTATTTTACAAATCCAGTCTTGTCATCACTTGCATTTCAAAAAGGTCCGAAAACACTATTTTCATAATAATATGATTATAGGTTATTTACCATGAGGTAATAACCTACTATGAAAGTTCCGGTGGTAAAGGAACATATTATCTAGGACCTAACAACCAATGTCTCCAGTGATTCTTGCGCCGTATATCACGCGTTAACCATGAGATTTGGAATGGGACAAAGAAGTTAGATATATCTTCTTCCTCTCGCATGAAGCCGGATGTGCAGGTCGTGGTTGTTATCACTCATAGCGTGCATATTAATTGGTAATTCATAGAGGATATGAAGCATATGGGTGGGAACCCTCAATGTCCCACGATAGTTCTGGCATCTAACGGTCTGTACAAACTATTGCCATAATTCAATATGTGGGCATGGTGTACACCAAGGAGGCATGCGGGGTCGCGAAGGGGGCAGTGATTGGCTTGGATCTTAGACTGGGCCCCATACCAAGGAAGTATGGACAAGGTCATGACTTGGTTGTGCAACAAGGCTAAGGTCTCTCATGGGTAAAGTAACGCACCTCTGTAGAGTGTAAGAACTCTAACTTGTTATTCCCTGTTCAGGGATGGAGCTGCGAACGCGGCGGGAAAGGAACTACATGAAAGTTCTGGTAAACCCGTGAAGGCTGACGGACATAGCTTTTCAGAATAAAAGCAACCTTTGAAGAAATGTTTACGAAAACTTGCATGGCCTACGACCTATGGTCTGTGGCTGTAGATATAGTGCATCAAACACTCCTTTTCTAGTGAACTTGCTGAGTACGCTCGTACTCAACGTATCTTCTTAACCCTTGCTAGGTTCTGAAGCCAGTATAGACGATGTCTACATCAAGTTATGCTCTAGGAATCATCATCAAAAGCTAAAGCTCTTCAATGAAGTCAAGAAAGTCAACATATACATCACCTTAAGTGAAGACGAAGTTGCTGATTAGACAAGAATAGAATCTCTAGCCATAGAACCTATTTCTGTAGTGTATTGCAATAGCAGCAATGCCAGACCATTAGTTAAGATATTAGTCTTAATAATATTATAATTTTGGAGTTGTTTAGTTCTGATTCTTCTTTGTAAGAAGTTTCTTTCTCTCTCTTTAACCTAGAGTGTTCTCTGGATCTTGTGTAAAGAGTTGAGTTGTAACCTATAGTCGTGTCTTGGACCTGCTGTGTTTCTGTTGTACCACTCTGAGGGATGTAATACGAGTGAACGGTATTTCATTGGTGTTATGTCAACGACTATAATGTACTACATCATGCAGTGGTATGCTGGGTCACCACAACCGTCTTACATGCCAACGTGTTTGAGAAGGTAGTGGCATACTTCTCTTGATTTAAGAGTAGACCACGTGGCTGTTTGTGAACCTGAAGGCCCAGAAAATAATGAAGATCTCCAAGATCTTTAAGAGCAAACTCATGTCTAAGACTCTTGAGGAGAGCCATAATTGCAGTATCAGAGGAACTTGTAACAATAATATCATCAACATAAATAAGAAGAAACATCTGAACACCTGACTGATCGAATAGAAATAGAGATGTATCTGCCTTGGAGGGTATAAAACCAAGGGTGTGGAGCTTAGCACTAAGACGAGAGTACCATGCTCGCGGTGCCTGTTTTATTCCATAAAGGGCTTTGTTAAGATTGCAAATATATTTGGAGTAGCGGAATACTCAAAACCTGGTGGCTGTTTCATGTACACATCCTCTTCCAGAACACCATGTAAGAACGCGTTCTTGACATCTAGATGCCTTAAACTCCAAACTTTTAAAACATATATGGATAGTACAAGTCTATTTGTAGAAGCTTTAACAACATGACTAAATGTATCCTCATAATCTATACCATACCTCTGTTTAAAACCTTTTGCAACAAGACGGGGTTTATACCTGTCAATAGTACCGTCAATATTTCTTTGATACGATAAACCCACTGATACGTCTATAACGTATCTATAATTTTTGATGGTTTTATGCTATTATTATGCTTTTGACACTTCTTTTTATATAAAGTTTATAAGTTATTTGGACTAACATATTAATAGTTGCAAAAGTGTATAATGTTCTTGTTTTACACTTTGATTTGTAGGAATTATCAAGAATACAAGTGGAACCCTTGTTGGAGTCAAATTGGGATTTTCCAGAAATCTGTCTCAGAACTCTTTTAGAACATGGTCACGTTTCGGGTCAAAGACGGCATGAAACGGAAAACTCTTCAACTACAAAGTTGTAGGAAATTTCGTGAAAAATGTTCTGGGCATAAAATTTAGCTGATTCCGAGTCCGAACAGGCCCACTAGGCCCGATTTACTGCAGCCCAAGATGGGGTGACAGGAATCCAAGAAGCTATATAAAGGGAGGAAACCTAATTCGTGGAAGACACCTCCACCCATAAATTTGCAGCCACCAAAGCCACGTTTTTGCCTCCTCCATGGATCCCATCTCCATGGGGGAGGGCTTCCAAGAAGCCATGAAGAAAGGGGGCTAAGGGGCGGTGCTCCCCCACGATACCGGCGGCGGGGAAGGAGTCCCCCGCGCCGCCGCCCTCTTCACCATCTTCACCGCCATCTCCATCACCCAATCCTCCTAGTATGAAGTGGTTCATACTCTCACACACCTCTAAACCGTCCTATGTAAACATGGTGTTTCATGCTATAAGTTATAATCCTATGATCTATGTCATGTTTGTGTAGTTTCTTTGTTCTTAGATTGAATGGTTAAACGTCTTTGGTTCGTTAGAGTTGTATGTTGATATGGTACAATATTTTGGTGTCTATTATATTTGTGCGCATGGATTAAACATCATAGAGTTTGTAGTATGTGTAAGAGGAAGGGGGAAGTTCTGTCGGAGTGACAGAAACCTAAGGACGCGAACCGGAACGTTGCACGTATGAGAGTAAGAGGACCATTAACTTAAGGCTATGGTTGGAAAAATCTTAATGCTTTGTTAGTAGTTACAAATGTTTGCTAACAATTCAATCATATAGTACATATAATTCCAAGTAGTGAAGCGCATGTATATTTAGCCTCTCCCACATAGAAAACTACATCGAAGACAATGAACCCGATTTATTCGCTAATTAAACTTGAACAAAGCCACCACAATTACCACCACTATTCCACACTCATGGTTCTGTTAGTTTAGTGTATTGCTGTAGCAACTAGCTTTACTTTCTTATTATTTATTATCTTGCAAAGCTTTGTCTAGTACTCATTTCGTTGCTCTAATTTTATTTCCTAGATAATGCAAACGTTTAGCGTGCGTAGAGTTGTATTAGTGGTTGATAGAACTTGAGAGAATATTTATCCTACCTTTAGCTCCTCGTTGGGATTGACACTCTTACTTATCGAAAAGACTACACACGATCCCCTATACTTGTGGAATATCAAGAACTCTTCTGGCGCCGTTGTTAGGGAGCAATAGCGTATGGGTGAATATTCTTGTGTGCACTTGTTTGCTTTATCTAGTAGTTTTTTACTTTCAGTTTTAAGTTGGTCTCTATCTTAGTATGGATATGGATTGCGAATTACAAAAAAAATTAGTTGTACTTGTTACCTAAAAACATTTTCAAAAAGGAAAGTGATTGGAAAGATGAGTAATGGTTAAGTGGGGGTCGACCTTGAACACTTGTGTTCATGCCTATGAAACCAAAAAAAATCTTCCCATGGAAGCTTTTCAACTGAAGGAAGGCACCATTAAATATCAATTCCAATTCAAGAAAGGTATAGAATACCTTTTTCCTTTCCTATTAAAACAAAAGTTGCTCTTAATGCTTCTTTATTTGAAAATACTTGAATCTTGCTTCTTGTGCCTAACTTAAAGGCGTTAAAGAAAAGTACTTTTTGGTAGATAACCAAATAGATTTATTGAGTCTTGGAAGTTATTACTTCTGTAATAACCTCTCCTTATCTTTTTTATTTGATCTTTGTGCCAAGAATAACCTCTAATGAGAGGGAAGTAAGATTTGGGGAGTTGCTGTCCCGAAACAGGTTTTTGTGCTCCACTGTAATTTTTTTTTGAAAAATGAGCTGTAATTTTCTGAATAAATCCCCCAGGCTGTTAGATAACTTTCATTAGTTCAACACTTTTTGATTTGAGCAACAGAAGGTCTTCGAAAAAATCAGTTTCTACATGCTGGTCTGTTTTGATAGATTTCTGCCATTATTTGCATTTGCTTCTTATTGATTTATTTTTGGGTTCTTTTTAGAAAATTTAGCTTTTTGAGGGAATTGCTACAGTAGCTTGTGTCTTTATTGAAAGTTTTTATGTCTTAAAACTAAACCAAAAGGTCTATTATCTTTTGAATACACTAATGTTGCTAATGAAGATTGTGTGAAGTTTCGTATGAAAGAAAAATTTTAGGTGTAAGGAAAGAATGATGTAATGATATGAAGAATGGACAAAAGCTCAAGATTGGGGATGCCACCCTGTGTCACCCCAAGAAATATTCAAGAGGTACAAGTGTCAAAGCTTGGGAATGCCCAAGGCATTTCCTTCTTCATCAATAAAAATCTCAGGTCTTTCTAGACACTTTGTTTTTATTGTTTCATCTTTCATGCACTATTGTGTTGTTCTTGGAGCATCTTAGTTTTCGTTTTTGGTTTTTGTTTGCTTAGTTTGCTTTAATAAAATGGTTGGACCCCCGTTTTCGCTGTGTTATTTCAAATAAGTTGATTGGTGTTGGAGAAGGAGTAAGAAGCTTCATGTTTATAAGTGGTACAAAAGGAGTTTGGTTTGACTGTGGCCTAGACCTTATCATGTCATGTTCGATGTTGTTTTGACCCTATGCTTAGTGGTTATTTCTGTAGCATGACTTGTTCCAAACAATTGGGAGTGCTTAATGTGCCTTGGAAGAATCATGCGTTGTTTTAGCATATAAAAGCATAATATTGTGGTATTCTCCTTTGATGCTTTGTTTGGGTTGACTTGGCACATGCTCACACCATGTTATGACTATGAACCCGTCACCATAGCCTCTAGTTTTTGACTTGTGGTACCACTTTATGCTTTAATTAGTAATGTTTTGTCGCTCTACATGATTATGGTCATTATTGCTCTCTTAGTTGGTCACTCCCAGTCTTTTGCTAGCCTCCACTTGTATTGAGTAAGCTCTACTCATGCATCCAACTACCAAGAAACCAAGTTATTCCAAAGTGTCCACTATAAATTCCTATGCATGGTGTGTTACACCATTCCAAGTATATTGTTGTTTTGTCTATCTTCCAAATTAAACTTATTATGTGAAAGTTAGTGATTAAAGCTCTCACAAAATTGATGTCACACTTTATTTTCTTGCCCCTAATAAACTTGAACCATTGTGTCATCTATGTTGTATATGCTTGCACTTATACGTTGGGATTAGCAGAACCGTGCTGTCACGGGGAACGCTTTCAATATTGCACCTGGTACATGTTACCTAGTTGATATCATGCTCTTTTGTTTATGGATATCGTCGGTGTGAAATGAAATGGGAGCTTATAAGTCCATGGAGTTATGTATGTGTGTTAGAGAAACGCCTGGGCCGCTATCCTAAGCCATGCCTAATCATGGTGGAAACTTGCAGCATCACCATAGTGACCAATCTATGAAGCATTCTTCTTATAAAAAATAGATAGAGATTGAGAAAAAGAAAAAAAGAGATGAGAAAAGAGGAAAGAGAGAAAAAAGCACCATTTTCCCATGGTAAATAAGAAAATTCTTGAGATGTTCATTGTATCCTTGCCTTGTGATTTAGTTATGGGATAGCTAATGTATCATTGGGCAAGGGGTACCCTGTTGGCGGTTCTCTATGATACACATGTACTTACTATGATAAGAACTTACCGGCGACTAAAGTTGAGTAGCATGAGGAGCGGCTGACGAGTTTCGATCTCGTCAATGCCCATTGTTATGGACTTGGGTTTTGGAGAAGATGGGGATGGGGATGCTGGAGATCGCGGGATGCACATTGTTATTTTATTTGTCCGAGATCTGATCACTTGATATCATCCCTAGCTTGTTATCTCGCTCCTGACAAGTACTCTTTTCTTGTTCTTGTGATATGACATTCTAGTGATCAAATCATTTGCTTGCAAACTATGTAAATGTGATATCACCGAGAGGGCCCTGAGTATATCTCTCCGTCATCCGAATGGACAAATCCCAATCTTAATCCACGAGCCTCAACTAACACTTTCCAAATACCGAACGACACCTTTATAATCACCCTGTTATGGTGTGACATTTGATGTAATCAAAATACTCTTCGGTGAAAGTGATTAACGTGATCTCATGGTCTAAGAACATTGAGTTACTACGAATGTGATAACAATTTAAACTTGATGACATGATCGTATTGTTACATCTACTGCATGTGAATGTTCATCATATCATTCTACAATGATATGACCCTATTATTAACAATATACAATGTTATGATCAGGAAACCTTTGATCATCGTTAATCAACAAGCTAGTATAAAGAGAGGTTTTACTAGGAACCTTTTCTGTCTATAAATCACACATGTGTTAATATTTCTGTTGGAGATATTCCCAAGAGGCAATAATAAAGTGGTTATTATCATATCTTCATGCCTATGATAAATGTTTACATGTAATGCTATAATTGTATTAACCGGAAACATTAATACTTGTGTGATTTGTAAACATGTAAGAGTCCCTAGTAAAGCCTCTTGTTAAACTAGCTTGTTGGTTAATATATGATCATGGTTTCTTGATCTTGAACATTGAGATGTTATTAACAACAAGGTCATATCATTAGGAGAATGATGTGATGGACATACTCCTATAGTGAAGCGTAGCATAAGATCAAGTCATTCAAATAGTTCACTTGCTATAAGCTTTCAAATACATAGTAACCTAAATCCTTTGACCATGAGATCATGTTAATCACCATCACCGGATGGATGCTTTGCTGACATCAAACACCACTTCGTAACTAGGTGGATATAAAGGTGGAATTGAGTGTTCGGAAAGTATGTGCCTCAACACAAGTGTCTCGGATGGGATATACTTTGGGCCCTCTCGGTGTCTCAGATCAAGAGTGGGATTTGTCCATCCATATGACGGATAGATATACTTTGGGACCTCTCGGTGGAATGTCATCAAATTAGCTTGCAAGCATGTGACTAGCTCAAAGGGATCACATATCACGGGAACGAGAAAATAGTACTTATCGGTAACGAGGTTGAACTAGGTATGCAGAGATACCGACGATCAAACCTCGGATAAGTAAAGTATCACAAGACAAAGGGAAATTGGTATCGTATGTGAATGGTTCATTCGATCAAGAAGTAATCATAGAAATATGTGGGAGCCATATGGATTTCTAGATTCCTCTATTGGTTATTGATAGGAGAAGAGTCTTGATCATGTCTGCATAATTCACGAACCGTAGGGAGACACACTTAAGGACTCAATGTTGTTTAGTAGATATAGAAAGTGAGTAAAGATACCAAATGTAGTTCGGAGTCTCGGATGGGATCTGGGATATCACGAGGAGATCCGGAATGGTCCAAAGAATAGGATTCATATAAGGAAAGTCCAATTCCGGAGTTCGGGAATGGTTTCACTATTTTCACCAGAATGTTCTAGAAGGGTCTAGAAGGTCCACCGAACCAGAAGGGGAAGGGTACATGGATGTGTCATGACAAAGTGGAATGGTTGCATCATGTCCTAGGTCACTTGGCTGGACACTTGAAATAGAGAAATCAAACTCTAATTTGAAAGTAAAAAATGTAGGGTTTCGCGGCATAGTAAATCAAAATTTTCTACGGATGCGAATAGAGGGAAAGCCAAGATCTAATCTAGGAGATGCAAACAACGAGAGAGATTGGATTAGATCTTCATACCCTTGAAGATTCGCACAGCGGAACGTTTGTCGGAACGTGGGTGATGTAGTCGTACTCGCTTCTCCTCCTCGCGAACCGATCCGATCTAGCACCACAAGTGGCGGTGCCTCCGTGAGATGCACACGTGCAGCACCTCGACATCTCCTCCTTCCTTGGTCCAGCAAGTATAGTGGAGAGATGGGTTGGATCTACAACGCGATGGCGCGGTGCAATTGGTGGAGAATTTCTCCAGCAGGGCTTCGCCTACAAGCAGTCGGGAGGGAGAGAGGAGGGCAGCAGGGCGGCTAGGGTTGGAGGGGAAGGTGTGGGGGGTTGGTGGGGGGAAGGTGTGTGTGTGTGTGGGGGGGGGGGGCGCATCCCTAGCCCCTCCCCCAAGCCCAAACCGGCGGCCCCAAAGGATAAGGAGTGGGGAGCAAGGAAACCCCTCCTTCTAGAAGGTCTATCTCGAGTTTAAACCTCTCTTGGCCGGCTGGGCCCTATGGGGCCTTGTTCCCCTGTCCCAATGCGGCCAGGGCACTCCCTCATAGGCCCATGCCCCCTCCCGGAAGGTGGGGCCACGTTGGTCCCCTTCCGGAAGGTTCTAGAAGCTTCCGGTACAATACCGATTAACCCGGAACAATTCCGAACTCCAAAAACTGCACTGCCTTATATGAATCTTATTCTCCGGACCACTCCGGAACCTCTCGTGATGTCCCGGATCCCATCCGAGACTCCGAACAAAAACTCATAAACCAATTATCCAATCTATCCTAGCGTCGAGACACGTTAAGTGTGTGACCCTGCGGGTTCGAGAATATGCAGACATGATCTTCTATCAATAATCAACAGCGGGGTCTGGAAACCCATATTGACTCCCACACATTCATCGATGATCATATCGGATGAACCACGATGCCAGGATTCAATCAATCCCATATATATATTCCCTTCGTCTCGCGATATTTTACTTGCCCAAGATTCGATCGTCGGTACCGTCATACCTAGTTCAATCTCGTTCACAGCAAGTACGTTACTCGTTCCGTAATCCGATATCACTTTGTGATTAACTCCTTAACCACATGCTTGCAAGCGGTGTTGATATCGATTACCGAGTGGGCCCGAAGTATATCTCTCCGACTTGGGAGGGACGAATCCCATCTCGATACATACAACCCAACAGATACTTTCCGATCACCTGAGAGACACCTTTATGATCACCCTCTCATAGGATGACATTTGATGACCTCAAAGCTTTCTTCCGATACCAGGGAGTTGCATTATCTCATGGTCTAAGGAATACAATATTTGACATAAGAAAAGCTTCGCAAAGACGAACACGATGACACGATCTAATTGCTTCGCTTAGTTTGGGTATGTCCATCATATCATTCTCCCAATGATATGATCTCATTATCAATTGACAACTCATGTCTATGGTTAGGAAACCTTAACCATCATTGATCAATGAGCTAGTCCATAGAGGCATACTAGGGACACGGTGTTGTTCACAAACCACACAAGTATTAAAGTTTTCGCTTAATACAATTCTAGCATGGAATATAAACATTATCATGAACAAGAATTATAATAATAACATCTTTATTATTGCCTCTAGGGCATAATTCCAACAGTCTCCCACTTGCACTAGAGTCAATAATCTAGTTTACATTTGGCAACAATCTCACACCCATGGCACTGAGGTGCTGATCATGTTTTGCACGCGGAAGAGGTTTAGTCAACGGATCTGCGACATTCAGATCTGTATGTACTTTGCTAATCTTCAGAGCTCCATCTGCTATATAATCTCGGATTATATGAAACTTGCGGTTGATATGCTTGGTCTTTGGATGATATCTTGGTTCCTTAGAGAGTGCTATGGCGCCAGTGTTGTCACACAATATCTCCAGTGGGTCCAATGCACTTGGAACCACGCCAAGCTCAGTGATGAAGTTCCTGATCCAAACTCCTTCACTTGACGCTTCTGCAACAGCCATGTATTCCGCTTCTACTGTAGATCCCGCGATCACGCTTTGCTTGCAGCTTCTCCAGCTCACAGCTCCTCCATTCAAAATATACACGTATCCTGTCTGAGATTTAGAATCATCCTTGTCGGTGTCAAAACTAGCGTCGACGTAACCTTTTACAACGAGCTGTTCATCACCCCCATAGACTAAGAACATTTCTTTAGTCCTATTTAGGTACTTTAGGATGTTCTTCACGGCTGTCCAGTGTTCCACTACTAGATCACTCTGATATCTGCTCGTCAAACTAAGAGCATTGGACACATCCGGTCTAGTACACAGCATGGCATACATGATCGAACCTATGGCCGAGGCATAAGGCACTTTGCTCATAGCTTCCCTATCATTTACCGTAGCTGGACACTGAGCCTTGCTCAATATCTTACCTGACAACATAGGCACTGGACCTTTCTTTGCCTTATCCATTCTGAACCTTTTCAGAACTTTGTCTAGGTATGTACTCTGGCTTAAAGCTATCAGGAGTCTTTGTCTATCTCTATAGATTTTGATGCCCAATATATAAGCAGCTTCACCTAGGTCTTTCATTGAAAAACACTTGTTCAAATAACTCTTCACATCGTTAAGCATGTTGATGTCATTTCCAATAATCAATATGTCATCCACATATAGTACCAGAAACGTCACCGAGCTCCCACTCAGTTTCTTGTAGATGCAGGCTTCGTAGTAATTTGGAACAAATCCAAAGCTCTTGATCACTTGATCAAAACGAAGGTTCCAACTCCGAGATGCTTGCTTCAGTCCATAAATGGAACGCTGAAGTTTGCATACTTTATCAACATCCTTAGGATCGACAAAACCTTCGGGTTGCATCATATACAACTCTTCATCAATGTTGCCATTGAGGAACGCAGTCTTGACATCCATCTGCCATATTTCATAATCATGAAACGCAGCAATTGCTAATAAAATCCGAATGGACTTAAACATCGCTACGGGAGAGAAAGTCTCATCATAGTCAACACCTTGAACTTGTCGAAAACCTTTCGCGACAAGCCGTGCTTTATAGACGGTAACATTACCATCCGCGTCCGTTTTCTTATTGAAGATCCATTTGCACTCAACGGCCTTTCGGTTGCTAGGAGGGTCCACCAAAGTCCATACTTGGTTTTCGCTCATGGATCCCAATTCGGATTTCATGGCTTATAGACATTTCTCAGAGTCTGGGCTCATCATCGCTTCTTCATAGTTCGTAGGTTCACTGTCTTCTACTAACAAGACAGTCAAGACAGGGTTGCCGTACCACTTAGGAGGGGCACGTGACCTTGTCGACCTGCAACGTTCAGTAGCAGCATCGTCCGAAGCTTCATGATCCTTGTCATTAGCTTCCTCTATTGTTGGTGCAGGCGGCACTGGAACAATTTCAGGTGCTGCGCTACTCTCCAATTCAAGAGAAGGTTCAATAACCTCGTCTAGCTCTACTTTCCTCCCACTCACTTCTTTCGAGAGAAACTCCTTCTCAAGAAAGGAACCGTTCTTTGCGACAAACACTTTGCCTTCGGTTCTGTGATAGAAGGTATACCCAATAGTTTCCTTAGGGTATCCTATGAAGACGCATTTCTCCGCTTTGGGTTCGAGCTTGTCCGGCATCAACTTCTTGACGTAACTTCGCATCCCCAAACTTTAAGAAACGACAACTTAGGTTTAGCACCAAACCACAGTTCATACGGTGTCGTCTCAACGGATTTATATGGAGCCCTATTTAAAGTGAATGCAGCGGTTTCTAATGCATAACCCCAAAATCATAATGGCAAATCAGTAAGAGACATCATTGATCAGACCATATCTAATAGGGTTCGATTCCGGCGTTCAGACACACCATTGCGCTGTGGTGTTACGGGTGGTGTGAGTTGTGAAACGATTCCACTTGCTTTAAGATGCGTGAGAAAATCATAACTCAAATATTCAGCTCCACGATCGGATCGTAGAAACTTAATCTTTTTGTTACAATGGTTCTCCACTTCATTCTGAAATTCTTTGAACTTTTCAAACATTTCAGATTTATGTTTCATTAAATAGATATACCCATATCTACTTAAGTCATCGGTAAAAGTGAGAAAGTAGCGATATCCACCGCGCGTCGAAACACTCATCGGTCCGCATACATCGGTATGTATGATTTCCAACAAGTCCGTTGCTCGCTCCATCATACCGGAGAACGGGGTTTTAATCATCTTGCCCATGAGGCATGGTTCGCATGTGTCAAATGATTCAAAATCAAGAGACTCCAAAAGTCCATCAGAATGGAGTTTCTTCATGCGCTTTACACTAATATGACCTAGACGACAGTGCCACAAATAAGTAGTATTATCACTATCTACTTTGCATCTCTTAGTCTCAATGTTATGGATGTGTGTTTCATCCCTTTCGATATTTAGAAGAAATAAACCATTCACAATAGGTGCATGACCATAAAAGATGTTACTCATATAAATAGAACAACCATTATTCTCCGATTTAAATGAATAACCGTCTTGCAATAAACAAGATCCAGAAATAATGTTCATGCTCAACGCAGGCACATAATAACACTTATTAAGGTTTAAAACTAATCCCGAAGGTAAAACTAAGGAGAGCATACCGACAGCCATCACATCAACTCTTGATCCGTTGCCAACGCGCATCGTCACCTCATCCTTCGCAAGCCGTCGTCTATTCCGTAGCTCGTGTTTCGAGTTACAAATATTAGCAACTGAACCGGTATCAAATACCCAGGCACTACAACGAGGGCTAGTAAGGAAAACATCAATAACATGTATATCAAATATACCTTTGATGGTGCCAGCCTTCTTGTCCGCTAAGTACTTCAGACAGTTGCGCTTCCAGTGACCCTTGTCCTTGCAATAGAAGCACTCAGTGTCCAGTTTAGGACCAGACTTGAGCTTCTTCTCAGCAGGGGCAGTGCGTTTGCCGCCGCCCTTCTTGAAGGGCTTCTTTGCTCCCTTACCTTTCTTAAAGGAGGGCTTGTTGACCATCAACACATGATTATCCTTCTTGATGTCCACCTCCGCAGCCTTCAGCTTTGCGAAGAGCTCGGTGATCGTATCAGTGGAACCAATCTGATTATGAGTCACTACAAAACTTTTGTAGCTGGGAGGGAGTGATTGCAGAACCCTGTCAATCTTGAGCTCCTCTGGAATCGTGCATTCCAGTTGCTCAAGACGTTGAGTGTAGCCCGTCATCTTAATGGCGTGCTCACTAACGGAACTCCCTTCCTCCATCTTGCAGTTAAAGAACTTCTCAGAGATCTCATATCTCACCAGAACGGGCCTGGGTCTGAAACATGGTTTTCAGCTCTTCGAGAATCTCAAAGGGCCCGGGATAGTCTTCAAAACGATTTTGAAGTTCCGGTTCCATAGCAAACAACATGGTGCTCTTAATCACACCATAATCATCTTTGCGCGACTGATAGACAGTTTTCTCATCAGCCGGCGCAGTTGCAGCAGGGGGGTCACCTAACGCTTTCCCAAGGACATAGTCCTTTTGACCGCCAGAGAGAATGATTCTTAGATTGCGGAAACAATTGGTGAAGTTAGACCCATTGTTTCTAAGCTTTTCCTTCTCAGCAAAAACGTTGAAGTTGAAGTTGGACTTGGCCATGTGATCTACAGTATTTGCAAGTACAATTTAGACTATGTTCATGATAACTAGTTCAACTTTTAATCAAATTACTAGATGAACTCCCACTAAATTCATCATCACTCAAGTTGTTTAGTGAACACGATCCAAATTCACCACACCTAATCCAATCTTCACGAGAAGAGATGTGGTTTCAATGGTTGACAACGAAGTGTCGATCATATCATTCATATGACTCATGCTTAACCTTTCGGTTCATGTGTTCCGAGGCCATGTCTGTAGATGCTAGGCTCGTCAAGTAAAACCCAAGTATTTCCGCGTGTGCAAAACTGGCTTGCACCCGTTGTATGTGAGCGTAGAGTCTATAGCACCCGATCATCACGTGATGCTTGAACACGACGAACTTTCGCAACGGTGCATACTTGGGGAGAACACAGTTTTATCTTGATCTTTAAGTGAGGAATCATCTTATAATGCTATCGTCGCGATCTAAGCATAATAAGATACATAAAAGGATAAACATCACATGCATATAACTTTATGTGACATGGTATAGCCAATCTTCGCGCAATGATCTCCATCTTGTGCGTTCCGGCATGATCTCCATCACTCCACCATGATTGCCTCCACCATGAATATCAACTACAACTATTGCTAACTACTTAGCGATAAAGTTAAGCTATTACATGGCGTAAAGAAGTTGACTCACATGTCATACACAATTATAAAGACAACCATATGGCTCCTGCCGGTTGTGTACTCATCGACATGCAAGTCGTGAAACATTACAAAACATGATCATCGCATACAATATACACATCACATCTTGGGCCATACCATATCACAGAAAACACTCCCTGCAAAAACAAGTTAGACGCCTCTACTTTGTTGTTGCATGTTTTACGTGGCTTATGGGAGTAGATGCTAAGAACGATTCTTACCTACGGATAACCACAACGATGATATTATGGTTGCCAAACTCCGGTGTTAATCCCATGACAACTATAGTGAGAGAAACTGACATCCACCAGCCGCATGTGTGGAACAAGCCACACGTCAAGTGCGGAGCCGGTCTCGCGAACGACGTCGCGTAAGGTTGGCCTGGACCGCTTCAATCTCACTATCCCGCGTCATAAGAAGAACACAAACAAGAGGCCTGCAACAAAAAACATCAACGCCCGCAACAACCATGTTGCGATCTACTCGTGAAACACATCTACGCATAGATCTAGCTCTGATACCACTGTAGGGTTTCGCGGCATAGTAAATCAAAATTTTCTATGGATGCGAACAGAGGGAAAGCCAAGATCTAATCTAGGAGATGCAAACAAAGAGAGAGATTGGATTAGATCTTCATACCCTTGAAGATTCGCACAGCGGAACGTTCGTCAGAACGTGGGTGATGTAGTCGTACTCGCTTCTCCTCCTCGCGATCCGATCCGATCTAGCACCACAAGTTGCGGTGCCTCCGTGAGATGCACACGTGCAACACCTCGACGTCTCCTCCTTCCTTGGTCCAGCAAGTATGGTGGAGAGATGGGTTGGATCTACAACGCGACGACGCGGTGCAATTGGTGGAGAATTTCTGCAGCAGGGCTTCGCCTACAAGCAGTCGGGAGAGAGAGAGGAGGGCAGCAGGGTGGCTAGGGTTGGAGGGGAAGGTGTGGGGGGTTGGTGCGCCCCCACCCCTATTTATATATAGGGGGGGGCGCAGCCCTAGCCCCTCCCCCAAGCCCAAACCGGCGGCCCCAAAGGATAAGGAGTGGGGGGCAAGGAAACCCCCCCTTCTAGAAGGTCTATCTCGAGTTTAAACCTCTCTTGGCCGGCTGGGCCCTATGGGGCCTTGTGCCCCTGGCCCAATGCGGCCAGGGAACTCCCTCATAGGCCCATGCCCCCTCCCGGAAGGTGGGGCCACGTTGGCCCCCTTCCGGAAGGTTCTAGAAGCTTCCGGTACAATACTGATTAACCCGGAACAATTCTGAACTCCAAAAACTGCACTGCCTTATATGAATCTTATTCTCCGGACCACTCCGAAACCTCTCGTGATGTCCCGGATCCCATCCGAGACTCCGAACAAAAACTCATAAACCAATTATCCAATCTATCCTAGCGTCGAGACACGTTAAGTGTGTGACCCCGCGGGTTCGAGAATATGCAGACATGATCTTCTATCAATAATCATCAGCGGGGTCTGGAAACCCATATTGACTCCCACACATTCATCGATGATCATATCGGATGAACCACGATGCCAGGATTCAATCAATCCCATATATATATATTCCCTTCGTCTCGCGATATTTTACTTAACCGAGATTCGATCGTCGGTACCATCATACCTAGTTCAATCTCGTTCAGAGCAAGTACTTTAATCGTTCCGTAATCCGATATCACTTTGTGATTAACTCCTTAAACACATGCTTGCAAGCGGTGTTGATATCGATTACCGAGTGGGCCCGAAGTATATCTCTCCGACTTGGGAGGGACAAATCCCATCTCGATACATACAACCCAACAGATACTTTCCGATCACCTGAGAGACACCTTTATGATCACCCTCTCATAGGATGACGTTTGATGACCTCAAAGCTTTCTTCCGATACCAGGGAGTTGCATTATCTCATGGTCTAAGGAATACAATATTTGACATAAGAAAAGCTTCACAAAGACGAACACGATGACACGATCTAATTGCTTCGCTTAGTTTGGGTCTGTCCATCATATCATTCTCCCAATGATATGATCTCACTATCAATTGACAACTCATGTCTATGGTTAGGAAACCTTAACCATCATTGATCAATGAGCTAGTCCATAGAGGCGTACTAGGGACACGGTGTTGTTCACAAACCACACAAGTATTAAAGTTTCCGCTTAATACAATTCTAGCATGGAATATAAACATTATCATGAACAAGAATTATAATAATAACATCTTTATTATTGCCTCTAGGGCATAATTCCAACAAAAAAGGTAGTTTGAAAAAGTCAAATCCCAACATGGTTTCCGAGTTAGGGAGGGTTTCTGAGTTAGGGAGGGTTTCCACCTGGGCTGGGAACACCCTTGGATGCCCCCACCTATATAAGGAGTGGTGGGGTGCACCCCAAGGTACCCCCTTGCCCTAGGAGCCCAAGACCCAATCCCTAGGCTGCCGCTGCCCTCCCAAGTCGCCGGCACCCTAGATCCCCTCTAAACCGCCACTGTCGTCTAGTATAAACCCTAGCCGCCGGATTCCCTCTTCCCTCGGCATATAAACCCTGGACCCGAGGCTCTCTCTACTCCACCATAATCGCTCCGGCTTAGGCGAAGCCCTGCGGGATCTCCACTCTACTTCCGACACCACGCCGTCGTGCTGCCGGAATCGCGAGGAGAGAGCTACAACCTCCGCCGCCTGCTGGAACAAGGGAAAGGAAGGTCTTCATCGAGTACCGTACGTGTGACCGACTACGGGAGCGCTGCCGAAACGCGGCGCCAGAAGGATCGTCTACGTGATCTTAAGATCGGCAAGTAAATGACTACATCACCCACGAGAATGTACTCTCGTTAACCGCTTTGGATCTTCGAGGGTTAGTACTCTATCAAATCGTTGCTACAATCTAGTAGATAGATCCTAACTTGTGTGTGTTCACGTGACAGAATTTTTTTCCATGCTATGAACCTCTACAGTTTCCTCTTAACACAATTATATTATGAAAAATAAACATTTATCATAAACATAGAATAGCATAATAACCACTTTATTATTGCCTCTCGGGCATATTCCTTTATATACACTAGAATATACACATTATACACAGTAATATGCACATAAATATTAGAATGACAACAAAATGTACACATCAGTAACACAACATATATAGGAAGTACCCAAATGTTCACATTTTGCATCAATAACACAAATAGATAACACAAGTGTAGAAATTAGACCATATGGTTGAACTTCGACTCCAACTAACAAATATTACACAAACATAGACAGAAGTCTCTGGAGTTGCACAACCTAGCTAAACAACAATGACATAATAGAATTGCATTGATTTTACGAAGCTAAACAAAGCTACTTGTAAAGATCATTATACTTTGCAATTCATTGATCAAATGCTAGAAAGATTATCTAAACACTCACACTTTTGTTATCTAGATGGTTGTTCAGGTTTCTCCAAGATCATAGTGCACAAAGATGATCAGGAAAAGACTACCTTCACATGTCCCTTCGGTACTTTTTCTTATAGGATAATGTCATTCGGTTTGTTCAATGCTCCTGATACTTTTCAAAAATGCATGAATGTATATTTGCGGACTATATTGAGAAAATTATGGAAGTATTCATCGATGACTTTTCTGTGTATGGTACCTCTTTTGATAATTGCTTGCTTAATCTTAACAAAGTTTTGCAGCGTTGTGAGGACCAACATTTAGTCCTAAACTGAGAAAAGTGCCATTTCATGGTGATAGAAGGTTTTGTTCTTGGACACCGATTTTCAGGAAGAGGCATTAAAGTGGACCGCACCAAGATAGAAGCCATAGAGAAGCTACCATATCCAAAGGATATTAAGGGTATAAGAAGTTTTCTTGGATATGCATGTTTTTATAGAAGATTTATCAAAGACTTTTACAAAATATCAAATCCCCTAACTAACCTTTTGCAAAAATATGTTCCATTCTCTTTTCACGATGATTGCGTAGAGTCTTTTAGCATCTTAAAGATTGCTTTGATAAGTGCTCCTATAATTCAACCTCCTAATTGGAATTTTCTCTTAGAAATCATCTATGATGCTAGTGACTATGTTGTAGGTGTTGTCTTAGGACAAAGAGTTGATAAGAAACTGAATGTCATATACTATGCTAGCAAACCTCTGATGGCGCCCAAAGAAACTAGTCTACCACTAAAAAAGAATTTCTAGCAATGATTTTGCATGTGATAAGTTTAGACCCTATATTGTAGACTCTAAATTCATAGTACACTCTGATCACTCACTGTGCTATTAAATATCTAATGAATAAGAAATACGCTAGGCCTAGACTTATTAGATGAATTCTCTTGCTACAAAAAATCGACTTGCACATTGTTGATAGGAAACGTGAGGACAATTGAGTAGCTGATCACTTATATAGAATGGAAACACATTCCAGTAGATCCTATTTCTATTAATGATAGATTTGCTAATGAACAACTAGCAAACTAATGTATCTAGTGCTAGAGTAGCCTCCCCATGGTTTGCTTATTATGCTAACTTTATTGTTGGAAAATTTATGCCACAACATTTCAGTTCCAAAAAAAAAGAAATTCTTTTATGATCTTATACATTACTTTTGTTATGATCCATTCCTTTATAATAAAAGTTTATATGGTATTATTAGACGTTGTGTTCCTTAATTTGAGAAGCAGGGTATCATAAGAGATTATCATGACAGTCCTTATGAAGGACATCACGTAGGAGACCGCACCGCTGCAAAGGTATTAGAGTCTGGTTTTTATTGGCCTAATTTATTTAAAGATTATACTAACTATGTTAAGGCATGTGACAAATGTCAACGCATTGGAAACATTGGTCAGAGAAATTAAATGCCTATGTATTCATGCATCTTAAAAAAATTGATATATGGGGATTTGACTTTATGGGACCATTCCCATCATAAACAACAAAACACACTCATATTTTGGTTTCAGTGAAGGGTTGAAGCAATTCCAACAAAAAGTGCAGATCATTTTACAGCAATGGAGATGATTAAGGAAATCATCCTTCTCATGTTGAGTCCCAGTTTATCTTGACTGCATTAACTATCACAACGTAGTAGGGTGATCATAAAGGTGTCTATCAGGTATTCCAGAGGAACAGGTTAAGGCACATGTATCAAGATCGATTTTTTTCTCCTATGTGCCGGGAAGATACACCGGGTCCACTTGATGAGATTACATCCAATAAGTTGTGCAATGTATGACTAGGTCATGAGAATGGAATATCACGGGAACGAGTTAAGCAATGTTTGTTGGTAATGATATTGAACAAGTTATGGTGATATCGATGATCATATCTCGGACAAGTCAGGTATCGAAGTAACAAAGGGAATTGAACTTGACGTTTATGGTTCAAATGATATTGATATCGTGGAATGCACAGAGGGTCATTATGGATATCTAGATCCTGCTAATGATCTTTGATCAAAGAAGCGTCTCTATCATGTCTATGATATTAGTGTGTGTAGTTATTGCTAGGTGGTCAAATGACCTGTTTGTAATTTTTACTACTATTAGTAATCTTTATACTGCTGTTGATGATTATTAATAGATCGGTGAAGTTTTGCAAAAGAAAATAAATGTATCGAAAAGTGTGTCTAGGTGTTGACTAAAAAGGTAAAAATTACTCATGAGCCGATTGTTTGGTTTGTTTCAAAATATTTTTGGATACACTTTTTGTATATATATTGTTTGTGCCTGTTACAAAAAAATGAGCAGCGACTAGGCGTCTCTGAGGGATAATTCCCCCCTATCCTCTCGGGTCGTCGGGGTGCCACGTGTCCCAAAAAATAGGTCTATTTCCGTTTTTGCTATAAAAGCACCAATTTTTGCTACAAAATGACTCGCTTTTACTACATGTAGCAAAAAAAAAATCATACATGAGAAAAAATAAAAAAAGACAAGGATGAGAAGTCCTGAATCTGAATGCTCCTATGTTTCCGCGTGTATCATAGCTGCACATGGATCTAATACGAAATTCATCCACCGCCACGGTAATGGCAAACAGAAACAGATCGCGAGGGCAGTGAAGACGGGCACGCAGCGGCCGGAGACCATTGACCAGAACGGCCGCAGCGGCGGCGCAAGCAGAGCCCCTCGATCGTAGAGACCCAAAGAGAGAGAGAGAGAGGGAAAGACCTAGTTTCACGCATAGAGGGCGCGGCCACGGTCGTACGCTCGACGAGAAGTGGCCGATCGATTCCGGCAGCAGCAGCAGCAGCCGATGTTAGTGTGTAGGTCTAAAACGCGCTTTCAGTAGTCTCCATTACGGACGGTCGGATCTGCATGGTACTCCAGCACATGGTTTGGGAGTACGAGGGTACTGTAAAAGTCACCTTATATTATCATAGAAAAACAATGGATCTTTTGTAGCAAGAAAATTTATAGCAAAATATGGCGCCGCACATAGCACCGCTGGAGGTCTCATAGCGCCGCGGCCGGCGGCAGATAGCAAACGCAATGCACACTTGTAGCAATGTCTGCGGTTTTATGTAGCAAAAACCGATACCGCTTGTAGCACGGCTGTCGGCCTCATTTAACAATTATCGACACCATACTTAGCAGCTCCGCTGACCACATGTAGAAAATCCAGCCGTGGCACCACCAGGACCACGATGAGGCAGCGTGGCGCGCGACAGCTAAGGGTCGTGGCAGTGGATACGTGCGGGTAGAAGACGTGAGATATGTATCGTTTCAAAACAAATCCGGTGTGTAATAAGACTAATTAATTTCCTAAAATTAAATATTGAACGCGGCTTCAAAAAGGAGCCTGACACGTACGGGATATTAACGAGTATCAATGCGGTCAAGACGCATGTAATGGTGGGAGACTGTTGCATGCATAGAAAGTTGAGAGAAAAGCTGCCACATTAATCAACAATTAATTCTTATGCGCCTAGAAATGTTATAGTTTTGGAAAAACCCAAATTTAATTAGACGCCCTGCAAACCGTGAAGGAGGGAGTACTTCGTTTCATAATTATTGCAACGATAAACTTTATGACTTGATCATGTGGCAATACTTGTGTTGGGTAAGCATGTCCATCATATCATTTACTAATGGTATAATCTCATTGTCAATTGACATAGATGCCCATGACTAGTAAACCATTGATCATCAGTTAACAAATAAACTAGCTGAATAGAGGCTACTAAGGATTTGGTTTGTTTATATACCACATGTGTACCAATGTTTCCGATTGATACTATTATAGCATCATATAAAACTATTGTAAACTACTGAAATATGATAATAAACATCCTTTATTATTTGTCAGTAGGATATATTTCTAACAGACTGTACATGTCACGGGAAAAGAACCTAGAAGAAAATGTGTTTGAACAAGTGCACTTACAAAAAAACAAATATGACCGCGCCTTTCTCCAAGGTCATATTCATTTCACTTAACGCAAAATCAGCAGCACGGGGCAGGAACACACTGGCACAGCGCGCCTCCTCGATCCGTCTCACCCATCTCTAACCAATCAGGTCACTCGAACCACCTCCCCACGGATCAGCCCCCACAAAAACCAATCCGAACCGCGAACGGTTCGGATTGGTTTTTGTGGGGGCTGATCCGTGGGGAGGTGGTTCGAGTGACCTGATTGGTTAGAGATGGGTGAGACGGATCGAGGAGGCGCGCTGTGCCAGTGTGTTCCTGCCCCGTGCTGCTGATTTTGCGTTCAGTGAAATGAATATGACCTTGGAGGAAGGCGCGGTCATATTTACTCTTTTCCGCCAACAACCCAAGCCAAAAACTTTAGGAAAATGATGTGTTCGCGTCTTCCCGTCGTCTTGCTCGTGCGCCGTTCGATCGGAAGCAATCCAATCGTCCAACATGCGCCACGTGCACAATCCCGGACATCCCGGAACATTGCCGAAACCGTCGCCCCGCACGGCCGCACTTCATTTGGGCAGTTTTCACCTGCGGTTTCTGTGGAGGCGGAGACGGAGGCGACCGAGACGGATACGGAGGCGAGCGCAAAGCGAGGCCCCTCGTCGACGGCGAGTGCTGGCCGGGGATGGCGTCGCCGGCGGTCAGATCTTCCGGTTCGAATCCCTCTCCCCCGTCTCTATTTCCCCTTCCGGCTTTCTCTCTCAGCACACGCCCTCGATTTCCCCTTCGGATCTCGAATCCTTAGGTAGCCACCGTGTATTGCAGGGCAAAAATCTTGGATGGTGCCGTTGAAGAAGAAGACCGTTCGGAAGGGGAAGCCAACTGGCGCGGCCTTAGCCATGGCGGTGAGTTCATCTTCGTTTCCGCCAGTTAGGGGTTTCCCTCCATTTTTTGCTGCGTTCCCCTTCGGGATGTTTCCTGTGTTGTCGTTTGCGGTAGGATTGATGTTCTAGTGTCCGTAAGGAATTGCTGCTGCAACTTCTAGATCTGTAATTTGATAGGTTTTGGTGTTGTATCTACTAATTATGTAAGGAATTGCTCCTCCAGCTAGTGTTTGTAAGGAATTGCTAGGAATCTTCGGTTGTTTCAGTAGCTTTTCTAGGCAGCTTTTGTCCTTACCTTTTGTTTTTGTTTTTGTTTTTGCTGATGTGCATCTATCTATTTTAGATTTGTTGCTTTAATGCAGCTGCTACATTGTCAACTAGTTTTGCTGCAATGAGTTTTGTTTTTTCGTGTTTGATGTTGTGTAGGAGGATAGGGCGAAGACATGGATGTCTAAAAACCGCCTATCTGCGAAGCGTTTGCTTACCCTGGCTAAAGGTCTTAATCCCGAAAAGCGTGCAGTTATTGCTTCGAAGAGTGCGTTCAGATCATATTTAGATGTGTCGCCATTCAGGATTCCTAGTGGGTTGATAGATTACATTGCTTTGCACACTGATCCTAATTTGCGGGAGTATAAAACACGCAAAAACATTATGGTTTTCACAAGAGATATGGTGAGGAAGGTGTTCGGAATTCGCTGCGGCAACAAACCTGTAGAGCTCCTGAATAAAAATGACCCCTGTGAGCTTCGGGACATTTACAAAGCTGGTAGCACCAGGGCTGAGATAGCTACTGCAGTAGCTTTGCTCGAATCATGCGCCAACACTGATGAGGCAACAATAATCCGGACATGGGACCTTCTTTTCTTGCCTCTCGTGGTTGCTCCTAAGAGCTCCAACAACATTAGCATTTAATATCTTGCTTCCATGGTTGACCCCACCAACACCGATGAGTATGCTTGGGATGAACACCTTTTGAATTTAGCTATGGCACAAGTGGATCATATTCGGAAGCAAAAGGCGATGCCACTTAAGCTCACTGAGGGAGAGAGCAAATATGAGTTCTGGATCACTAGCCCTTTTGCTTTCCTTGGTGTATGTTACTCCTCTTCATACTTTTCTAGTTTCCATTATGTTTTGTTCTACTTCGGATTTCTGTACCTTACTACTTTGTCGTTCCATTCCCTATAACAGATTTCATACATGGACCATTTGATCTTCCCACGAAACTGCGGCCATGTTTTCAACAAGTCACTGCCAAGAGTATGCTTCGTGACAAACAGCGACTTTGATTTTGTTATGGAACACGACCTTGAGCTTAAGATATTGAACAATACTACAGTTTTCGGTTGGCGCCCGGTACGACATTTCTGGCAGCATTTACTTGGTTATCTTGTTTGTGTTTTTTTTTGTCATCTGACTATATCGTCATTTGTGTGCAGTTTCTCCCCCTATCGGAAACTCCGTACAATACTGATCTTGGTAATGAGAAAGTAAACGAAGCTCCTCCAGCTCATACTTTAGATGAATCTGAAGTCAATCTTTCTGCCTCATTGAATGAATGGCTAGTGTTTCCCAGTAGCCAAGAACTGGAGGTATAGAATCTGCTGCATTAATGTTTCAGTATTGCTACATTGCCTTAGATAGGTTGCTTCATTATCTAAATTTTTTTGCTGCCTTGTATGCATCAGATTGCTTCATGATTCTATAACATTCTTGCAAAACTACAACATTCTTGCTACATTAGGTTTAATTGTTTGCTTCATTAGTTTTATGTAGTTGCTTCATTGGTGCACATATTTTGCTTCCAGATTGCATACAAGATTTTGTTTCCCTTGCAGAACTATAACATTCTTGCTACATTAGGTTTAATTGTTTGCTACATTTAGTTTTTGTAGCTGCTAACATGGTGTAGATATTTTGTTCCCATGCTTATATTTAGTTTTTGATGTTTTTGTTTCTTTTGTTTCCTTTTTCTTACTATCAGGTACCTGCTCGCTTCAAGCACTTGGCCGAGAAGCATAAGGCCTTTTGAGCGTCTGATGTTGAAACTACAATGAAGAATCTTGCTGTTGGTTTGAAACGGATGCATTCCCAATGCATGGTTGCGTTATTGGTCGACATTGATGCACAATTGAAGGACGTGGCTGGTCCTAGCGTCGTGTTTCCAGCTGATGCAGGACTGGACAATGAAGAAGAACGTGAAAATGTTTTCGAGGAGCAAGAACCATTTGACGGTTTGAACAAGTCTGATGATGTTGAAGCAAGTGTGCATGCAGCAAAAGAGGATGTTGCTGGAGCAAGAAGGGATGAAGCAAAAGAGGACGATACGGAAGCAATAGAGGATGAAGCAAAAGAGAATGAGGCAGCAGCTATTAGAGGTGAGAAAATGCAAGAGTCTGAGTTGCAAACACATGTTCACATACTGGACATGCCACAGTCTGCTGTAGTTTTGGATTCATCACCCATGGGAGGAATTGATGTGCCAGAGCAGCAACCTGTTGATAGCCCAGTCACATCACCGCGGCGCCGTGAACCGTCACCTTGCCCTGCACATATAGACCCTGAAGCATGGAATCATGCTCCTGAAGCTCCAGGTTTTGAGCTGTTTTCGCAAGATTCTGATGATGCTGAAGGAGAGCAAGATAAAGTGGCTGCAGGTATACCGGCTGTGGAGGTACCAGATTCCGCTCCCTCAGTTGCTGCTGAGACACCTAGTGTAGTGGATCGAACTGAACCATGTATGTACCTTTATCCCTTTCGTAGCATTTTTTACTTTTATGCATAGCTTTTTCTTACTTTTGTTTTGCTACTTTTTTGTTCCTGTTGGCCTCCCATACAAGCGTCGTTTGTGCTAAAAACGACTTTTTTTTTGTTTTGCAAGGTGTCGTGCCTATTGATTCTAGTGCAAAGGTTGATGGAAGCTCTGGGATGGTGACACATGAGAAGAAGACGAGGTTCAAGCGAGCAGCGAAGGAGGGACTTACACCTCCAAAGAGCAAGAAGATAAAGGTGTCTAAAGATCAGGATGAAATTTATACCAGGTTTGTCTCAAATGGAAGGACATTTAAGAGGCTCACAAAGAAGAGGAAGGAGGAGGGACAGGGCCAGTGAGTTTTCTGTCACATTTTGTTTTGCTTCAGAAGCTTTTGAAATCTGCTACATTTGTTTTAACTTTTTGCTCATTAACTGTATTTTATTTGCTACACTGATTTAGATGTCTTTTTGTCCTTTTCCAACTTTTTCCTGTAGATGCTTCATTAGTGTCCTATGTGTGCTACAATTGTGTTATTTAGTAGCTTATTTACTCTAAAATATTTGCTTCATCTTTTTTGTTTGATTCATTTTTTTTATTCGTTCGATATGCTTCATTACATGAGCTTTGCAGCATCTGTAGTAGTGGGGTGTAGATTACATGTTCAGATTTAAATGATGTGTTTTGCTTTTTGTTTACAGGAGGTGTTTTGTGCAAATTGGACGCTACTTTTGCACATACAAGGGTTTTAAAGAATCTCTAAAGCCACGTGCATTTCTTAGCATCGAGGTGATGGATGTGTGGATTGATAAGTTAAACCACGAGGCTATGATTATTTGCAAGAACAGTGCACGCGAGAAAAGAAGATATGCATTCACGCATAACATTGTGGTAAGCAATATCTTGCTGCGTAGTTTTTTCTGTTTTCTTTTTTTATTTGCTTCATATTGTGGTGAGCAAGATCTTGTTGTTATCCTCGATTACAGGAAAAATTGGTTTCTGATCCGAAGACATTCAACGCAGCAACTTGTTTGGATGAGTTCAATGATCAGTGTGCAAAGTACAAGATCCTAAAGTGTGATATTGTGAGTTGTTTTTTCTTGCTACATGTACTTCTACATGTACTTCTACATGTACTTCTACATGTACTGATACATGCTACATCATGTTTAATCTGTTTTTTGCTTACATGCTTCGATGTAGCTTTATTTCCCTACTGTGAGGAATGAGCACTGGGTTGTACCTACTGTCAACATTATGATGAAGCAATACCACATCTTTGATTTGATGAAGTTGGACAAGGGGGCTGGTCTCTTGGATGAGCTTGCACGAAACTTGGTATGATGAAGCAAGAAATGTTCATGCTATTTTTAGTAGCTTCCGTCTTTTCTTTTTTGCTTCATTTAATAATTAACCTTTTCTTGTTTGAAGGGTGCAGTTTTTGAACTTCACCACTCTTGTTGATGCATCAAAGTTAGCTCCTAAACTTGCTAAAGACATGGAGCTATACCTTCTCAAGACTCCTGATCACCCGCAGCAAGTAACATTGTAAATTTGCATTCTCACTTGTTTGTTATATCTTCTCCTTTTTCTCACATTTAGCTTCTTGTTTGCTTCTTTTCTGCATTTTCCAGATTTGACTGTGGATTCTTTGGCATCCTCTTCATGGAGAATTTCAACGGCAAGGTCATGGTGGAATTCGACAACAACTACTGCCCGGATCTTCGCAGGACTCTTGCAGCAGATCTCATTGAAGCAAGGGAGAACCAAGATTCGGTGGAGAAGCTCATGGAAGAGGAGTTGAACCCAAAGTAGATTAGCTTATGTAGTAGCAGTAGTGTGATGGGAGCTTTCTATTGTAGTTAGTGCGATGTAACCGTGAATGATTGAAACTTTCTTTTGTATTGCGATGTAACCGTGAATGATGGTTCGGTGTAATCGCATAACTAGTTCTTCTGAAATTAAGACAAATGTTAATGACAATTTGGTGTTGATGGTCCTCCTCCCTTTTTTATTGTTTGCAGTATAAAGATCATTTTTGCTACATTAGTAGTACATATTTGCTACAAACCAATATATTAGCAGCTTCAACAGTGCATATGAAATGCTACATGTCATCCTGCAGATTTTTTGCTCTCAAATTCAGGACAACACATGCCAGCCTGCAGATTTTTTGAATATCTGGACACAATTTACCCATCACACCAGATATGCTGCCAGAAACAAAATTTTGAATATCTGGACATAATTGTAGTTTTGCTGCATTATAAGAGCAAAAATGCTAACATGGTTGAACTTTCTTGCTCGCAATGTAGTAAAAATTTGCTACCAGAAATCCTACAGGAATGACAATTTGGTAAAACCTGAAAAGTTGATACATCTGTTCACACATGTTGCTGCACACACACTGAATATGAACTTTTACTGTATGTATGGAACCACTTTACATGGCAATGGTGACTGTATGTATGCAAAAAAAGGTACTCAAAACTAGAGATTCAAATCTATCTTCGTAGCATTGCCCGACATCATAGCTTGGAATAACACACATTGTTGCACCGTGTGACCCTCTTCATGGCAGTATGGGCACTTCTGCGCCCTTGGCTTCCGCTTGGTAGTTGCCTTCTTTGTCTTCTTCTCTGTGGGATGTAGTTCTCCTTCTTGTGCTTTCTTCCTTCGTTTTGCATTCTTTTCATCCCGAATCTCAGCCAGTTGCTTTCTTCTAACTGACTTTTCTTTTGGACGCCCCTTTTGTTTAACTCTTGACGGTTTCTTCAACATGCTACTGGGAACATCATCTTGAGCATCTTGATGTTGCTGCTGTGTGTCTGTAGGTTGTTGTTCACCTTGGTGTGGAGGCAATCCTTGTTCATGAGCCACAAAATTTTGTTGCGCATCATCCGGAGCACTCCTCATGGCAGCAACAATTTTTCTTGCTTCATCAATCATTGTTGACATAACACGATATGTTTCATCATTGAAACATGCATCTGATGCCAAGTCATTAAACTTCCTGCACAATGAGTTGTATTTTAGAGTATTTGTGCCCAGCACACCAAATATTGCTGCATTGGAACCAGGATCAGGGGCAGGTGTTGTTGCTGCAGCAGACCAACGTTGGAGCATGTATCGGTCTGGTATTCTCTGGATGTTCAATTGCACCATCACCCTGACGATGTGCGGGCATATCAGTCCACACATCTCAAATGAGTTGCAGCCACACAAATATATCCCCTCTTCAATGTTTGCTTCAACCCGATTTGTCTTGAGATCGAATCCGGGGTTTGGTACAAGATCGAAACAATGCATTTCTGCCTCTGCCCGGAGTGGATAAAACCTTGTTGATGCTTCAAGAATCTTCTGGAACCTGCCAAAAACCTCCCTTGTGTAGAATTCAAGGGCCTGCTTTTCAATGCTCCAACTGCAAGGAAAATAAGTTTCACATATTGTCAGGGAATGCTATCAAAGTTAATTGAAGCAAAAACACATTTTGTAGCAACAAACACACTACTGAAGCAACAAACACAGTACTGATGCAAAAACACACTTCTGAAGCAATAATGACACTTCTGAAGCAAAAATACACTTTCTGAAGCAAAAAACACACTACTACTGAAGCAAAAACATACTACTGAAGCAAAAAACATTATAGCACTCACCTGCCCCAAAGTGTCGCTGTTGTTGTGTCCATTGTAAAACCTGCATTGTCTTCACGATCAAGCATCAAGTTTTGGCACAAATCATATTGCTGCACAAAGTTCCATATCGTGTCACTTGGCCGAACTAGTGTTTTGAAGTAGCTGTTTAGACCTTCAGATCTGCCAGTTGTGCTGGTGAATGGGAAGAAACTTTTCCTGAAATATACAGGTGCCCATGTGTTCCTTGTTTTCCACATGTTTTGCAGGTGATTGTTCTCAGCCATCTCAAAGGTTTGTAGCATTGTCTGCCAGCAGACCTCGAACTCAGCAACCGTGTCAGTGCCATAGATACATGCATAGAATGCTTCTCTGAATGGATGGCCTTCTCTCAAGTGAGGTCCGAGTTTCGTTCTTGCAAGACGTAGCACATGGAATAGGCAGCATCTGTGAACAGCATTAGGAAACACATTTGAGATCGCCCTGGCCATTGCTTGGTCCTGATCAGTCATTATATGGTCAGGGCACAACCCATTTGCAGCTTTCTTCATTTGTTTGAAAACCCATTCAAACGTTTCAATTGTTTCATCTAGCAAGAGAGCACATCCCAAAACTATTGTGTGTGTGTGGTTGTTGATACCCACAAGCGGAGCAAATGGAAGGTTGTATTTGTTGGTGCAAAAGGTCGTGTCGAAGAACACACAGTCTTTGTACTTGGGGTACAGTGCCCTTGTCCTTCCATCAACCCAAAAGAATGCCCGCACAGCGTTGTCCTTATCTACTTGATTCTCAAAGAAGAACTGAGGGCATTCCGCCTTTCTCATCTCGAAGTATTCAATTGTCATGCTCAAATCACGCTCTGAAACTTCTTCTTGCAACATTGTTCTAATGTTGGAAACATCACGCTTCACATACCCAAGGCATCTAGGATCACCCCCATGAACACTGCCGAGGCACTCCATCATCTGTGCTGTCGTTATGTTTTGATCATGTAAGGTCTTTATTAGCTGGAAATCCTCTTCGGAAACTTTCCTGTGAGAACGATAATACCTACACTTGCCAATTTGCTGCACCATTGGATGGGTATGCTCCTCGTTGAAAACTGTTATAGTCCACTTCCCGTCTCGCTTCCCAACAAGCATCTTTGCTTTACAACCAAGCCGCAGCAATCTGTTTCTTTGCCTTGAGTCAGTGACATCCTTCTTCAAACCTGCTTGCTTGCTGTGAGGTTTCTGTGCAGAAGTGTTGCTCATGTCGATTGTAGCATCTTCTCCGTTAGCAGCAAGACCAGTTGTGCTGCAATGTTGTTTTGCTTCGTCAATAGGCTTCCCGGTGTGCACACACTCAAAAACCCTGCTCAGAATAGTGTCCTTTGCTGCTCCCCTTGCCATGCTGTATTTTGTATTTCCTATGTGTATTCCGAAGCCAAGTTTGAAAGCATAGTCATTATACACTTGCTACGCCACGACAAGGTCATCAAATGTCATACCAACATAAGGAACTACTGACTGAGAGCAAATCTCTTCCCCGGGATTTTCAGCAGCAATTGAAGCATTGTCACTTGCTACACTTTCAGGCCCAGGTTGAAATTCTGTCCTTTGTTGTCCTTCATCATTGCTTTCTCCAATGTCCGCAGCATAAGCTTCCGGAGGCTGGTTCAGGTCAAAACCTCCAAGCATACTATCAGCTACAAATCCCTGCATTTCAGAATAAGATTCAGAGTTGGAAAATCACAAGATAGCAAAATTTTACAAAATCAACATATATTGTTGCTACCAAATGAACGCAGCATAATTGTTCCCATAATCTATTGCTACCATAATTGGTACATGTAGCAATACTAATTTTCTAGCAAATCAACTAAATAATGCAACAATATAGTAAATACTAGTTTCTATACTGTTTTTTTTTTTGCTAACAGCTTTGATACTGGATTTTTGCTACTGAAGCTAGCTGCTATAGCAAGTTTTTTTTGCTAACTACTTTGCTAACAAAGCTAATTGATTGTTCTAGTGTGTGTTCTAAACAACTTTTCTACTGAAGCAACTTGTTTGGATGAGATCAAACCTATCTGATTTCCTAACAGCTTTGCTACTGAAGCTAGCTCCTATAGCAAGTTGAGGCAAAAATTGCTGCTGCCAATGACTTCAAACCGTAGCTTCAAAATACTTACCGATGAAGGAGTTGGTAGATCAGTCTCGGGGTCTTGATCGAAGAACACACCGGGATTGTTGTACCCGCCGCGCAACTGCTGCTGCAACTAAGTTCCGGTGCCGCAGCTCGCCGAATTTGATCCATGGCGCCTCCGTGCTGCAGGGTTCGATGAATTGCTCGAGGCGACGATTGCGGTGGATTGGCGTGGCGAGGATTAACAGGGGTGGGGTACTTGATGGATGGGCGCAGGTGAGCCATGGGCGCCGCCGGGTTTTGGTGCAGGTGTCGCCGTGGCGCCGCCCTGCGCCGTGCGGCGAGGAAAAGCCGCGGGATCCGTGGGCTGGGTCTGAATAGAGTTTTGCTGCAATCAAACGTTTTTTTTTTGCTTCTGAAGCATCTGCGGGGATATAAGGGGCTGGGTGAATGAACGGCTACGATCGGACGGCTCCGGACCAGGACGATGGATCACACGTATCGTCCGGGGGACGCGTAGCGTCGTCCAAAACTTTATGCATTTGCCGCCAATACGAGTGGACACACAATAGATTCATGAAATGAAGATAGCTTCATGAGTGCAGAGATGTTAACTCAATAGTACGAAATCATCGTGGATATCATCGAGCTGGACAAAACAACTTTAAGGCACAACAAGATATTTTCCATTTGTTAGTCTCAAGTATAATATACGTGGACTTGAGGTCTTCACATGTTCTCGATATGTGAATCAACTTGCCTAGGGTTTATCAAATGCTACTTCATAACTAGGTAGTTAGTTACAAAGCTAGATTCCGGTCATGCCGCAATACATGTGAGACATGGTTAATCAAGATAAGATTTGCTTTTCTTAGACTGGTCATAGTGGAGAGTAACATAGACCAGTAACATGCATAAGTTACTAGTCTATGTTACTATCTTCATAGTGGGTAGTAACTTGTGATTAGTATCATGCAAAGTCTTATTTATTAGTATGTAGACTCATATTATTTTGGGTTGGTGATATTATGGTTACATAGCTAGTTACCACAAATCTCTCTTTCATTATTTAATGTCATGTCACATCACCAAATTGCCTAGTTGGCACTGCATGTAGATTCATGTTACTATCTATGTTACTCTCACTATGACCAGCCTTACTTGGAGACATATTCTCTAGTTTCTCTCAAGGAGCTAGATTTAGAAAGCACGGCGATGCAACTAGGGCTGAGACTTAAGAGTTAACCAATTTCTTCAATCTGTATCACGAGTTTGAGAAGACATGTCTTTTCGGGGCATAGGGTAGATTTCACAGTCCAATAAGTGAATATGTATTTTTCTAAGAAAAATGCCCCGTGCACAAGTGCTCACCTTGGACTCAACTACATGAGTCATGAGGAAAAAAGAATGTTGCATATGACACATTATAAAGGTTCGTTAGTTTGACTTTGCGGGCACATACCAACTACTACCTTCGTTTTAAAGAATAAGACCCATACGCATTTTAAAGCAAAGTTTGACGAATAAATGGAACAACTAAAATTTAATTATATTGTGTAAAATTAGTATAGTTGGATTTGTATTAAAACACACTTTTCAGTGATGCTAATTTTATATCAACATTCTTTATATATTTAGAGTAAATCTTGATCAAAGAAATCACGCATAAAACGAGGGCGCCTTATTTCTTGAGACGGAGATAGTATCGACTTAGTTCATAAACTTGTGAGGCGAGTAGTGTCGATGGAAACTCAAAACACTTTTAGGACATGTACATGTGTACATCAACTTGTAATTTAACATTGGAAGGTAAGAACCCAGTCTTTTCACATTTCTATGTTTCAGGGATCCACACAGATTGGATCCAAGTGTACTTCGGGCATAGTCCTAATGGATAGAAAATGTTGATCCCATCTCAGAAAAACTATATAAGTTGAGAAGATCAATCAAAAAGATTTTGAAAGTTTCACAACCTAGCTACCACCACATCCATATCCAAGTTGTACGATAAGATATGGCAACCAGTCGTGCGAATTTCCTTCATATACGTGTGAATACCTTGAGGTATCGTACGGTAATGCTAGGACGAACCGTTTGTGGGATCAGTGAGGAATCGATCCGTCCAAAATGTATCCATGATTTTTGAAGTTTATTATGTCATTTACATTTTTTGACCTGGAATTATGTTATTTACATTGATATTTGAAATTGCTATCATGTTTCCTTTAATGATTTCATGATTTATGGTTTCCTAGTCTTTTTCGTATTTTTACGTTTCAGGACCTTTTGGAACTCGATTAATTTGAAAAAAGGGTGTTCCTAACTTTTGAAGACAAAGAGGCGTAGCACCGGAGGCACCAAAGATTCCCAAGAGGCAAACCAGGACCTCAATAACAGGTCTAGACAGTGGACCCATGTCATGCTACCCACTCGATCGTCAGATGTGGTTGGTTACATAGTCATCGCCTTTGTTTTCCCCCAAATTCCTCTATATAAGGCCTCTAGGAATTTATTTGTGGGCGCGCTCGGAACTCCATGGAGATAGAAGAAAACATTGACTACAAATGTTTTCTCGGAAGGAGATTCTAGGGCGAAACGTCACTAAAATAGCCTCCATGGCATCTCTCTTCCCCGTTCAACATCTTCATTCAAATTCTATGCCAACTTCTCCAACATTTCTTTGTTTGTAACCTATTGGCAAATATGTGTAGTCCAACATATTATTTCTCCATGATGTATTGTGTATCCCTATTTAGTTTTATGTTTTCTTTTCGATAAAGGGTGCTATATTAGACACAAAAAGATCACACAAGATGATACAACTATAGAGTCCACACCCAGCCTCGGCGCAACTAGGATGCACATGGCCGAAAAAGGAAATAAATAAATAAAGAAAAAACCGTCAAAGTAAACATAGACTCGCAGCAGAACATCCACCAGCGGGAGAGACACCTCGGCTTCTAGAAAGCTTCTCCAAAAATGATTCCTTAAAGAAGGAAATAGTGCAAGAACACCGTCATCGTACGGTCTGAGCAACAAGGTCAGATCTTAAGTTTTTACCCTGGAGAATATCGATAATCCAGACAATGCCTTCAACAAGGAGATGACTCAGGAGCCACCATTGTCAGGTACAACCACTGAGGTTGAACCCAGGGTTTTCACCCCAATACACGAGACAGAGAGGTACAAGAGCACTGCTAAAAGAAGTCCGATAATCAGCATCATCTTGCAGGGACTATTGCTAAGGCTACAAATTGTTGATTTATACTAGGCACATACATACATATACTTCCATCCATCTTGATTCTTGGCACGGCTAATGCAGTAGACCTCATAGGTACTTTGTCCTCTACTCACCTTTATTATCCACCTTCGATTGTGCCATTGGTGCCGATATAAGTGGATTTTGGAGTGCCAATCGCCCTTCGCCATCAACAACAATGATGGCGCCACTCTGAGGCCCTCTAGATATAGCACACAGGAAACCAATAGGACAAACACCAAGGCCAAATCCCAGGATCCCACTGTCTTCCCTGGTCGCATCAGCTGCTTGGCCCCTTGGATGACCGGTAGCGAGAAGGCGGTCTGCCACTGAACTATGATGATCTAGATCAAGTGCTTGCACTAGCGGAAGAGTCGGATCGGGGAGATGTGAAGTGGATCTAGATGTTAGTGTCGATTATTCTACAAGACAAGGGATCATGAGATCCACCATATCTCGCAGCCCACCTCTGGAGAAAGGAGGAGGCCTCTTTCGCCATGCCCGAGGTTGCCGCCCTGGCGCCCAAGTGATGCAGGCAGAGCCGCCATCGTTTCCATAGGCCAACTGGTATCCAGAAGATGCAGGAGTGTGACCCTCACAAGCCCGCCCCGTCGTTGCTGACGACCGCCTGTAGTCGCCATGACTCAAACTACCATCGCCACGCACCACCGCAACTGCTGGGACGATGGTCATGCGGGCTTTTCCTGGTGGTGCCTCCTATGGCGGCGGAGGTAGGGAGGTTGTGAGGGCAAAATGCCCTTATCCATTATTTTGGTTAATGTTTACACTAAAGCTAAAGTGTGGACTAATGTTGCCTACTAGTGTTTACACACATTTTAGCCCACAAGTGATGACGAGAGGTGGTGTGAGACCCTCCCATTCGCTAATCATGAGAAGAGCCGATGTTTTCGTTGCATTTCTCTCTTATTATTATTTGAGTCGATTAGGAAACACTACACTATTAAGAGGGGTGGTCTTAATGAGCTCTTTGGGAATGCCAAACACCACATACACATCCTAATACCAAATATCCACCACACTCATGTGGATATTTTTCCACTTCACTTGAGAAGAGACAAAAGTGAAGTGGAAAAATAGCTTGTGAAGGGGTTCTGTGAAATAGGTGAGACTCCCAATGCTGGAAATGTCGCCGGAACGCTTCGGCTGCCACCGGAATTCCTGGTGCCTAACAGAACCTATTACTGACTAGTGTTCCATCGGGACACCGGAATTCTCGGATAGCACCGGAATTTTCCGTCATGGCTAGCACCGGAACTTTTGGCCTAGAATTCGGCCCCGCCAAATGCCGGTTCTATCGCTGGCTCCCCCAAAACGGCTAATTTCCTATCCAAACTATAAATACCCCTTTCTTATCCACTGAGAAGTCAGGTTAACTATTCATATTCATTCTTTCAGCTCTCTCTCTCTCACACACACACACTCCATTATTGAAACACCAAATCTTGAGGATCCCCCATTCTAACCAACCAATTCCAAATCCCTTTGGTAGAAAACAAGAGGAGGTTCTGATCTACGTTTCCACCAAGCCATATTTCATCCCCCTTGAGTTCATCGAGTTTTCTTGTTACTCTTGGGTTTGTGGGAGACCCTAGGCATCTAGGGTCACCCGAAGGCTTTTGGATTGTGATTTACCCCGTGGAAAGTTTGTGAGGTTTCGAGACTACATTAAAGTCTACCACGAGTAAGTGAGTTATTCCTTCATCGGGATAGGCTCAAAGATAAGGTTCCCTTTTTAGTTTGGGTAAATCCTTCGTGGGATCCTACACACCTCTTCAAGCGTGACGTAGCTTCCCCCAAGGAAGTGAAAACATGAATATATCTTCGTCTCCGTGTGCTTCGATTATCCCTAAATCAAACCTCTTACTTGTGTTGTTTACTTTGTGATAGCCTTCATGCTTGAAGTACCTTGTATCATCATCTAGATTGCCTCACCTAGTTTAAATTTAGGCACACTGTATTTGGCAAGGCCTAAAACTTACAAAAGATTATAAATAAATTTGTAGAAACCTATTCACCCTCCCTCTAGGTTAACCATCTTTACCCTTTAAATTGGTATTAGATCCAAGGGATCTTTTAAAGGGCTTAACTGCCTAAAGAGAAAGATGTTTTTCTCCGATGACGATGAGGGTAAGGTTTACTCAGTCAAGGAGCTTCATCAAATTCTTTCCCATGAAGCCTTGATAAGGCGAAGGAGGATTACTACCTTCTCTCCAGTAAGCTACCAAGAAGGATATTTAAAGGTCTTGGCGATGGGGATCTTCTCGGTAACCCTTTGGTAGTACCTCAAAGGAGGCCACTGGACACTAGGAAGGATAATGTTGAGGAGTCTTCTCATGAGAATGACCCATCAAAAGTATCCTTTCCCCGTAATCAATTCCCTTATGTGTATAACCTAAGAAAAAGAATATCATGACTCATGTTAATGGTTAGGGTCACCTAAATTAGATGGAACTCGCTTCTCTCATTGGAAAACTACTATGAAATCTCATCTTCGTCACTACAGTGTGGAGCTATGGGAAATTGTGCTCAATGGCTTCAACCCACAAGATCCCAACAACCTCACTTCGGGAGAGTACTATGATCGACAACTCAATGTTACAGCTTGTGATAAGATTTGAAGTGCCATTCACCGCACTCTTCTCGATCAAGTTAGTGACATTGACATCTCTAAGGAGCTTTGGGATAGGATTGTTGTTATCCAAGAGGGAAAGTCTCTCATTCAAAAGTCCAAGTACGAAGACACCAATCCAGAGATGAACTTGTTCATGGATAGAGATAGCGAGAGCATCTCTGAGGCTTATGCAAGACTTGTTGCTCTCCATGCGAAGATAAAGGGACTTGGTTGTGACGAGTATAATGATGTTTTCAATGTGAGTGATGAGTTCATCAAGTACAAGATTGTTGCCATGATCATATTTGGTGATAGAAAGCTTGCATTAAACTTACAACTCCTTGATGCTAGAAACCCTTTCTCTCCTAATGATCTAGTGCCATACTTTGTTGCCATGAAAAATATGGCAAACGAAGGAATGCGGTTCAAGGATATCAACCCTGCTATGGGATCATCTCATAACAACTGTGATCAAGCGGATCATTTTGTCGACAAGTTTCCATTTGAGAAGAGGCTTGACAAGCCCAAGTATGAAGAGGGCACCAAGCCAAGATTGAGGCTCACTCGCATCAACGAGAGACTCAAGAAGAACAAGAGGCATGATGGCAAAGGACTCCTAGGTCAAGATTACATATCCGATGTGGAGAGCAAGGATGAGGAGAAGGCTGTGGGTGTGGACGGTTTGGCCTTTGCCGAACCCGGGTCACTCTTCACCTATGACTACACCAAGGACTACGTCGACGACTCTCCTACTCCTAAGGTTGCCGACACTTTTCACATGGCAAGAAGCTCCAAGGTAATCTTGTATCCTCCATCTATATCTAGTATCTTGGATGACAATGAGAGTGACAATGATGAGTTTGATGAAAACTACATACAAGAAGTGTATAAAATCATGGTGTATCTTCCTATCCATGCTCGTGCTAGATTATAGCAATTAATGGATCTTGTCAACTCAAGTGATGAGACCATTGATATCTTGGCATCTCATACTGATGATGAGAAGCGGAGATTCAATCTCCGTATGCAAGAGCTAAGGGATAAGAAGAACACTACTTCACTTTGCTCATGCTTCTCTCACTAAGGACCTTGAGCACCATGAAAAGGCTAACTTGCTTGTCAAGTGTGAGATCATAAAACTTGGGGAGAATCATGATCAACTTCGGGTCACTTATGAGAAGGCTCTCGGTACATTGAAGGATCCATTTTTTTGAAAACATTGCTTGTGCCTCTAACTCTACCTTTGATCAAGCTCTCCTCATTGAGGAGAATAAGAAGTTGAAAGAACAACTTGAGAAGAAGTGTCTCACACCTACTACCAAGGGAAAGATTCTTGATGAGATTCTTGCTCGCCAAAAGGTGAGAGCTCCAAAGAAAGGAATTGGGTTTGACCCAAAGAACAACAAGTGTGGTGTCATTCCACCTAAGAAGGCTAACTTTGTGCAAGAATAGCACAAGGTGGGTGACCAAGCCAAGAAGAAAGTTGTGAATGAGCCACAAGGGGCAACCCCAATCATAATTTTGTGGGGAGAAGGGCACTCAAGGGGATGTGTATGCTAAATATGTTGGCTCTCGTAATGGTTACACTTATAGATGGTACTCAATTTGGGTACCAAAATATCTTGCTGCTAATGCTAGGGTACCCATTACTCAATGGGTTCCTAAATCAAATACTTGATTTTGTAGGGTTATGCCTCCGGTGGATCAAAATGGGTGTTTGATAGTGGACGCACCAATCATATGAGGTAAAAGTGCACTTGACCAATTCATTCACGATGTCAATTCAATGTCAAGTATCACTTTTGGAGATAACTCTAAAGGAAAGGTACTAGGTTATGGCAAGTTGGTGGTCTCCAAGACTTTGTCTCTACATACCATAATGCTTGTTGAAAACCTTGGCTATAACTTGCTTTCAATTAAACATCTTGTATATACCGGTTATTATTCATATTTTTCTAGGTCTTTTGTCAAAGTCTTTAGGAGTGATAATCTCAGTTTGATCCTTGTTGGACATGTGGAAGACGACCTTTATATGGTAGACCTCTCACAAGAGAGCACCTCTCTTCCTACATGTCTAATGGCCAAGGTAGATGAGAGATGGCTTTTACATCACCGCCTAGGCCACGCCAACATGATAAATCTTAAAGAACTCCTAAAGGGTGAACACATTATCAAACTAACTAGTGTCTCTTTTGAGAAATATCATATGTGTAGTGCTTGCATCTCTGGGAAGCAACTTGGTAAGCATCATCCTTCCAAGAGCAAGGTGACCACCTCGAGGCCTTTGTAGCTCCTTCAATTGGATTAGTTAGGGCCATCAACATATGATACTCCTGGTGGAAGGAATTATGAACTTGTCATAGTTGATGACTACTCAAGATATACTTGGGGTCTTCCTCCTCAAGTCAAAGGATGAGACCTACAAGAACTTCACGATCTTCGCCAAATAATCCCAACACACCTATAAAGTGGAGATCAAAACTATTAGGACCGACAATGGCGCCGAATTCAAGAAATACACCATGTAAGAGTTCATTCAAGATCAGTGGATCAAGCATGACTTTTTAGCTCCCTACGCCCTCGACAAAATGGTGTTGTTGAAAGGAAGAACCAGACTCTCATTGATATGGCAAGAATAATGTTGAGTGAACTCAAGTGACCCCACAACTTTTGGGGAGAAGTCATATCTACCATGGTTCATTACTCAAACTGGCTCTTCCTCTATGCTCCTTTCTACAAGAATTTTTACGATCTTATCTCAAACAACAAGCCCAACATCAAGTAATCTCACATCTTTGGATGCAAGTGCCTCGTCAAGAACAAGAAATAAAAGCTCGGTAAATTCGAATCTATAACTATAGAGGGTATCTTTGTTGGTTATGCGGATGACTCTCATGCCTATATATACTACAATAAATCCAATGGATGTACCAAATTATCTTGTGACGTGGAGTTTTTGGATAATAATGGCTCCCGAGAGGGGCAAGTTGTTCCACATGATGTAGGTGATGGTGATTCTTCTCAAGTCATCAAGTTGATGGGAATTGGGCATATCTTGCCCATTGAGTCTCATAATCATGCTCAATAAGATGGTGAGGAAGAATCAAGCTCAACCCAAGAAGAGCCTAACCCTACTCAAGTCGGACCATCAAGTGCACCACAAGAAGAACCACTCACTCAAGAGGATTTGCATACTGCAGAACAAGAACCAAGCCCTCAACCCCTTGAGCAAGACCAAGAAGAATAACAAGAACCTCCATCTCAAGGTCAAGCTCAATATGTTGTCAATGATCAAGGACCTTCAAAACATGATTTGCTGATCATGAAGGAATGGTACAGAAGATCAAGTCCGCCTCCATTGCAAGTGGGATTCAAGTCAACAATATCCTTGGAAGCATATCAAGAGGAATCAAGACTAACAAGAATAAGGATTTGCAATCTTTTGTGGGCATCATGCTTTTGTGTCCAAATTTGATCCACTCAAGGTCCATGAAGCTTTTGAGGATCCAGATTGGGTCGTTGACATGTAAGAAAAACTTGAGTGCTACACCCGTAGTGAAGTTTGGTCTCTAGTGTAGAGGCCTAAAGATCATTGCATCAATGTCATTGGGACTAAGTGGGTGTTCAAGAACAAGCAAGATGAGAATGGAACCGTCACAAGAAACAAAAGAAAGGTTAATGGTGCAAGGGTATGCTCAAATAGAAGGAATGGACTATAGGACACCTTTGCGCCCATCTCTTGCCTTGAAGGTATTCGTCTATTACTTGCATATGAATCTTTTCATAACTTCAAGATTTATCAAATGGATGTGAAAAGTGCATTTCTTAATAGTCCCTTGAAAGAGTTTTCCTATGTTGATCAACCCCCGGGTTTCGAAGACACAGGCTATCCCAACCATGTGTAAATACTCCATAAGGCACTCTAGGGACTAAAGCAAGCTCCTCGTGCTTGGTATGAGTACCTTAGGGATTTCTTACTCATGGACGGGCTTAGTGTGTGGAAGGTCAATTCCACCCTATTCACCAAACGTGTTAAAGGGGGTGGCTTGTTCATATGTCAAATATATGTTGATGATATTATTTTTGGTGGAGCTAATGAATCTCATAACAAAGCTTTTTTCCGAGTTGATGATTAGGAAATTTAGCATGTCCATGACGAGGGAGTTAAAGTACTTTATAGGATTCATTGTGAAGCAACTTGATCATGGAACCTTCATCTACCAATAGAATTATGTCACGCCCCGAAGATGGGCCTAGTCGTGACAACCGCCACATGCTTATAGTCTTGCGATTATAAACATGTAAGGCTTAAACAAATCAAATTTTACGAGTTTAATACAAGAGAACACTTTATTTATCAACCTTTTTTTTCCATTACACAAGTCATATTACACTCAAGCTTCTTTTTATACATAACCCATCCCGTAGCACTACTCCTACACGTTGCCAACAAGTCCAGCCGTTCCTACTTCTGCAAAAGAATTTAAGATAACAAGGGTGAGTATGGAGGCATACTCAGCAAGCACATATGCATGAAAAGTTAGATGACTTGAGATCAACAAATAATAGGATTGGCAAATTGACAAAGATTAATTAGCTGAAAATAGAAGAAGTTCAATGAAAGGGAAAAGAATATCTGGCATCACACATGACAGCAAGCTTTTCCGACCCGGGAGTCACAGGGGTGAATATCCACGCTTTTATACTCTGCAGAGGGGTACTCCGGCATCAACAGTCTCAACTAACACCACACAGGTGCTAGAAGAGCGGAGCTCTTTTACCCACAAGAACCCGGACACTTGAATTTACTTATGTCGATCGCTCCTACGGATCCATCATCGACATGTTCCATTTCAGGACCGTCTCCAGCAGAGAACTCAACCAGTCCCATACCTGGACTGTGACCGGTACAATGTTTTTGCCATCGTGATACCAGAGTTGTCAAACAAGAAATATTCAAATGGAAAGTAATAGCTAAACAATAAGGGATAGATATCACAAGATTTTCTGAGTATTCTCTAGACTTGTCCAAAACATGGCCTCTAGCCATTTCACCAAGTTAAGCTAGATGATAGTGCTGCCATCGGCAAAAGTAGCACCAAAACTTGCTTTAGGAGATGGAGTTCCACGAAGAATAATAAGTATTTACCAGTAGGATACACAAATTGAATAGCAAGAATTATGCATATCGAGACATGATAGCTGTAGTACTAGGATCATGGCTACGGTACTACTACATAGATACACAGGGAATAGAAGAAATAGGCAGACTTTAGAGTGGGATTGGACATGTGCTTGCCTTCTTCTTCTCTCTCTACTGCAGCAATACCAGCTACTCTCTACACCAACGCAACGGTGAGACTACACGCTTTAGACTTTACTTCTCTTAGAACCAAACTTGCTATTGATCAATGGTAGTTATCTAGCTATCCGGTTCTTCACTTATTTCTCTCGCTCTCCTGTCTGGATCATTGTAGAAATGCAGCTAGCCAAGCTCCTATTTATAGCGTGTAGCAGCGATCCCATAATACGGCAGAAAAATATCTACGCCGCTTGCCGCCTTGCCGACTGTTCAAAGACAGACACATAGACACGACAAAGCCTACTCAGCTAATCGACGTCGCCGCTATCGTTTGCATGCAGAAATATCTAGGGACTGCACTAGTACAATCAAGCTAGCAACTGGTAGAAAAATCAATCGTCTCACACTCTCACTATTGTTAAGCATTACCTAGACAAACAGGATGTTGCGTGTAGCTATCGATGCATGCAAAAGAAAATTCATGGGAGCACTATATTATCTTGTACTAGTCAACTATATGCATGTAAAACAGAGACCACTATTCTTTAACATATATGGCTTCTTTTTTTTCTAAAAATGCAAATAAGCAAGATTTTTATTTAGATTCACAATTACTTGGTTACCATATTTGTAATTATTCTCTAAGTAGCACGGGTGTTACAATTATTTGAAGGACATGCTCAAGAAGTTCGATATGACCAAGGCTAATCCCGCAAATACACCCATGCCCCTAAATGGGAAATTTGGTCTTGGAGAAGGTGAGAAGGATGTGGATCAGAATGTATATCGCTCCATGATTGGTTTCTTGCTCTACCTTTGTGCTTTTAGGCCGGATATCATGTTAAGTGTAGGAATGTGTGCTCGTTTTCAATCCGCTCCCAAGGAGTGCCATTTGACAATGGTCAAACGGATTTTTAGATATCTTGTTCTCACTCCTACACTCGGTCATTGGTATCCAAGGGGGTTAACCTTTAAGATTGTTGGCTATTCGGATTTTCGATTGGGCCGGTGATAAGGTTAACCGTAAGTCGACCTTCGGGGCTTGCTAATTCATTGGCCGGTCATTGTTGAGTTGGTCATCCAAGAAACAAAACTCCACTGCCCTATCCACCTCTAAACCTTGAAAGATTATGATGTGTCTCTTGGTATGATGCCTCTTCTATGTGATAATGAAAGCACAATAAAGATCGCTAATAAAACCATCCAACATTGCCATACCAAAGATATCGACATTCGCCACCACTTCCTAGGTGACCATGTCGCAAGTGGTGACATTGTTAGGAATGATGCCCTAGAGGCTCACGTTTCGCCTTGTATTTATAAACCCGGAATCTGGCGTAGATCTAGTTGTATATGTCACTGCAATCGTTGCAGGTGTGGAACAATATACTTGTATCTGGCTCTAGCCAGTTTATCCTTAGTCGTTTGAGGTTGGGAGGGAAACCCACTGCCGATACTAATTTATAAGTCGGAAGATGACAATGTTTCACGTGTCATGAGCATGGAGATTCTATCTGTCTTGTATTGGCTAGTTGGAAGAGGTACAATAGCCAGACCGATCCAAAGGTTAGTAGGACGTGATCATACTGTCGTATGCTCCGAATAATATAATGGAATCCTTAGACCTGAGGGGATTGCATGATCCGAGTTGTGAAAGAGCCGGCTTTTTAATCTCATCTTTCACTTACCGTAACTGGGAGTCATAAGGATGTCTTTGGTCCGACTCAGAAGCAAGATGGGTGACGTGGACCGGCCAAGTTGGAATTTGCCCCTCCAATTCGGAGAGATATTCTTTGAGCACTCTCGTGTGATATGATTCAAAAGCATGGACATGCACTACTCGATCAAGTGTTGATCGAGGTAGTCCGACTTAGTGAAGCCGGAGGGAATCAGTTATCACAACAACGAGAAAAGAGTTAAATCGGCACTGGGATGACGGAATCTCGCATGTGGTTTATCACCAATATCACGAGGCAAAGAGACTCAGATACATCGTCACATTGAGGGCACTTGCGGGTACTGGGAGTCGACAAGTCTTGTTAGAGGCCGCTACTGACTATCAACTCTAGTCGAAAAATCACCGAGCTACGGCTCTGATTGAATGATTTCTGAGTTATGTCCGACTTAACGTAAGCTTGCGGGATCGCACACTTAAGAGAGTGAAAATAGGCTGAAAATATGCTACTATCACAAGCCCGACAAGTTGGACTTGTTCGGACAGGGACACATGTCAATGAGTTGGATCCACTTTGAATAGGATTAGGGTTTAGAACTGAGGGACACACGTGTTGTGCCTTTACCTACTCGCCTATATAAAGGAAAGTGGGTGGCGGCGGACATCAATCCAATGCTGCTTCGAGCGAGATAAACCAGAGCCTGAACCTTTGATGCATTTTGCAGGGGCGAATGGTAGGAGAACCTTGAATTTCAATGTAGCTGCTGGATACTCATGTCTTAATAACTTTATTTTTTCTCATGTACATGGCCGGGAGATCAAGCAGTAGAGGTGTTATTGCCGAGATTGCACATATATACAACTTCTCCCTAGAAGTAACATAGACTTTATCTTTTATTTAAAGCTACTGTGATGGCTAGGATTTATCTTAATAAATCTCATGATTGCTTGGATATGGCCTGGGTGTTACAATCATCGATTTTCTTGCTCTTATTGCCTTGTTTGCCTATATCATTGGGTGTTTATGCACTGAGTGTAGGGCACGACGAGTCATAGGTAACTTCACTAGTAACTAAGAGTTTAAGTTAGCATTTCTGTTTATGTGACAATGATTTAATAAAAAAATAGATTGAGTAACTAGCTATGTTACTGTAATATCACACATACCAAGATAAAGCGTGTCTACATCTAATTAATCTGACATTGCATGTTATCACATTTAAGTTATTTTCTACTATGAAGATAATAACTTAGACTAGTAACATATGCTCTAAGTTACTTTTCACTATGACCAGCCTAACTGAATCGTATAAAATACCATTTTCCCAGGGTTGAATAATGTGACTTCCGCATCTCCAGTTCGATAGTACGATTTACCTTCCGCATCCATCCCCATCTTCCTCATGTTGTAAATCACTACACAAGTTAGTTAATTTTGGGGCAGATAAGCCGCGATGACCTATAATGAAGAAGCTCAAAACAAAGATCTTATTTACTTACAGAATCGTTGTACAAAATACACATTGCTTGCTGGTTTCAGACATAAGTTACAAAAGAATCAACATCGCACCACGAAAAATATAGTGATGGAATGCTGACTTTCTGAATCAGCCGCATCAGCGGCCCCATGACGGTTACAACACATCATAATTTACTACAGAACAACCAGGTATGGCTAATAGTAATTGCAAAATGATGATTCAGCATACCTTGCTCCAGCTCAAGGAACATATACATTACAGACAACAGAAGGGACTCACTCTTCTTCCTCGAGGATCGATGAGAATGCAAACGGTGCAAACTTGTACCCATCACCCTCATAAAACTTGTCCTGGAACTCGACCCAGTGGAGCCTCAAGGCGTGCAGGAATGCACTTAGGGTCTCCATCGAGAGCAAGACAATAATGGTGGCAGAGAGAAAGACGATTACTCCAACGACAAGGATGATTATGTTGTTGTATCTGCAAAGAGAGCACAGATTAGAACGACAACTGTAGCATATTGAAAGAACAATAGGTAGACTGAGTGCATCTTACCCCCATGCTAGAAGAAGAACTTTATCATAGAAGACGCTTGACAGCTCCGAGTGCGCAAGACTGCACAAACAAAAAACATCAGTTAACTGTCAATGCCTGCCCAGTTGGGAGAAAGTTGACATATTTGGGGTGATGTACGATGTCAAGGACGGGTGGTACCTGAGAGCCCAAAGACGAAGATATGAGGCGGTATTCGAGACAGCACCGAGCACAAACTCGATCGTGTGGATCAGCTGGTGAATAAAAACTTCGCTAAATTCGAACTCCTCATGGTGATGTTGGTTTTCAGGATGTCCTCCTAATTGCACCACTGATTCCTCTGTGGCCTGGAGCATGGTGTAGTGCTGGCCTTGGTGCCTCTGACGGAGATAAAAGATAACATCAACAAGTGGGTATAGAAATTCCAGTGGGAAGTCAGTTAAAGATTTCAGAAAGTCCCCCCCGCAACAAAAAAGAAGGATTTCAGAAAGCCTGCAACCTGCTCATGTTGCTTCTTTAAAATAAATGGCTTCGGAATCAGCATCCAAGGCACAGATACCAGAGCAAGAAGAAGTAGAACAGGCTGTAAGAAAACAAGAAACATTATACATAATTCACAAAATAAACACCATAGCAGCAGCAGTGAATATCACCAAACCTGCACAATTTTCTGCCCAGGAAATAGCTGGTTCTCCCCAATATCATCTGTTGGACTGAGGAACATATATATCATCACGTGATATAGGTCAGCTTTTGAGCCCGTGCACCACTTAATAATGACGAGGACTGACAGATAACCAAATAAGCTGTTCAAGAATATCAACCGAGGAAGAAACTGATACCTGTTGAATAATTATATAGCAACTGAATGAGTATGGTCTACTGTTTTAATGAGATTTTGAGGATAGTTGTGAAGACGATGTCACGTTACTATTCCTGAGAAGTAACTTACCAAACATTAATAGTATTTTTGAAAAACTTTGCATTAAAGAAACTCAACACAATTCCAAGGTTCATTTGAGAAATTCCAAGAATAATTGACATTTTCATCTTTAGAGAGTTGAGAAATGGCAGCTCACTGCGACTACCATGCCACACAGGATCGACACCAAATGGATACACTTGCCTCACCTTAAGCAATCCTTCAGTTGTTGCATCCCTACAAATAAAACAAGAGAAAATGGAAACTCAACTAAGGTGTTCATAAAACATTCAAGTAGGAGATTCGGTAGTTTAGGTTCCCTTACCCACATGAAGGATCACGGCATGCATAGGCAGATTTACCAAATAGCTCAAACGGAACCGAGAAGAACTCATTATATATTAACCCAGTGTAAATTGAAAAAATGGACATCATCAAAATTACATAGCGCCCATCAAACATTATCTCTACTATGTCATCTAGTTTCTGCGAGCAAACAAAAATTTCGTTGCAAAACATATATCCAGTGAATGAAATAAGAGAATGCTCGTGAGAAAACCTGTGAAGCTAGCTTCTTCTCTCGGATTATGAGGTACAGTGCGGTAAGTAGTAGACAAATTCCATGACCCCAATCTCCAAACATGACAGCAAATAAGAAGGGAAATGTTACAATAGTAAACAGACCAGGATTTGCTTCTTGATACTTCGCAACACTGCAATACATGTTTAATATAAGTTAGCGCACAGGCAAATTAATGGATACCACGGACCCCAACATTTTTTTTTGTAGTAGAAGGGACTCGTTTATTCCTGGTTGGTGGTAACTATATCCTTAAATTAGCATAAATATCTGGGTTTTTCTTTATGTTTGGAGCTTACTTGGGTTGCAATAATGAAGGGATGTATGCACCAATCAGTGCTGAGGCCAGGGGCTTCTAAGAGGGAAGGGTGGTGCCGCATGGGAAGCCTAAAATGCGACGGTGCTACCTAGTCCACTCCAACAATGTTTTTACTTTTGGAACTTACCCGTAAGCATCTACAACGCCCTGGAAGGGGGAAGTAAATTTATTTGTCTGGAAATATGTTGGAGGAGATTCTTGTGTGTTCAGAATTTGGAAAATGGAACCAACTTGTGAGTTGCTATCAGTAGTAGCATGATGAAGTGCATCCTGGACCTGCAATACGTAAAATGAACTCTAAACTTTATAGTAAAAAGAAGAGCATCGAAACCAGAAACCAGGCAGAAAAAATCATTGTCCAATGACCGGAAGGATGAGAGTAACATCTGGATACCTTACTTGTAGCAAAAACTGGACTCCACCCCTCAGCAATTAAGCATTTCTTTGTCACATCAAGACTGAACATGTTTAACGTGTGGTAAATAGCTTTTTCCTTCTTTAACTGAAGCATTTGTATTTCAATGAAAATTGAACTTGAGTGCAAGGAATAGATAAGATATTACGCAAGGGTTATTCAAATAACCCTGACTTCTGATTTGTATGCCAAGAAATATTACAAGCTTACCTCCTTAAAAAAATATTACGAGCTTACCAGGTTGTTCCATTGTTCGAACTCAGAGGCTATGTTTTTAAGTATGCTGTCACGATGAGCTAAACCTATTTCGATAGTTACCTTCAACTCAGACACTTGTCCAGATACCTAAAAAGTTGTTAATGTTTCAGAACAAATAATAGTAACAAGAAGTAAACTTAGTACCACAAAACATAGCAAATTTTTATCGAAAGAGCCTTGGATTATAATTAACTACTAAAAATGCACAAGCTTGAGACAGAAAGGAGAAAATTTCAACATCACCTATCTCATCCAACATGAAAGATCAAAATAGAAGGAAAATATATACTCCATCCAGTTTACAGAAACGTGTCACTTTGGATTTAAGCACTAAATAATTTTGGGTTTAATTATTAGAAAATGGGACAACAAGGATAGTGTGTTGTCTAATGCATGACATCAGTTTCAAATTTATAGTATATGCACGACCACATCGCATATATATGTACAAAAGCAACCACTTGTGGAGGTTTCAGCAGTCTCCTTAAGAAAACTAATCCACAAAACGAAATGAGCACAAAATGTAAACATCACATGGGAATAAACACCAACCTCCTGAATAGTATGCAGTTGTTTAGCAAGGTCTTCTGGAAACGGATAACGGTTGGCACCAAAAGCATCACAAATTTTCATAATCTTGGATTTTGCTCTCTCCCCGGAGTAGAATATAACAAAAGAATTTTTCACGACCTGTCAATAGTATTACTATTGAGGAAACTTTTATTTCCAAACTACATAACTAGTGGGTAAAACATAAGAACAATTCAATTCGCTTGAAACTAACTGCTGAATACAAAATTTCACTACCCAGCAAATACTAGTAATTTATAAAAAAAAAAGGTTGCGGGACAGGTTGTTTCAGCCTTTCAGGTTCACAGTAATACTGGTTAGGTACATTTTCAATCATATGACATGAGGAACTTACGAACTTTGTCATCAACACAAAAAAAAATGGAAGCATCATGTTGGATGCACAGAAATAAATCCTAATACTTGTGAAAAGTTGTTGATAACAAAGGAATGCAGTAACCTTCTCTCCAGACTGTGGATCAGTTACATATTCATCAACAGATTCTTGTCGGAGTAACATATTGCCCCTGGTGGCACGGAAAAGTATACGTTCAAAGACCATAGCCTTTTGCTTTGGCACAAGCCCACTCAGGAAACCAAGCTTCACTTGTTTCGATGGATCTGTCACCATTTCCTGAAATGAAAAACAATGAGAACTTGAAGAAAAAGCATGAAGACATGGAAGGAGATTCAAGATATCCCCGTACTCGTTTCTTTTGTCATGAACTCGTTTGTGGCTTTATAATATAAAGCTGGTCCATGGCCTTTTTGGTTTAAAAAAGATATTCCTTTCCTAATAATGGTCCACACCTGCTCAAGTAAAGGATTCTCCAGAGAATAATCACCAGATTGATCTGCCATCAGTTCGCTCTGTTGATGTGTCGCACTTCTTTGAGCTGAATCGAAAAACTCACCAGTCTGAAAGTAAATAGAATCAGGAATGAACAACGTATAACAACCCTCAACGTTTCTATTTTCGATATAAAAGGCAGATAGTAAGTACTGAGTGGTCCAAGAACCATAAGCTGATTAGTAGTGAGAGATGTCCATGTCGAAGAACCGCAAAACTTATTGAAGCATGTACTCTCGAATTGAGTCGAATTGTTTCAAATATGTGTATTGTTACATGGGGCCATAAGGTTGCCCAATGCAAGAGGACCACCAAGGAGAAAGCCACTGCAGCTCCTTAAGGTATATGTATCCCTAGCTACCCACTTATCCTTTTAGAAAAATTTAAATCTCTTGAGATATTTGTGATTTTCAAGTTAGTTTCTTTCCTAAAGGTTTGTAAGTTCATATTCGACCCCAAGTTGTAAGCAGGCTACATAATAGCAAAGGCATATCGATAAAAAAATGAAGAGGAAAGTCATCCCAGCCGTCCTCTCCAATTTCTCTTCCTGCCTCGACGATGCGACTGCCTCCAAGGAAAAACTCGTAGTGCATTGATTCAGGGCCGACTCAATCAGCAACCCAGGAGATTTTTGCTGCTAGGTATCTTAGTACTAGTCAATTTGAGAACATCCTTTGTCTCAAACTGTAGAACATGTTTACATGTGCAACCGTGCAGCAAAAAATGGAACATCCGAATTTCTCTCCTTTTTTCACCTTTGATGAAATAATAATATTACCAAAATACCCACGCTTAAATGTGGCATGCGAAAAAAAGATACTTAGTGCAGTAAAAAGTGCACAATTAGATAATTAGGCACCCTGTGTAAAAGCCTTCGACTGACTGGCAACACACAACGAGAAAAACAAATTGCACTGCACAAGTCATATAGCAGCCCGATTTCTGTGATTAACGTCATCCAGCGCTTGTTCACCAAGGTCTGTGCTCTCCGTCTCGCTCCGGTGTTGGAGCGGCTGACCCACCCCCTTCAGTTCGCCTTCTTAAAGGGACGCCTCATCCATGACGACGTCCTGGCCTTCCATGAAATTATTCATGAAGTCAAGACTCAACGTCAGCGAGGAGTCTTTCTCAAGCTGGACTTCCAGAAGGCCTATGACCGCTTGGACTGGGCCTTCTTGAGGTTGGTGCTGGAGAGGCGGGGTTTTGATGACCGTGTGATCCGCTGGATCATGCAGTTCGTGATGAGTGGGCAGACGGCGATCAACATCAACGGGGAGATTGGCCCTTACTTTCGGCCATCCTGCGGGGTCAGGCAGGGGGACCCGATCTCCCCCCTCCTGTTCAATGCGGCGGTGGACGCCCTGGCTGAGATCTTGGATAGGGCCAGAGTAGCTGGCCACATCTCGGGGGTGGTGGGCCATCTGATCCCGGGTGGCGGTATTTCCCACCTCCAGTACGCCGATGACACCATGATCATGGTTCAGGGCTCGGACCTGGACATTATTAACTTAAAGTTCCTACTTCTGTGTTTCGAGTCTTTGTCCGGGCTGACGATCAACTTCGACAAGAGCGAGGTGATGATTCTAGGGTACTCCGACTCGGAGCGGCAACGGATCGCTGTTAACCTGAATTGTAAGCTGGCTGACTTCCCTATTACCTATCTGGGTTTCCCCATCCGGGAGACTAGGGGTTTGACCAGGGATCTGGCTCCCTTGGTCTCGAGGGTACGCTCGCGAGCGGAACCCTGGCGGGCTCGCCTTACGACCAAGGGGAGCAAGTCCATACTGATTAACTCATGTCTCTCGAGCCTGCCCATGTACCAGATGGGCCTGTACCTGCTGCCTGAGGGGACCCATGCTGACTTCGCCAAGGAGTTGTCTAGGTTCTTTTGGGCCGCAAGAGACGGCCATCAGAAATATCATATGGTCAAATGGGCAGATGTTTGCACCCCCAAATGTCTTGGGGGCTTAGGGATCCTTGACTCGCGGCGCTTTAATGTGGCGCTGATGCTGAAGTGGGTGTGGCGCATCCTTAGGGATGATGGGGGGCTCTGGCTGCAGCTCATCAAGGCCAAGTACCTCCGGGGTCGACCCATTTTGGCGTGCGAGAGGCGGGAGGGCTCTCAGTTCTGGAGAGCCATCCAGGAGATCAAACACTTCATTGGCCTGGGCGTGTCCTTTGGGGTGGGGAGTGGCCGTGGAGTGCGGTCCTGGCTCGATCCGTGGCTACTCCCAATCCCGCTGGGGGTCCAGTACCCCGGGCTCTTCGCCATCTCTTCCTCCCCGGCGGCGCTGGTGGCGGAGGCCTTTGGCGATGGTCACTGGACCCTCCAGTTCCGGCGCTACCTCAGCGTGGCCGAAGCCGCGGACCTGCTGCAGCTTCGGGGCTCCCTCCCGGCAGCCTTGGCTACGTCCCCGGATTTGCCCACGTGGCAGCTGCTGCCGTCCGGGGAGTTCTCCGTGAGCTCAGCGTACCGGGCCCTATTCCAGGGTCCGGAGCTGCCCTGGACCGCTCCCTTGTGTAAGGCCCCCCTTCCACTTAGTATTAGGATCTTCGTCTGGCAGCTCCTTCGGGACAGGCTACCCTCGGGGGTCGATGTAGCATCCCAATCGTCTAACAATTGTAATGCTACTTGGTTTAGTAATATAATGGCTACTTCCTATATATAATTATTGCATCATCATTATATCATGCTCATGTCATCATGCCACCTTGCATTTGAGCATCATATAAAACCCTTTTGATTTGGTTCTTCTCTCATATGCATTGTAAATTGTATTTGCCTCTTGATATTGTATTTGGTTCTTGATATATTGTGTAAATGCCCAAGATGAGTTGGGGGCATATCTTTTATTGACTCCACCACCTTTCTTGTCATCACCCCATCATTCCACCATTCCACCATATATGAGCATTGCAACTTATTTGGTTTTACCTCTAGCTCATGTGGGTTGGGATGGATCCAATTCTATTTCCTCATGCTCTCATCTTAGCATCAGGTGGTTTTCACCTTATTGATATGTGGATCCACCTTTGCATGCATTATGAGTAGTGCTCCTTTTTCCTAGCTTTCATATGGATTATCATGGATTCATGCTCATGTTGGGATATTTTGGGACTATAAAATATCTAGTGGCACCTACACACTAGCATGTCCCATTTTATTCAAATATGGTCATCTCCATCTACTTCACATGGGACATCCTTTTAATTTCTTTTGCTTGGGCTATACTCCACATTTTGGGGTGATGCATAGGAATAATGCCATGTTTATTATTTTGTTTTCACAAGGATGATACCTGGCATTTATTATCTTGCATGGGCCATGCAAGAACCACCACCTTTAAGTCTTTGGCTTTTATTTGAATTCTTGAGTGGATCATCTCCCATCTCATCTCTCTCTCACTTTTCCCCACCTTCCTCTCCTTCCATCTCCATCCATACCTCACCACCTTTCATCTCACCCTCTCTTTTTCTTGTCTAGATCTTGTTTGAGCTTGGCATGTTCTTGCTTGATCTTGACAAAAGGAAGACCACTCCACCTAATGTCCCTCTCTAATCCTAGGCCTCATCTCTCTCTCATCCCACCCATGATCTACCCTAGTTCCTCTCAAACCCTAACTCGAGCCCCCTCTAGCTAACCCTAGTTCCCACCCTCTCTCTCTCGGCCTCCCTCCTCTCACTGCCCTGCAGGCCCCACCTGACCACCCTGGACCCACCTGGCTGCCACCACCCCAAACCCTAAACCGAGTCCCTCCCTAGATAACCCTAGCTCTAACCCGAGCCACCTCCTTCTCTCTTTGCATAAAGGTGACCCCCATGTGCTCTCCCCTCCTCCCTCATCTACCACCACCCCAGATCCTATCCAGGAGGCTCCCAGGTCCTCCTCTTCCTCCCTTCTTCCTCCCCCAGGCTTGCAAGCTCACCACCATGCCCCCAAAACCCTAGCCAAGGCCACATCCTCCTCTAGTCGATCTGGAGCGCGCCAAGCTGTCCAAGGAACGCTAGGAGCTTCCTCTGCTTCCTCTTCGACGTCTAGAACCGCTGGGAGCTGCAGGACCTCGCCGGAGAAGCCTCGCCGCCGCCGTGTCCGTGAGCACCAGGAGCACACGGGCCGTCTGCATCATCACCGATCCCCTGCGTCCCGAGCTCCTTCGCCTACACCGTTGGGCTCCTGGTGAGCCTCTTAACCCCCTAGACATGGTCCCTGTCCTCCTCTCGCCGTAGAACGTCGCCGCCCTGCGTCGAGCACCCTGCGTGCGCGCGCGTCGCCGCAGTCGCCGCCAGCGTGCGCGTCAGCAGCAGCTGCAACAGCCGTTCTGCCTCTGTTCCTCACCCTGCCCCGCGCGCTGCAGCCCTCCTCCGCGCTAGCTCTCTGAACGAAAGTTGTAGCCAGATGTTCCCTCTGCGTTTTCCGTTTCTGCGGCTTGGCGAGATTCGCCGCCGTTTGGTCGCCAACGTCGCCGGAAGACGGCCGGATCCGCCGCCGTCAGAGCCGTGCCCGTCAGCGCGCAGCAGCAGCCGCTGGTCTATTTGCGCTGGAGCCCCTCAACTTTTTCCCGCATGAACCCGCCGTCCCCGGAGCCCCACCTGTCTGCCGCAGTGACGCTTTGCAGTAAAGCCCCCAGATCTTCACCGTCGCAACCCGCACTCCCCTGGATCGCCCACGTGTCAGCTGCCCACTGGCCGCGCGCGCGCTGTGGCCCCGCCCCCTTGCTGGCCCACCAGTCAGTGAGTGAGGGTAGACTAACCCGCGGTGTAAAAACCTTTTCTGCGCGCCGTGCTGCTGAGTCAGCGCTGGACCCACTGGTCAGTGTCTGCGGCTAGGTTTGGGCTGAGTAACAAAAGTCCAGAGAACTTTCTGAATTCAAATTCAAATTTATATATAATCTGTTTAAATATAAACTAATTCATAACTTTCAAATGGTTTGAAATTTGAATCCAAACTCTATATGAAATATGTTTTGTTTTTAAATGTTAATTCAAATATTTAATCAAATATTTTCAGAATTGATTTAAAATAGTCAAACCTTTGACTTTGACTCCATTTGACTAATTTTGACTTTAAAATAAATTTAAATTCATAATTCCAAATAATACAAATAATATATGTTTTCAAATCAGAAAAATGTGAGGAATTCAAATATGCCCTCCAAAATATATTTTGAACACTTTATATTTCAAGTTGGCTAAAATTACAAGAAAATGCCCTTCTCCCTTAATGAATTAATAACTTTTGTTTCCTAACTCCAAATTTGACAAATGATATGTCTAAAATGATTAGCTCGACGAGACCTTTCTGTTTATGCATTCATTGTCCTGTTTTGCAGCATGCATCATGTAAATATAATGTATACAGCAACTTATTTGAGTATAAAATATGATTAAAACACCATAAAATGATTTATTCTTGTATTCCACACCTCACCCATGCCATGCTACTTTATTGCCATGCAAATTGTGCATCATTCATCATGGCATGATTATTGTTTGTCGCATTTTATTCATATGCTTGTGCACTTTATTTATGTTGGCCCTTGTTTGTTTGGTTCTTCTTCGAATAGACGCTGAGCAGGGGATATATCAAGAAAACCAGGAGCATTACCCAGATCCCTCTCTCGCTTCAATTGAGCTGTCAGGCAAACACTACCACATGCTTGCATACATTAGTACCTATTGCCTCTATCTTATTCTTGCATCATTGAGTCGCGATTGCATTAAACTGAATCCCAAGTATTGCATAGCCTTTACTTTTAAACCCCACCAAAGCTTGTTCCTCCATCCCATGAGCCATTACTACAGGAGTTGTTTGAGCCATGCGAGTCATAGAACAGCATGTGTAGGGTATGTGAGTGTCTGATGAATAACGAGGTACCTAAACAACTTAACCTTAGTAGTGATGGGATAACTAATGAAAGTGGCACCGGTGAGCAATATCTGTTATTTGGTTTTTCATGCTCACTTGTGTCCCGTAGGACCCCGAGTACTTGATTCTTGTTCCTTGAATATTCGCGCTATCCACATCCGGGAGGCTTATGGGACCCCTGAGCCAGAGCTTGATTCATTCTTATTTCTTGGGGCCACAATTAGTTTGGGGCTTTATTACTATTCTGTACTTATGCCATGCTTTACTGCTTTATTTAAATTGTGCGAAGTACTGCACCTGTACTGTTTAGGTAAGCGGAGTGTTTTCGCGGTATCGACAAGCCCAGTCACATTTTCGGGTTCCCAGTCGTTTACAGCCATTGGCGCAAACCTTGAGTCCGTCTCGGAGCCGGCCAGTTTCGTTGCGGGTAGCTTAATGGGGTGGCCCCCTGAAATATTTCTGAATCTTGTGATTGCTTTGTCGTGACTGCCTCGTTGGGTTTTGATTTGGTTTTTCCGAGGTTGATCGAGTGTGTGTTGTTATTTGTGCACCCCTGCAGGGTAAAACTTTCTGAAAGCCGTGTCCGCGGTTATGGACGACTTGGAGCACAGTTTCTCGATCATAGACAAGTATAACTAAAGTACCGCTTTTAATTTGACTAAGTAACTGACTAGTAAATAGTGCAACACTCATGGAATGGACAATAAAACTGCCAACGGATGGGGGGGTTGTTCGTCTGCTTCCTCGTTGGTAAGCGAGGAGGAGGATGGATCTGTTAATATTACTGTTATAACTGTTGTTCTTAATTCACGGACATCCGTCTATCTTTGGTTAGGCGGATGGTTAGAGAGTATCTATAGAATTGTTAGGGTTTACCTTTTGCTGCAATTGCGTCACCCCAGGTTGTGTCCCCTTTAGAGGCATAAAGACTTGCTGAGTATCCCTAGGGTCTCACACGATAAATTATTTGATTCAGATGAACATGTGCACTCACAAGATGGATACTGGGTGCAGGAGACGGACGATGTGGGCAACGATCATTCGGTGTAGAGATTCCGGGAACGGGGATCCGTGAGATCTGTGGGCGGGATGTGTTTATTTTAATGGGCATCTTATGCCAATTTGCTTCTTATCCGTACTCGGATCTTGTTGCCGCTTCCGCCTGATACTCTGATGTTTGATGTATGAGGAGATATTCTAAACTATTATATCTATCTAGGACATTTGGATCTTGCCGTATGGCGTTGCAATATTTCTATTTCTTTTAGATGGAATGGCCCTGAAGTACTGTTGTATGGTGGCTTGCATACATACCCATTTGTGTATGTAGTTGATCCCTTCGCCTGCCGATTACGCCGCCCGTTCTTGTCCCGATGTTTGGAAATGGTTAGGACGGCCGAAAGGTCTACCTGTGAGTGGCATTTGGGCCCCACCGTACTATTTTAACCATTTCCGCCCATCCAGGCTTGTAACTAGTAGCGTAATTCACCGAGGTAGTTACAGTCGAGGTGGCCAAGCGCCACGGCCCGGGTTCCGGGTTATGTCCCCTATGTGGGACTCCGGAGTCATGTGCACATATTTTTTTCTCCTGCTCGGCGGCTCGGGCTCTTTGGTCCTTTGTCCAGAAGACTCTGGGGCCTACGTGGCAGGCGCAGGAGCTCGGGGAGTTCCTGCAAACCCAGGCAAACAGGGCCGGAGGAGGGCGCCGCCTCTTCTGGCTCGTGTTTGCAGGCATCTCTTGGACCCTGTGGAATGTGCGCAACAAGATGGTGATTGAGAAGATCTTCCCATCCCGTGTGACTGACCCTGTTTTCTTTTTTCTTGGATTCCTTCAGCAGTGGTCTCCCCTGGTGCGGCACCGTGACCGGTTGACCTTCGACGACACTCTTCGGACCTTGAGGACAGCGGCGCTCCCCTCTCGGCCCCTGCCCCGTCGACCCCTTCGGTGGCCTGAGTGTCCCTCCAGTCGCCTTGTCATACCTTTTTTGCTTTGCGGTTTGGGCTGTTTTGTGCTGTGGCCCCAGCGGACCGTCGTCACCTTTTCTTTTATTTTTGGCTGCGGCCCTCGTGGATGTTGTATGAACTTGTTTGTGGACGTTGCTTTATTTATAAAGCGGGGCGAAAGCCTATTTCGAGAGAGTCATATAGCAATTTTTGTTTGGCGAAGGCTGCATCGACAACAACTACTTATACTTAACTGTGTTAGATTTTATTCTCAGAAATTTCATGGCATGTACAACAAAACCCAAAAAAAGAGACGGGATTTTCTAAGCAGGTGTACACCTACACCCTCACTTCTTTTAGACATTTTTGGTGTACCAAAAATTCGGAAAACAAATCTACACACTGTAGTACAAACTTTATGTTGATCTGTGAAGTTTGAGGTTAATAAGTAGTGATATTTGAGAGAACCAAAGAAGATAATTTTTATGTATTTTACATTCACATATACGTATTTGCTACCACTTGTTACTTTTGTGTAGGCCACATACTATAAGTTTTCCCTATGAATATTTTAGTGTGACATAGTATAATCTTATACTACAGTCATCTTTTTTGTAGATTTTTTTGTCGTGACTTAGTATAGAAAATGAAAATTTGGTGGGGTTGTAGCTGTCATGGTGCTTACACACAACCTCCCCCCCCCCCCCCAAAAAAAAAGTAATGCACGATTAATGGAAATGAAAAACTAGAGAGTGATATTAGCTATGTAATTCTCTTTCCCTTATTTTACAAACATTCTACAGGCAAGTTTTTATTGTTTCTTGTATACCTTGCACCTCAGGGAAATTTCAGGGTTTATCTCCTTTCAATTTATACATGGCTATATGATGCTATCGTCAATGCGTGAAAAGAGATAAGAGGACCACCTCAAACAAATTATCTCATGATACTTTAATGGAGCCATACCTTTTGTAGAAGAAAATTGTACTCCACCAGCTCATTGTATGTCCTCTGCAACTTTCCATTATTTGCATTTACTTCCATTAGCTCAGCTTCAGTTTCCCCAAGTTTTATCTGTTACTGGATAATGTCAGAAGATAATTCTATATTTACAACCTATACACGATGAGTGGGGGCGTAAGTTCATTAACTAAACACCTCCAAATCATCAATTTCCAAAGGAGTTCCTGAAAATTGCGTGGAAGAAGTCAATATTTCAGCTTTAGACATTTGTTCCTTGATGAACCGCAACTTGCGAGCCATTTCACCACACCTTTTGATCTGCACAAGGTTTATGCGCAGCAACAAGATTATAAAATTCACATATCAGTATGCACAAGTAAAAATAATTATTATTTGGAGCACAACATGGAATAAAGGACTTCCAAAACGACCAACAGTTCCATATGCAATTTAATCAATGACAAAACCTTATTGCAGACTATACGGGTAGAGTTATTTTCACATTGGGATATATATTGATCATGATAACTTAGGATGTTGAAAACCAAATCATTGCATTAAAGTGTTTTGATTCCGTACTGAAATCATGAAGACATGTATTAACCACAGTGCATCATAGGTAAATAGTGATAACTTGGGCACTATTTTGTTTGAATTTGAGTCTAGAAGTTGTCTTGAAAAAAGTTGAGGTTACAAATGTTTCAGATCCTTGCCAGTTCGTCTCATCGGAATAGGATATTGTTTCCACCACATAGAGTAAAAGACCAACAGTGCTGCACCAAATTTAATCAATGACAGAAGCTGATTGCAAAACATTACGGGATTTTGCACCTTCAAGTGTTCAAGAAACTACTCCTCAATCCTCATAATAAGCTCGACGGACAGGGCTATATAACATAACATGGAGGTGGCTGCATACATGTCTTCATGAAAAAAACATGCACATCAACGAGAAAGCATTGAAAATGGTCCAGTACCTGGGCAGCATAAGTCCGTTGGAATGGGCTCTTGTCCGCATTAAGCTGAAACAAAATGGTAAATATTAGATTGATCTCCTGGACCCAACCAAAAGGGGGAAAAAGGCATGACTTAAGGAAGATCAAAATCACCAATGTCAACGGGTTTAAGGTTTTACATTCTTTACCAAATAAAGATCACCTGATTCATAATCTCATGACATAGAGCTACATACACAGATTACATGGCAACAGTTATAGAAAAATACTACTACTCCGATCCAGGGAGTACTTCAAATATTAATTAAATTTCAAATGTTTTCAGTTCGCACTTATCATGAGGACGTCCAGTTAGGCTGTTATCTACTTGAGAGCCATGTATGATCATAGTGATGTTTCAGTCTTCGCGAAGGCCAGGCCACTTTACGCTCATCGTATCGTCTTTCTTTGACCATTTTATTCGGATCACACTATTTTGGGATGTTTTAAGGATTTGGCGTGAGAAGAGAACACCATGAGATGGGAGCAGAGCAGAGAAGAGGGGATTCAGATTCAGATCAATTCAGTATCTAGACGGATTGCTCATGTGACAGATGACAAGTTCCTTATTATAGGAACGCACGCGCTCTGGCCGACAGGTGGTCCCAAGCTGGCACGCAGGCCTCTTCTCTCAGGAAACTCGCTTACAAGCCTACCCCACTGCTGACAGGGCATCTCCTCCCACCCATCCCCGTCCACCTTCGCCGCGGTCAACTCCGGAGTATCACAGCACGCGATTCATTGCCCACTACGCGACCGAAACGGAGAGGGTGGTCGGGAAACAGATTGGAATCGGCCAGGAAGCAGAGGTGCGTGCGTACGTACGTCCTTGAACTGGAGGAGGCCGAGGTCGCCGAGGTTGGAGACGGCGAGGCGCGCCGACTCGGCGGGGATGATGACCTGCACCAGCTGCATCGCCTCCGACCGCAACAGATCCATGGGCGGGCACCACCCGCCTCCGCCGCCGTCGCCACGCGACATCGCGCCGCGCGGAAAGCACCTGCTGCCGGGCTCGCGGGGCCTGGAGGCGAGCGGGCGACGCGTGCTTGCTCCGGCGGGTTGCCGGTGTGTGTCGGTCCACGCTGTGGCGTGGCGTACTGGCGGTGGTGGTGGATTGCTGGTTTCACGGGTAAACGGAGGTGGAGTGTGATCAGAAGGTAGCTCTCGAATGCTTAAACAAATTTAAACTTTCGATAGCCGCTCATCGAAGTACGGACTTTTCAATTGCCGCTCATCGAAGTACGGACTTCCGTGACGACGACTTGTGGAGAGTCAGTCGATGGCTCAGTGTGCCTCCAGCGATGGAGTCTGGATCGTTGAGTCGCCATCCCGCGGTCAGTATCACGTGTAACACGGATAACAAAACCTCCTAGACAATTTACAAGCACGTTCTGAAGTTCAACAAGACGGATATTATATTTCCTCCGTGCAGAAATAACCGACTTAAGATTGTCTAGATTCGAATGTAGTTAGGCGCATTTTAGTATATAAATATATTCAAATCTAGATAAATTCAAGTCAGCTATTACTAGGGAGTACTCTTTCCGCTTAGAAATATAAGATGTTTTAGGTTTATAAAGAAGATAAACCTAAACATCTTTTAGTATATATGTTCAATTTTTTTTTCATACAATCCCTCAAAAAGAGGGATCGGGTTCCATTATCAACAGACAACGGAACAACAACCACACATATTCACAACACACAAACGTAGTACTGGCCCACCTAGGGGGTCAAAGCGACTTAAGTATCCATATTACAAACCAAACAAACTTAACAGACGAAAGGGAGAAGGCTGGAGACGCAAGAACACCGCCCTCGGGCTAGTGGAAACAGTTTTTCAAAACATGACGAGGAACTACTAATCCAGAACAACGAAGGAACCACGAGAGACACAAACTCATAATCTTCTCGTCAAACAGCTTCAGGTTCTCCTTCTTTTCTCCAGCCCCCTTTCCAGTTCCGGAGCTTCATGAGCGCGATTTTCAGGGATTGCTGGCAGTCCCAGAAAAGGAACAGGAGCCACATCCATAGCCGCAGCATCAGCCAGTGCATTCTGTTGCAGAATATCAGCTCCAGCTTGCAACACCGTCCGGTTCTCCTCTCCATGCAGCCCTGCCCAATAACAGATGAACACACAAGCATATATAACCCAATCAACAGGCGAATTAATAAGCTTTTTTTTAAAACAAGCCCTATTCCTGAGCTTCCAGATAGCCCAACAAATCGTCGCCACCACCGTAATTTGCACATTCCTGCCGACCATTCCTGCCGACTCCTAAAAACTAAGGAGCCCACTAAAAGTACTGAGAAAAGGACCCATGCCTATTCACAGCACCAATAGCTTTGGCAACCACCCCCCAAACATATCTAGCTGCCACACAAGTAAAGAACAAATGTCCAATGTTTTCATCGGCATGACAAAATCTACAAGTAAAATCACCTACCCAATTTTTCTTCCTTATGTTATCTTTGGTGAGAATAGCATTGTGCCAGATTAGCCACAACCAAATTTTAATCTTCAGGGGAATTTTTGCTTTCCACAGATGCTTGAAACTCCTATCAATCCCTAAAATGTGTTCTTGCGTATAGGTTCAAATAAATCTAGACACTAAAATGTTTCTAGATACATCTTCTTCATAAACCTAAAACACCTTATATTTCTAAACGAAGGGAGTAAATTAGATGGGGTTACATTCATAGCGTGTTTATTAGAGACAAAAATAACCAACATGTGGTTGGATGGTTTATAAGGTAATGGTACCCCATATCCAATATTTTTCCTATTCGAGCATTTTTAAAATCAAAAGAACCAAATAGGCCCTAAGTGTGCAAAAGTTTTTGAATACTTGGTCGATTTAGTTTCACGGGACAACAAAACAAAGCTTGCCTACGTAACATGCTCACATCCATCAAGTACTCAAAATGGTGCTGTTTTCTCGCTGAAAAAACAGAACCGATTCATTTTTGAATTGCTGGAAGAGAAGCACTCGCTCAGATGGCAGCGGGGATTATCTCATGCGCTCTGCAGTTACGAGTTCCAAGACAGGGGAAGCGCACAGCACACATCAGAACTGAGGTTCTCTCGCTCCGCTGCTAAGCTCACTCGACGGTGCACAAGAACTGAACACAAGACACAGTTTGTTTCTCTGTGATGAAAAATAATGTTAACATGATCACTCCACTCCCCTGGCGAGGATTACATGCAAGAGGAAATCTACATCTGGATGAAAAATCAAACAAGGGAACATGAGGGTCTTATGTATTATTGGCTGGGTCATCCAAGTTCTCTTCAGCACAGAGTTCATTCCGGAAATGTAAACTTATCAAAAGTTGCAAGTCAACCGTGCCCATGACACTCATGCCTCTGGCTCTGGCTTCTCGAAGAAAGTTTTCTTAATGAAGTCGAATGGCTGCAAAAATAAATCGAAAGGATTTCAGAATAGTGGAGACCAAGAAACTAAACCAAATAATATGGTGATCTCCTTTACAAATAAGAATCAGAAGAAAACAAATTAACAGTGTGATAGCAACTTCAAGGAAGATATACTACTTGATTGATTACCCAACTAGACGTATGTGTTATATAATATGGAGACCTCCTTTACAAAAAATGAATCAGAAGAAAACAAATCAACAGCAAGATTGCAACTTTGAGAAGGAAGATAAACTACTTGATTGATTACCCAACTCGATGTATGGGTTAAATAGAGTAATCCTAAAGACGTCGAGCATATAGATATTCAAGAATGACCAACGTCTCTCATGTAGCTAAAAATGTGACAAAGGCATACTAAGAGTGGATAAGACACACTAACTGCGTGAAATTAGCATGTTGGATGTTCATGAAAATTGCGTGAGCCATTGATGTTCAGCATTGCAGGATGGAACGTTGGATTCTGGTGAGTGGATAGAAAATAGAGCATGTTAACTACAGTTAGGAAGTTTCAGTTTCGGCAAGAAAATTCTGTGTACTTTAAAGCTGAGAACATATATCCCAAAGAAAATAACAAATACGCTGTGCAGGACAAATTTATAGATACCTAAATTCTTAACAGAATGTAACAGCCCAAACTTGCAGCATAATACAACTAAAAAAGTTGACCAATGCATTTCAGATTTTCATATACACCAGTAATATTGATGCCATCCTACACAAATAATAACATTTCGATTCATTTAGTAGTATAATATGAAATCTCCCATTCCAAAAAGGGTTATTTGAGGTATCTAGGATGATGTTGAAGCACATCTCTACGCAATGGATCTATATTGATGACGTTTCTTGAAAAATGATTGAACAGGGGTGAAGAGAAACTTTACAGGAGCATATGGACCATGTAGGTCATGGCAATGTGAAACAATAGATAAGGCAAAAGCTAAAGGAAATCAAGGTGTCTGGTGGAAAACTAACAAAATGGGGGAAAAACAGAAATACTGTTACCAGAGTAGAATAACTGAAAGCATATGGTATCCATCAAAATGTCGCAAAATTCATATAACAGTTGCATCCAGGTTAAGTTACAATGCATCAATTGGCATAACTATTAGGAGTTCCTGTTTTGCTAACTATTAGAAGTTCATTCCGTATTTAATCAGTTGGTCAAGTATCATGTGAGCACGATGTCGATGGGAGTATAGCTATTTCAACATTTTGTCCTGTCCTATTTATTGAAGCACATTCCTATCCCTAAAGCACCTTAAACATAGCTGTTATAGAGAAAATACATGTGACCATCGCATAATCATTTGGCTACCAATGGAGTACTGTTTAGATCTAAACAACAAGTTTGACTAATAAGTAATAAATTCCAATAATCCCTCCCCGATCACACCATCGACTGTCAGATCCCGGGCGATCCAGCACGAGCGCAGATCTAAACCAACAATAAGCACGCGAGCATGGCAGATCAGATCTACGGAAACCAAACCCTAAAACCGTCGAAACGTACATAAAACCACGGATCAAGCGACGGCTACGAGAGGAAACGGGATAAACGAGCGGGGGGGTACTGGGCGGTGGATACGATCAAAGGAGTCGTCGTGGATTAACAGTTTCGATACCGACCTGGACGAGGTAGAAGGCGGCGGTGCCGGCGGCGACGCCCCAGGTGGCGAGGGCGGTGACGTCGGCGGGCTGGATGCGGCGGGACGAGAGGAAACGGGAGATGGTGGTGGAAGACACCGGGGGAGCCATCGCCGCCGCTAATTTGCGTCTCGTTGCTTTCGCTTTCGCTTTGCGGAGGCAGGTGAGGAAACCGAAATACTACGATGAGAGAGGAGGAAGGAGAAGACTTGTTAAAATCCGTTCCTTCTTGCGCGTCCTGATGGGCCTATGCGAAGACAGGCGAGGAAGAAGGAATTCTATAATATGAGCCGGTGCATCTGATGGGCCTAGTGTTGTATTTAACGTGGGCCGGTGCACTCTGGCGGGTTCGCCGTAAGATACTCCACTGATATTTTCGTCCCGCAATTAGCATATCTCAAGTACTCGGCGAATGATGCGTTAATAGGCTTCACTCACGCCGTGTTGGCCGGTCCATGTAACGTTTTTTTATTGTTTTTTCTGTGTCTCTATTTTTAGGGTTTTTTGTCTGCTTTCTGTTTTCTTTTCTCTTCTCTTTTCTGAAAAGTTTTTGAATTTGAAACAATTTTTAAATGTGAACAATTTTCGAATTTGAACATTTTTCAATATGAACAATTTCCGAATTTGAACATTTATTTCAATATTTATCAAATATGGGTATTTTTAAAATTTCGAACATTTTTTGAATGTGAACAATTTTCATATGTGAACAATTTTAAAATTTGAACATTTTCATATTTGAACTTTTTATGTTTGAACGTTTGCAAAAATCCAGACTTCTTATATTACGGCAATAGCAGAAGGATTAAAATATTTAAACAACAGAACCTGTTATTGGACCGGAGGAGTCAGGTGGTTCATAAGAGCAAGTTTAATAGTATAGCCTATTGTTGGCTATAAGTCACTGTCATGTCATCTATAGCCATCACTATAGCCAACAAGTACAATAGATAACTACAAACATGAACTAGTTTACTAATACATGGCCCACATGTCACTCCCACAAAGTGCCTAGGAGCACGTGTTGTAGCTGGCTCTTAACTTACAGCCAGCTCTTCTTCTCTCTCCTCTTCTCTCTCCTCCAACTCAGCCAAAATATAGTATTTTATCTCTTATAGTCAGCTGATGTCACCTTATTGTACTTGCTCTAACGGGAAGGCTTCAGGCGAGCATTGGTAGGCCTAGGGTTTCTCATGAAAAACACGTGATTAATGAGAGCTGAACTTTTTCCCTGAACCAAACAATCAATGACACCACACCACAAGGGGGACCCCATCATTAGGCACTGGCTTCGCGTGCAAGTCTTCTACTAAACACACTCATGTGAAGAATTATTGTTCTTGCTGTTAATTTCTACCAATGAGCACTGCCCATGCCTATCAGCCAAGTATTATAGTAGTTGTCGACCATGCATAGTAGGAAAGCTTGCACGCTACATCCTTGGAGCCAATCTCTTCCCCTTTCGATTGACTTGGTGAACTGAAGAAGGAAGATTTTATTTACCAACACACACTATCACTAAGATTCCACTTTGCTTGGCAGGTGGTTGATCGCATGTGTAAAATCTCTGGACCTAAAAAGTAGTTGTCGCTAGGATTTTATTTACTTTACAACACATATCCAAGTTGCCTTCATTCGATGTCTCGGACGTATATCCGAGGATCTCCATCAACTGGATGCGCCGCCTCCCGGATACCGGATCAATTCGCTTTACTTTAAGCAAGCTAAGACATTTCTCCATGCGACCTGGAAGTAAATATTTGTCGTGTTACCGACGGCTTTAGCTAGATTATAACTTTCTTTAGCAAGATTTTAAGTGCCATGAACACAGGCAGAAAGCTAGATCCGCATGCACCAAAAGTAGGATAAACAAATGCACTAGCTAGCTGGATAGAGAAGGTTCACACTTTATACACTGAACATAGCTGAAACTTCTTCTGGAACTGAAAGAACCATCTTTCCCACTTTCTTCAATGGTGAACCTTCTCTTAGCTACTTTTACTGGGTAGCATATACGCCAAGGGAGAAAAAGCACTCGACTTTTACAGATGTAAAGTAGTCCTCTCTCAGATAAGAACTGGATGTTAACCGACTGACTTGAGAACCTGAGGCCACTCGTTGTGACAAGGAAAGTAGCTTTCACTTCATTGCTTTGTATTTTCGAGGAAACATATGTAAAGTGATAAAAAATAAAATGTGTAGAAGAAAACTACACACGTTTCTCTTTGCTTTTGTTTCTCTGAGCTTATCGCCTAGAGAGAAGTAACGCGCTCGTGCATGAGATTTTTTATTAGTTTTGTTAAATTTTTATGTAAAATTGTTTGGAGCCATGTGTCGAGTGGTTGAGCCAATTGCAGTGGTTTTCTCTGTACTATATATGCTCTGGAGTCAAAGTCTTTGGAGCCAAAGACTTGGAAAGTTGGGGTGACAATAACCTCTGTTCGTGTTTTCAAAACAAAAAAAAATGCGTTTTAAAAAAAACCTCTGTTTGCAAAGAAAATATTTTCCAACTTTCGTTGTCACTAGGGCCAACAGGGATATCATCCATTGGTCCAACGAAGCATCGACGCAGACCCTAGTTGTTTGTTGGTTTGAAGGGCTAGCTATTGGCATGCATCATCTTATGAAAATACATATACTATACAAATAAGTACACTTAAAGAGGCTATAAAAGGTTGCCACAAACCCGGTTACTATACCGGCAAACCATGTACTGCAATTGTTGTACAAGTTGATGGAAACCATGCATTCTATATCTTGCCAAGATGGAGGTTTTGGAGAAAAAACTGGCAGGAGCATTGTATTTCAATACGAAGCAATAGAGTGATAGTTACAACTTACAAGCGGTCGAACATGGGTCAAACCTCGAAACTTCGAGCATCCACAAATACCGCCTATTCTTAGAAAGCTACAGAGCACATGGCTGCTTTGACCAATGTCGTCGAAAGAGAGAATGACACCTTCCAGAAGGCTATCATCGTTCCACAAAAAATGCGACAATTTATCTCCTTACAAAATATTTCGCGCGGCATAGATTAGGTCACTGTTAAGGCTGTTGCACTTGTCAAAGCGTTGCATCACTAGAAAATCATTCCACCAATCTTCATCAATTATGAACAAATTGTGAGCATGAGTTGGGGGACAACCCCAATCACCGGTTTACGAGGCCCAAAGTGGCGGCGGTGAAACAGTGTTTATTGTCCCATGGTATCTCTCCTCTCATTCAATGACATATCATCTCATTCAAATACCTAGGTTTTTTAGGGGATTCAAATACCTAGTTGGCACGACATGTAGTTGCATGTTACTCCTAACACGAGTAATTTAAGAAATCAAAACAATACGCCATGGTTTAAATAGCTCGGGAAATGAATAATTTTTCCAGTGATTAATCACATAGTTATTAGTTGGTTTTTCTTCTATGAAAAATGCGAGAGTGACCATGTACACAAAAACGGTGGAGTACACTCTACACAGGTATTAACATTTACTAAACCACAATTTAAGGTCTCGTACATATTTACATTTTTTGACACATGCAACATGACAACTTGTCTATGCCAATACAATGCAGTATTTAGCTAGCCATCCTTATTGACTTGACACACGTTTATATTACATGTCCATATCTGTACATGCCCAGTACATTAATTATAAAATTGGTGTTGCATGGGTGCATGGGTGCATCAGCCATCGTCAGGAATCGAAGTCAAACAGGTCGTCGTCGCCCGCAAGGTTATTGCCGCCAAAGGATCCGAGCGAGCCTGACATGAACCCGAGGCTGCTCGGCGAGGAAGGGAAGCTGTCCATGCCTGCGCCTGCAGCATCCATGTCGACGCCGGTGATATTCACGACGGGCCAGTACCCCGCCGGCGCTGACCCCACGGTCAACGCGGACGTCCTCCGCCCCAGAACGTCGGCGAGCTGCCCGATGTCGTACTGCATGAACTTCTCGCAGCAAGCAGGCGACGGCGACCCGCTGGGCGCGCCCTCGTTGGGCCCGTCCTGAGCCGGCGAGGAGCTGTAGCTGGAGAAGCGGGAGAAGGGCACCCGATGAGGAAAAGCGCTTGTGCTCGTGCTTGCGTCCGCGCCGCCATTGATGGGCCCGAAGCTGATGAGGTTTGCACCATCGCACGGTGCGGCGGCGGCGGCGGCAGCATCTTGGACGATGAATGATGAGAACGTGGACGGGTCCCTGCAGGTGTGCTGGCCGTAGTAGCTGATTTCGAGCTCCGAGGGGTTGGAGTGGGACTTCTGGACCTGCCTCGTGGCCATACAGCCTTGATCTGTCTTATACGTGCACCTGTAGTAGCTCCTGGATACATATGCAAATTAGTATACTCCTACCTAGTATCTAGGGTCTATATATATAGAATACTTATGGTGTTATGCAACTAGTGTTATAGTACATATAGAGAAGCACGATATGCATTTGATAAAAAAGCTCAACTTGACCCAAAAAATGTAACTAAAATGTTCGACTTGCTAGTGTACGATCAACCAGTTGGCAAGTGTGTCCATGCCTGCCGGCTTCATTGAATGATTCAATAATCACTCTTCACTTATATACTTTGACAACTCGACATTTTGAATTCTGCTGTTCTTTTCCAGGACTGCACGCGTCAAGATCTCACTTCTTGCAACGTCAGTTATTTTCTTGTTGCAAATTAAGTCACATCACAACAGAATAGACACAAAACATGAGTCATCTCCAACAAACAAAAAAAGATTAGTAGAATATTTTTTATGAAATTCCACCGATCTATCAAAAAACATCAACATTCAACAACGGTACAAAGAGACTCAACAGCACAGCAGAATAGACACAAAACACGAGTTTTTTTTCCAAAACAAACAAAAACATTACTACTGTAATAGAATAGTTTTGACATATGCATATGTGTACCTCGGGTTAGTAGAGTCATGTATGTTTTTCTGCCCGTATTTCCTCCATGACTTGCCATCGTTGAGCGTGGTAGTAGTCACCATCTCGATGAAAGGGCTCTTCGTCCTACCATGCATGTAACAGACAGAATTAATCTATAGCAACTAGTACTAGCTAGTATACATGATTTGATATACCCATGCATGCATCCATGCCCAAAAAGGCCAAGACCCAAGCAATCTGATGCATGCATGTATTTTATTTTTTCATGTGACAAGAGGAAAAGGGCTATTTTTCTTCCCCTGATCATTGGCGCGTAAAGTTGATCCCCCATTAGCCCAAATTAATAATCCAATTTGCGAAAAAGAGGTTGTGCATGGTGAAGTGGTGCATGTATACTGAGAGCTGGCAAGCTAGTTGCACACTTGCAGCCAAATTAAGGGTGGGTTTTAAGACTTTCTTCACCTTCTCCTGGAGCTGCTCCGGCGGTGCGGCCTGGAGGACGCTGCGGCGCCTGATCTCTTCCTTCTCCCGCCTGCCGCAGGTGACGACGCCGCCGCGCCGCCGGTGGTGCCCAGCACTGACATAGCGCTCGACAGCTTGGCCAACATCTCCTTCATCAGCTCCCCCGCGTCCCCCACGTTCGGCGTCCCCTGCAGCATGTTCTCCAACGTCGCGGCGTGATCGCGCACCTTGACCAGGTCGTCGTAGACCGCCGCCGGCGGCGAGCGCCCGCTAGCATCGTCCCCGCCACCGCCGCCACAGGACGTCATGCTAGTCGGACGCCGCAAAGAATACCAAGCAGGGACGGCCGGCCGTAGAGTAGTTAGGGAGCAAGGGTGTGCTCGCCGCTCAGAGCTTCAGTTTTTATTGGTGCGCGCCGGTGGGAAGTTGGGGAGAAAAGTAAGAGGCGATAGAGAAGGAGGAAGTGGCGCGGAAGGCGGAACATGGAGGGCTAGGCGCGTGCAGGCGGGCCCCGGCCAGATGTGTGTCTCTGCGCGCGCCCAAGGCGACGTCGGGTCGTCATGCATCGCCGGTCATCGCTCTGATGCAGCGGGGTGAGCTCATCGGCACGCCGCTGTCTCATGCATGGTCGTGGATATGCTAGTCGTACCCCTAATTTTCTACCCCTTAGCAGTGCCCATAGCTGTCAGCTGAGGATTATAGTCATCGACCATAGTTAGAAAGCACGCTTGCCACATCTTTGGAAGTATTATTTTCCCCTTCCATGGACTGTGAATTCAAGATGGAAGATTTTACCCCCTCCGTTTATATTAATAGCGTTAACTTTATCAAGATTTATATGTATATAGTTAATTATTTAGACTAGATGTATTCGTATCTAGACAAAGTTGAACCACTAATATAGATCGGAAGGAGTATTTACTAACTCATCGTTCCGTCACAAAAGCATGAGCTCGCTGGAGGATCGGTTAGTGAAGATTCGTCTGTTTCTCTCTTTCCAAGCGTTCCAAAGAACATATAACAGACGCCCACCTAATCTTTTTTTCTCGTTCGTTGGTCTTTCGGCAACAAGATTGTCCCACCACTCCGTGAGGGAATAAAAGTCTTGGCCATGGAGCCCTCCCGCAGCGTTGTCCCAAACTTGAGTGAGGTTCGAGACTGCCATAGTGAACAGGGAGGTCTTTGCAAAGGTGGTAGGCTGTCTTTGGTGCTCTAAGGCATAAGGCGCATATGGTGTCATGCGTCCACCCTCTGGTGGCTAAGTTATCAGCCGTAAGTAGCTTTTCGTGCATGGCCAGCCAGAAAAATCTTGCACTTAAGCTTGGCGTGGGCGGCCCATAATTTTGTAGCGATGAACTTAGGGTGGCTTCCATGGAATCGCGCAATAGGCAGAGCTAGAACTGTAGTTTCCATCCGCAGTCAAAGTCCAAACAATCTCGTTTTGTTGCCCCGGAACCAGCTGCATGCCCTGAAACATGTTCGTGTCATTAACATCTTTAAGTAGTAGCTAGATTTCACGCCATTAAACAAGATTTAACATTTGGGTATGCGTAATTACTAGTACTACTCTACTATTTTAGTCTACCAATACATATTATATTTTGAAATAGAGAAAGTAGTATACTTGTATAGTAGTTTCATATTAGAGTAAAACGCTTGGAGGGTCATGAAGTTGCCCCGGATGAGCAGATTAGTCATCAACTGGAAAAATGATAAGAATCGGTCACGAAGTTGCATCTTAGTGACACACCAGTCATTTCGTCACGGTGGCCGTTAACTTTTGTAGAAAGGCCCTTGAATTTTGTTTCTTTTAATTGTTCGGTCCTTGTATGCCATTGTGTATGGAAAAAGGTCACCATGGCCTTGACCATGGTCGCTACAATGTCTGCGGCGGCCGAAATTAGGTGTCGGTACCTTCTCCCTGACCACTAGTTAATTAGCATGTGCATGTGAGCATCCTTGAATATTGATGTTGTTGGAAGTGATGCCGTGCACGGTAATAACTGCTCAATGCTGTTCAGATCCGGCTAAATGTTGTTGTCATGTTCAGACTCGTGATTCAATGGATTCAGATTACTGAATCGCTTAGCACTGCTGAGCACGATGAAAATCCTCGGCGTGGAGGTGCACTCCTACCTCATGTCCTTGTCGTCTCCTGCACCCCCTCAGAACTCCAACGAGCGCCGCAGGCCGCCCCTGTTCTCAAGTGCGGCCAGCGGCAAGGTGAGGCTGGTACCGCCCATGCTCCACCTCGCGTGAACTCCACCGGCGCAGGAATTGAACCGAGTGCCTCCTAGGCTGCCTGCGCCGGCCGTCCCCCACGCGCCGCCAAGTCTCCCTCCCAAGCGGCTGCGTACCCTGCCCCGTCTGCCATACGGCTGCTGCGCCACGGTTCAGGATGCGTGTGCTGCAGCTGGGCGCGCGGGGAGGAATGGGCATTGGGCCAACGTCACGGCAGCGGCAGAGCACAATCCAGTGGATGCATATCACTTGTTTGATAAAATGAGTGGCCCAGAATTTCATCCATAGGGATTGACATATGAGAGGAAATAAAAATTTAGCATGTATTTTGCAAAAAAAAAAACTGCCACGTTAGCACCTTAACGGTCGCCGTAACGGAATGATAAGTGCATCACTAAGATGCAACTTCGTGACCAATCCTTATCATTTTCCCAGTTGATGACTAATCCGCTCATCCGGGGCAACTTCATGACCCTCCAAGCGTTTTACTCTTCATATTATGACTATTATTGCACGACATTCTTGGATCGTACTTTGATTATAGTTTACTATTAGGGACAATCCATGAACACAAGCAGAAAGCTAGATCCACACGCACCAAAAGTAGGATAACAATGCACTACGAGCTAGCAGACAGAGAGAAGGTTCACACTTCACACACTATGTAGTTGAAACTTCTTCAGGAACTGAAAGGACCATCTATAGACTTTGCTGAGCGGTGAAGAAGCTTCTATTAGCTCAACTTTTACTGGGTAGCATATACGCCAAGTGAGGAAAAGCAGTCGACTTTTACACATGTAAAGTTCTCTCGTATAAGAGCTGGATGTTAACTGACTGACCTGCGAACTAAAGACCAATACTCGTACGTGGTGGCCAGGAAAGTAGTTTTCAGCCGCCATTGCTTTGTTTTTTTCGAGGAACATAAAATAAAAATAATCATGTAGAAGAAACTACACATGTTCGTCTTTGTTTTTTGTTTCCCTGAGCTTATCGCCAGGAGAACTAACGCGTGCATGAGTTTTTTGCTTTTGTTAATTTAATATTTATGAGAAATACTTGGAGCCATGTGTCGAGTAGTTGAGCCACTTGCAGTAGTTTTCACTTTACTATCTCTATCCCAGTTTATAAGACTTACGCATATACCTAGGTCGTCCGCATGAGCTATATAATATGAATTATATAATATAAAAATTATATTATTAGAAAATATAACATTTGAAGTTTTTAATAATATAGTTTTTATCTTATGTATCTCATGCTAAGTTGGTTAATTTATCGACCTAGATATACGCGTAGGTCTTATAAACTGAGACGGAGGGAGTACTATATATGCTCTGGAGTCAAAGTCTTTGGGGCGAAAGACTTGGAAAGTTGGTATGACAATAACTCTGTTTGCAAACAATATATTTTCCACCTTCCGTTGTCGCTAGCTAGGGCCAACGTGGATATCCATCGGTATCAGGCATCGATGCCGACCCTAGTCGTGGTTGTCTCAAGGGCTATATCTAGTGGCATGCATGCTGGCCCTTGACTAGTTGATATACCGGCAAACCATGTACAATTATTATTTTTATATAATATCTATGTTTCTAAATATACCGGCAAAACATATTATATTCTATAATGGTGAGGTAGTACAAGTTTATCAAAATATGCATTCCAAATCTTGCAATGATGGAGTTTGTGTCCAGTTTTTTCTCGAGAAAATGGCAATACTAGTGCATTTCATTACTACGCAATAGGGTGATAGTTACAACTTACTAGTCCCTCCGTTTCAAAATATAAGATGTTTTAGCTTTGTGAAGCAAATGTATCTAGACTATTTTTAGTATATAGGTTCACTCAGGTTTGGAGTGAATCTAGACACTAAAAAAAGTCTAGATATATTTCTTCATAAACCTAAAACATCTTATATTTTAAAACGGAGGAAGTACATGCGAGTTGAATAAGAGTCAAACCTCGAAACTCCGAACATCTAGATACCGACTATTCCTAGAAAGCTACGGAGCACATGGTTGACCAATGTTGTCGAAGGTGAGAATGTCACCTTGCAGGGAGGGATCCTCGTTCGTTAAAAAAGCTGAACTTCCTCTGCAGACGGATACTATTTCACATGGCATAGATAAGGCCAATCTTATGACAACTGCAATTGTCTTATCGTTGTGCCGCTAGAAAACGATTCCACCAACCCACGACCAGATTGTGAGCATGAGTTGGTATCCCCAATCACAGTTTTAGCGCTTGTCTAAAGTACTACCTTGTTTGGGATTATAGATCACACACGGTTAATTAGTTTGTTAATTTGACTAATAAAATATAAATAGAATAATATGAAAATTATATCATTAGAAACTTTAGATGCTATATTTTTTGATGTTATATATATGCGTAAAATCTATAATCCCAAACAGAGAAAGTAGTATTTCCTCCTTCACGGTTTGCAGGGCGCTCTACAAAAATCTCACGGACCTAGGCGTGAACGTATTGACTGAAAATTAGGCCTATTAGTGAGCGGTTAAGGCGCATGCATTGGTGGGAGACTGTTGCATCTATAGGAAGTTGGGAGAAAAAGTGTCATATTAATTAACAATTAATTCTTATACGTCTAGAAACGTTGTAGTTTTGAAAAAACTCAAATTTAATTAAACGCCCTGCAAACCGTGAAAGGGGTAGCACTAACATTTATTCCAATGATTAATCACACATTTATTAGCCTGTTTTGGTAGTATCTAGAAAACGGGAGAGTGGCCTTGTAGGCAGGAATGGGGGAAGTACACACGTATCAACATTCACTAACCACAATCTAAGGTCGTGTGCACTTACATGCAAACTTTTTTTTGCATGGTTATACCTGTCTCAATTATACCATACACTTACATGCAAACTGACAACTTGTCATATATGTCGATACAATACCGACTACTCCCTCCGTTCATAAATAAGTATATGTCTAGTTTTTGTTTAAGTCAAATTTTATTAAATTTGACCAATTTTATAGATAAATATAACAATATATATTATATTAAATTGACATATTATAAAACTAATACTAGAGAAAAAAGGGTCATCCGTTCGCGTCCCCTCAGAGCATTAGTCCCGGTTGCGCCACCAACCGGGACTAATGCTGGCACGCGTCCCGGTTGGAGCGGGCACGGGGCCAGGGGCATGCGTCCCGGTTGGTAAGGGGGAATACGTCCCGGTTGGAGCCACCAACCGGGACTAAAGATGTGGCCACAGCCACGTGGTGTGGCACGCACCTTTAGTCCCGGTTGCTGGCTCCAACTGGGACGTATTCTCCTGCCCTCTATAAATGCAACGCCCCAGCCCCCTCTGCCTCCACTCTGTTTTTTCGAATGGTGGAAGGTGTGAGGGGTGTGCTAGTTTTTTCTCTTGTATGCATGCATTGAAGGTGTTTGATGAAATGTTTGAGTGAATAATCCCGTTGAATTTCTCATAGAACAAAAATATAGAAGGTGTCCGAGACGCACTTGAGTTTTCTCCTCTTTATTTCCCTCGATCGAGGTTAGCAATCTTATCTTTTCTAGGTCATTGATACAATTCATGTGTCGGTGTGAATTGGTTATTTCACTATTTATGATGTCCTGTTTTTTGATAAACTTACTTATATGATGCAGATGAACGGTCGGGAATGGATGTACGGTGACCGGCGCGTAGCTGGGTATATCAAAGGCGTGGATAAATTTATCGATGTGGCTACGGCAAACAAAGAGAATGGATTTATACATTGTCCATGTGTTCAATGTCGGAACAATAAGGAGTACTCTTCCTCGAAAATCATTCGCTGCCACCTGATTATGAAAGGTTTCATGCCCAACTATAATTGCTGGACCAAGCACGGGGAAAGAGGGGTTATGATGGAAGATGGTGAAGAAGAAGATGATGATAACAACTATCGTCATATGTTTCCTGAATACAGTGATACTGCAATGGAAGACAATGGAGAGGAAAGAGGTGAAGAACGGGCATCAGATGAGCCGGCTGATGAACTTGGTAGGGTCATTTCTGATGCAAAGCGAGACTGTGAAACAGAAAATGAGAAGTTGAAGTTAGAGGGCATGTTAGAAGATCACAAGAAATTGTTGTACCCAAATTGTGAAGATGGCAGCACAAAGCTCGGTACCACACTAGAATTGTTGCGATGGAAGGCAGAGTGTGGTCTAACTGACTCCTCATTTGAAAAGATGCTGAAAATAATGAAGCCGAAGTTTCCAAAACATAACGAACTTCCCGAGAGTACCTACGAAGTAAAGAAGACTCTCTGTCCTCTGGGATTAGATGTGCAAAAGATACATGCATGCATTAATGACTGCATCCTCTACCGCGGTAAGGAGTATGAGAATTTAGATAAATGCCCGGTATGCAATGCGTTGCGGTATAAGATCAGACGAGATGACCCTGGTGATGTTGAGGGAGAGCACCTCCGGAAGAGGGTTCCTGCTAAGGTTATGTGGTATGCTCCTATAATACCAAGGTTGAAACGCATGTTCAGAAACAAAGAGCATGCCAGGTTGTTGCGATGGCACAAATAAGACCGTAAAAAAGACGGGAAGTTGAGACACCCTGCTGATGGGTCACAGTGGAGAAAAATCAAGAGAGACTTCCCAGACTTTGCAGGTGACGCAAGGAACTTATGGTTTGGTCTAAGTACGGATGGCATGAATCCTTTTGGGGAGCAGAACTGCAGTCACAGCACCTGGCCCGTGACTCTATGTATCTACAACCTGCCTCCTTGGTTGTGCATGAAGCGTAAGTTCATTATGATGCCAGTGCTCATCCAAGGCCCAAAGCAACCGGGCAACGACATTGATGTGTACCTTAGGCCATTAGTTGAAGAAATCTTACAGTTGTGGGGCAAACCAGGTGTACGTGCGTGGGATGAGAACAAACAGGAGCCATTTGATCTACGAGGGTTGTTATTCGTAACCATCAATGGTTGGCCTGCTCTTAGTAACCTTTCAGGACAGACAAACAAGGGATATAAGGCATGCACCCACTGTTTAGATAAGACCGAAGGTACATATTTTCATAAATGCAAGAAGGTTGTGTACCTGGCGAATCGACGATTTCTTCCGACCAATCATCCCGTAAGAAAGAAAGGCAAGCATTTCAAAGGTGAGGCAGATCACCGGAAGAAGCCTGAACTCCCTGCTGGTGATGATGTATTTGGTATGGTCAAGGACATAGAAGTAATCTTTGGAAAGGGTCCCGGCGGTCAATCGGTTCCGAACGACGTCGCTACAGGACACGCACCCATGTGGAAGAAGAAATCTATATTTTGGGAGCTGCCATATTGGAAAGTCCTGCGTGTCCGCTCTTCAATCGACGTGATGCACGTGACGAAGAATCTCTGCGTGAACCTGCTAGGATTCCTAAGCGTGTATAGGAAGACAAAAGATACACCTGAAGCACGGGAGGACCAACAAATTATGAAAGACCCAAAGAACATGCATACACATAACAAGACGGATAAAGGGCGTCACTTAAGTCGTGCCAGCTATGCTCTTAACAAAGCAGAGAAGGAAATCTTTTTTGAAGTCCTTTACAGTATCAAGGTGCCATCGGGCTTCTCATCTAATATAAAGGGGATAATAAATATGGCAGAGAAAAAGTTCCAAAACCTGAAGTCTCATGACTGTCACGTGATTATGACGCAGTTGCTTCCGATTGCATTGAGGGGGCTTCTACCGGAAAATGTTCGAGTACCCATTGTGAAGCTGTGTTCATTCCTCAATGCAATATCTCAGAAGGTAATCAATCCAGATATTCTGCCAAGGTTACAGAAGGATGTGGTACAATGTCTTGTTAGTTTTGAATTGGTGTTCCCACCATCCTTCTTCAATATTATGACGCATCTCCTGGTTCATCTAGTGGAAGAGATTGACATTCTCGGTCCGGTATTTCTGCACAATATGTTCCCCTTTGAGAGGTTCATGGGAGTCTTAAAGAAATATGTTCATAACCGTGCTAGACCAGAAGGAAGCATCTCCAAGGGATATGGAACAGAGGAGGTCATTGAGTTTTGTGTTGACTTTATGCCTGACCTTAAGCCGATTGGTGTTTCTGACTCGCGGCATGAGGGAAGACTAAGTGGAAAAGGCACGCTGGAAAAGAAAGCAATGATATGTAGGGACGGGGATTCTTTCACTAAAGCACACTACACAGTTCTACATAATTCCACCTTGGCAGCTCCGTATATCGAGGAACACAAGAATATTGTACGCTCCAAAAACCCGGGGAAGCCTGAATCATGGATTACAGATGAACACATGAAGTCTTTCGGTGGTTGGATGCGGACACATCTCTTGAATGACACCACTGTTGGAGATCAGCTATACTTGTTGGCCGCGTCACCATCTTCTACTGTATTGAATTTCCAAGGGTACGAAATAAATGGGAATACATTCTACACGATCGCCCAAGATAAAAAGAGCACCAACCAAAATAGTGGTGTCCGCTTTGATGCAATAGACGAGAATGGACAAAAGGACACATATTATGGTTACATAGAGGAGATATGGGAACTAGACTATGGAGTCTCTTTTAAGGTCCCTTTGTTTCGCTGCAAATGGGTCAACCTGAATGGGGAAGGGGTAAAGATAGACCAGTTGTACGGAATGACAACAGTGGATCTCAACAATCTTGGTTATAGAGATGAACCATTCGTCCTAGTCAATGATGTGTCTCAGGTTTTGTATGTGAAGGACATGTCCTCCAGACCGAAAAAAAGAAAAAATATGCAAACGAATACATCATATGATGAGCCAAAGCGTCACATAGTTCCTCCAGGGAAAAGAAACATCGTGGGAATCGAGGACAAGACAGACATGTCAGAAGATTATAATAAGTTTGATGAAATTCCGCCCTTCATAGTGAAAACTGACCCAAGCATTCCGTTAAGTAAAGAAGATGCTCCATGGTTACGTCTGAAGCGATCCTAAGGAATGACATATGCCAAGAAGTTCATGCTCATATTATGTAACTCTAGTTCATGTCTTTCGCGGTTTGTGGCTTGACCGAAGGATATCTTTCGCGATTTGTGGCCTTTAGTCCCGGTTTTGTAGTCTCAGTTTTTAATATTAATAAATGTCTTGAGTGTTAGTCCCGTTTTGTGGCTGGACCGGGAGTGCCTCTATGACCAGTTTCTTGGAGATGCCGGAGGACTGGGATCCGGCGGCATCTCCCTGAAACTGGTCGTAGTGGTGTCCCTGCTCTCGAAAACCATCTTGTAGCTTGTAACTTCTCTAACAAGATCAATACGCCTCGGAGCTAACTAATTTCACATATTAGGGAGTGCCTCTATGACCAGTTTCTCGGAGATGCCGGAGGACTGGGCTCCGTCGGCATCTCCCTGAAACTGGCCGCAGTGGTGTCCCTGCTCTCGAAAACCATCTTGCAGCTTGTAACTTCTCTAACTAGATCAATACGCCTCGGAGCTAACTAATTTCACATATTAGGGATTGCCTCTATGACCAGTTTCTCGGAGATGCCGGAGGACTGGGCTCCGTCGGCATCTCCCTGAAACTGGCCGTAGTGGTGTCCCTGCTCTCGAAAACTGGCTGGAGGACTGGACTCGCAAGGATGCCTATTTATAGTACAAGCAGCTCGACAAAGTGTCGACACTTACGAAATAATGTCGACACTCACCCCTATCATTAGTGCTGACTCGTGTTTTGTCCCGGTTGGTGTCTCCAACCGGGACTACATGTTGATCTTTAGTCCCGGTTGGTGACACCATCTGGGACAAGGTACACGCCGCACGACATAATGTCGACACTCACCCCTATCATTAGTGCTGCCTGGCCCAGCCCGCCGAAATCGTCCATCCCGGGTAAAAAGGACAAATGTCTGCCGAATCGGCAGGAAGTTATGTGCTGAATCACGACATAGTTTGTGATGTTGTGCCCATATTATGCATGTGTGTGGACATTGGTATGGAGAACAATGTTGCAGGAGGAAGTTTTCCTTTTGTCGCACGGAAAAGCCCTTTTCCATTTTTCGAGCGCAAAAAAGGGTCGTTTTGTGAAGTAACCACCAAAATGCCGTTTCAGAATGCTACCGTCCCATTTTCCTAAAATACTAGACCACCTTACATGGACTATCTCCCAACCGGTACATATCAAACCTTTTCGTCTATCTCGGGTAAAAAGGACAAATGTCTGCCGAATCGGTAGGAAGTGGGTCCGGTTTGTACTATAGGTACATGATCTATCGCCCGTGATTTTTTGAAAAAAATCATTTTTAGACTCGCAATATGTGGTTTCTTCAGAGATCCAATGCAAGTTCTAACGATGCCCGTCCCCTATCTTCATGCACACCGGTTCACCATAGTTAGAAATTCAGATAATTCAAAACGGGCATAATAAATTCAAAAAAATCCGAACAATGAAAATCCTTCGCGTGGTGTCATATTATGTTACATAGTTGAAAGGAAAAATACCAGACTTGGTATATTGACCATGTTTCGAAAAAAACTTCACAAAATGACCTATCATGTTCGAGGTTTCATGGCTTTCGGTCCAAATGACCGATGTTATGTGCTGAATCACGGCATAGTTTGTGATGTTGTGCCCATATTATGTATGTGTGTGGACATTGGTATGGAGAACAATGTTGCAGGAGGAAGTTTTCCTTTTTGTCGCACGGAAAAGCCGTTTTCCATTTTCCGAGCGCAAAAAACGGGTCGTTTTGTGAAGTAACCACCAAAATGCAGTTTCAGAATGCTACCGTCCCATTTTCCTAAAATACTAGACCACCTTACATGGACTATCTCCCAACTGGTACATATCAAACCTTTTCATCCATCCCGGGTAAAAAGGACAAATGTCTGCCGAATCGGCAGGAAGTGGGTCCGGTTTGTACTATAGGTACATGATCTATCGCCCGTGATTTTTTGAAAAAATCATTTTTAGACTCGCAATATGTGGTTTCTTCAGAGATCCAATGCAAGTTCTAACGATGCTCGTCCCCTATCTTCATGCACACCAGTTCGACCATAGTTAGAAATTCAGATAATTCAAAACAGGCATAATAAATTCAAAAAAAATCCGAACAATGATAATCCTTCGCGTGGTGTCATATTATGTTACATAGTTGAAAGGAAAAATACCAGACTTGGTATATTGACCATGTTTCGAAAAAACCTTCACAAAATGACCTATCATGTTCGAGGTTTCATGGCTTTCGGTCCAAATGACCTATGTTATGTGCTGAATCACGGCATAGTTTGTGATGTTGTGCCCATATTATGCATGTGTGTGGACATTGGTATGGAGAACAATGTTGCAGGAGAAAGTTTTCCTTTTTGTCGCACGGAAAAGCCCTTTTCCATTTTCCACACGCAAAAAACGGGTCGTTTTGTGAAGTAACCACCAAAATTCCGTTTCAGAATGCTATCGTCCTATTTTCCTAAAATACTAGACCACCTTACATGGAATATCTCCCAACCAGTACATCTCAAACCTTTTCGTCTATCCCGGATAAAAAGGACAAATGTCTGCCGAATCGGTAGGAAGTGAGTCCGGTTTGTACTACAGGTACATGATCTATCGCCCGTGATTTTTTGAAAAAATAATTTTTAGACTCGCAATATGTGGTTTCTTCAGAGATCCAATGCAAGTTCTAACGATGCTCGTCCCCTATCTTCATGCACATCGGTTCGACCATAGTTAGAAATTCAGATAATTCAAAACGGGCATAATAAATTCAAAAAAATCCGAACAATGAAAATCCTTCGCGTGGTGTCATATTATGTTACATAGTTGAAAGCAAAAATACCAGACTTGGTATATTGACCATGTTTCGAAAAAACCTTCACAAAATGACCTATCATGTTCGAGGTTTCATGGCTTTCGGTCCAAATGACCGATGTTATGTGCTGAATCACGACATAGTTTGTGATGTTGTGCCCATATTATGCATGTGTGTGGACATTGGTATGGAGAACAATGTTGCAGGAGGAAGTTTTCCTCTTTGTCGAACAGAAAAGCCCTTTTCCATTTTCCGAGCGCAAAAAACGGGTCATTTTGTGAAGTAACCACCAAAATGCCGTTTCAGAATGCTACCGTCCCATTTTTCTAAAATACTAGACCACCTTATATGGACTATTTCCCAACCGGTACATCTCAAACCTTTTCGTCTATCACGGATAAAAAGGACAAATGTCTACCGAATCGATAGAAAGTGGGTCCGGTTTGTACTACAGGTACATGATCTATCGCCCGTGATTTTTTGAAAAAATAATTTTTAGACTCGCGATATGTGGTTTCTTCAGATATCCAATGCAAGTTCTAACGATGCTCGTCCCCTATCTTCATGCACACCGGTTCAACGATAGTTAGAAATTCAGATAATTCAAAACAGGCAGAATAAATTCAAAAAAATCCAAACAATAAAAATCCTTCGTGTGGTGTCATATTATGTTACATAGTTGAAAGGAAAAATACCAGACTTGGTATATTGACCATGTTTCAAAAAAACCTTCACAAAATGACCTATCATGTTCGAGGTTTCATGGCTTTCGGTCCAAATGACCGATGTTATGTGCTGAATCACGGCATAGTTTGTGATGGTGTGCCCATATTATGCATGTGTGTGGATATTGGTATGGAGAACAATGTTGCAGGAGGAAGTTTTCCTTTTTGTCGCACGGAAAAGCCCTTTTCCATTTTCCGAACGCAAAAAACGGGTCGTTTTGTGAAGTAACCACCAAAATACAGTTTCAGAATGCTACCGTCCCATTTTCCTAAAATACTAGACCACCTTACATGGACTATCTCCCAACCGGTACATCTCAAACCTTTTCGTCCATCCCGGGTAAAAAGGACAAATGTCTGCCGAGTTTAGGCCGAATTATTTTAGAGCATGACTGAATTATTCCAACATTGCAAACAAGTTAGGCCGATTGTGTCTTAATCTGGCCATGTATCTTAATTTTAAGTTCTTCTATGTAACTTTGTGTTAGTTGTGTTATGTACTTTAATTCCAGTTCTATCCTAATCAAATTTTCTTTCCGCCCATTATTTTCCGTCCTCCTTTTTCCGCCCATTAAAAACAGTAAATGGTTTTGAATTACTTATAAGTTAAATGGTTACATTAATTATTTTTTAAAACAGAAAATGGTTTTGAATTATTTATTCAAATCCAAACACTTTTTATGTTTAAAGTTTTTCTAAATTCCAAATTTATATTTAAAAAATATAAGTTAATTCATTTTTAATTTTAAATGGTTACATTAATTATTTTTTAAAAATAGAAAATGGTTTTGAATTATTTATTCAAATCTAAACACTTTTTATGTTTAAAGTTTTTCTAAATTCCAAATTAATATTTAAAAATTATAAGTTAATTCATTTTTAATTTTAAATGGTTACATTAATTATTATTTTTAAATAGAAAATGGTTTTGGATTATTTATTCAAATCCATACACTTTTTATGTTTAAAGTTTTTCTAAATTCCAAATTAATATTTAAAAAATATAAGTTATTTCATTATTAATTTTAAATGATTCATAGTTTAAATGGTTACATTAATTATTTTTGAAAACAGAAAATGGTTTCGAATTATTTATTCAAATTCAAACACTTTTTATGTTTAAAGTTTTTCTAAATTCCAAAGTAATTATCATTTAAAAAACATTACAAATTTAAACCCCAAAATAAAAAATAAGGCGGGAACAGAGAGAAAATACGTGAAAAATTTTGAAAACAGGGGAATACGGCCCGGTTGGAGGCTCCAACCGGGACTAAAGACCCCCTGCGCGCGCGCCCCTTCAGCTGCTGAAAATTGGAGTATACGTCCCGGTTGGTGGCTCCAACCGGGACGTATGCCCTTTTAGTCCCGGTTGGAACCACCAACCGGGACGTATACTCCCTCCCCTTTATATAACTTCTCTTCTTCTTCTCTGCTTCTGTTCTCTGCTTCTCTGTTTCATCCACGACGCCGCCAGGCTGCCCGCGCACTGCCTCCGGCCGCCACCGCCGCGCGCTCCCCGAAGACCGCCGCCCGCGCGCTCCCCGACGACCACCGCCCGCGTCTCTTCCCGCCGACGACCGCGCCGCCCGCGCCCTTCCCCCACCGCCGCGTGTCAGGTATGCCCCCTGCCTCTGTCCTCCCCCTCCCTCTGCTACTGCTGGTGGGCGGCGGCGGCTGCTGCTAGTATAGGTGCTGCTGCATGGGCCGGCAGCCGGCGAAGACGAAGGAGGACAAGCCTCCCTTCTGCAGGTCAGAGGAGGAGGGTGGCCGCTGTCCAGCCCGGCCGACAGCCGGTGAAGATGGAGGAGGACGATGCCTTCCACCGAAGCGGCAGGGGCTCCGGGCCGGGGAGAGGGGTGGCGCCATGGGAGTGCGAGATGAGGGGGGCGCCCGCCGGTGCACCGGCCACCACGCGCAGAGACCGCCGGCGGCAAGATTCAAAATTGAATCTCATCTCCGTCGTCGCCCACCGATATATTACCTTCCTGCCCATGTAGAGGGTGATTGGTGTAGTTTGGAAGAGTCGGGTCCTTCAATCGCCTCAAGTATCTTGGTTTACATGGACTGGAGAATCGTCTTATATTTTAGTATGTTTGTATAGAAAACTGATTGAAATTTTAGCACCAGTATGCATAGGAGTAGTTGGTTAGGAAAAATGTTTACAACCCAATTGATCACAAGATCAAGTGCTAGTCTTGCACCATTTATTGTTATTTTTTCCTTCATTTTTTACTATGAATACCCATTGTGAAATTCCTGAGCCCGCCACTGCCTCCGGCGACCGCATGCACGACCGTCTGGGATCCGGCAACTGGCGTCGTCGACCACACCATGAGCGACAACAATAATGAACATGGTGCTCCTGCGATGAAGTTTATGTGATATTATTCACTTTGTTTGCACTAGCCGTTGCTAGATTTATAGATCTACTAGATGTGCGTGTTTGGCTGTATGTGTTTAGATATGCTATTGTTTGCTTATGTAATGTTGATTTCTGTAATTAATCTATACCGAAATGGCTTAAAAATATTCCAAAAGTTGTTACGTGCCTGACACATCTGAACAATGGGAAGAAATTTAGGGTACGTACAGAGTCATTGTTTGCTAGGTGTGGGCAGGCACGCAGGCTAGCTAGCTGGGCGCAAAGTGGTCGAGCAGTAGGTACACCGTCGCGTCCGACATCCCGCCGGTCTCCTTCCGGTCGACGCCCTGTGTCGCTGCCGCGACTGTAGCTAGGTTTAGGGTTTAGGGTTTCTCTTCATTTTTATTATTGTGTATGTATATATTAGGGTTTCTCTGAATTAGGGTTTATATCTCTCAACACCGTACCTAACTTTCTCCTTTAGCCGCTTTGACTTATTCGTTTTTCCACCTATGCAGAAAATATGGACCCACACGTCAGAGACAAAGAAAAGGAAGAGTTGATACAAGGTGTGATCCGTGGGGAAGATAATTTAGACGTATCAACGTTTCTGAACAACTCCGGTGAGGGTGATCCTCTTTTTACCGGAATAGACGACTTGTTTGTGGTTGAAGGTGTTGCCTTCCGCGAGGGAGAAGGCGATGCCTTGTGTAATCGAGAAGACGACCGCTCCGGCGAGGTGTATGTAATATAATTAATTCATTACTTAATCATCTGCTATCTATATAGAAATAGTAATGACGATCTTTCTTCTTTTAGCCCCCTGGATCGAAGGAATCAACTGAAAAGGCCAGACGAGGCCCAACCAAAAAGTTGCAAGACCATGAGAGGTTCAGGATCGAAGATGTCGCTGAAGACGGCAAACCGACGGCTCCCAAAGTTGTCGCAACCAAATTTGTGGCACAATGCGGAGTAATCGTTAGGGACTTAATCCCGATCACCATTAGAAATTGGAATAGGCCTGCTAATGCGGATGAAGAGGGAACATGTTTATTTGTCCCTAACCACGCCAAAGATTTACTGTGGAAGAGGCTCATGGTTAATTTCAAACTATCGAAGATAGAGCTGGATCCAAATGCGGAGGATCCAGTTGAGGACGCCTTACAACATGGGAGAGCCATGGAGGCTAAGGTCAGGGAGTGGGCTTTGAAGAAGATGGCCCAGTGTTTCACCAACTGGAAGAAAAGATTGTACCTTGACTATGTCATGAAAGAGAAGACTCCCGATTTCAAGAATATTCAGTTTGAGAAGATAAAACCATTCTGGGCTGAGTTTGTGGAATACAAGAAATCAGAAAAAGCTAAGAAAATGTCTGAAACGAATAAGCTGAATGCTGCTAACAAGAAGTATCACCATACTATGGGGCAAGGTGGCTACAGGGCTGGCATTCCTAAGTGGGAGAAACTTGAGAATGAACTGCGTGCTAAAAAGATCACCCCAGAGACAGACGATTGGGTAGAACGTGCAAGGAATTGGTTTTACGGGCATGGGGGCACGTTGGACTCGGAAGGGAGGTGTATATATAACATACGACATAAAGAAGACCCCTTGCCAATCGAGAGGATGAGAAAAGCAGTAAAGGCTGTTAAAGATGGGGACTTCATTCCCGATAGAGAGAATGATGAGCTCACACTCGTCCTTGGAAGTAAGGAACATGATGGACGAACACGAGGCACAAGAGGCTCCCAACCATGGAGGACTGGGTTTCCCGAAGAGAGGAAGAAATATCATGATAGAAGCCGTCAGAGGAGAAAGGACGGGGAGGAAGTTGAAGCAAATAGTCAGAAAGAGCAAATGCGTTTAATTGAAGAACGATTAAAGCAACAACAAGATGAAATTAACGCACTTAAAGAGCAAAGTACTACCGGCCCATCTCAGTAGCACACTGCATTCGATGCTACCGGCCTATCGAATAATCGAAAAAGCAGTGTGGCTTCCACCGAGGTCCCGGGTGATGACAATGGCGATGACGATGATGCACCGACGATGGCTCCTATTGGCTACCCAGTGGATGATATCACAGAGATGACACACTGCGAGCTACATGTCAAAGTTGTGAAAATATCAATGAAGGTGGCGGTCAGCTATGCCTTACCAATTGGACCCACACCAACTTACCACTGTCGTCCGGTTCCAGAGGGCTACGCTGTTGTCGGCGTGGATCAAATCATGCCCACCTTTGAGGTTTTGGATCTTCACTACCCTGCAGGTGAAGGGGATGTGACTGTACTGGGAGACGCAAAAAACGTCACCATTCTATGTCCGAAGGAATGTATCGTGCTTCGAAATCACACGCCAAGGCCATCTTCGCTGCCGCCTCACCCGTCTCCAGCGAGGTCGTCGCCGCCGCGGCAGCCGTCTTCGTCGCCTCACCCGGCTACGCCGCCTCACCAATCTCCGGCGCAGCCATCGCCGACGCCTCAGGATAAAAAGCGTAAGCGTACCGCTACTGTGCGTCGTGGTAAGCGATCGCCGAAACGTAAACAAGAGCCTCTTCCAAAAGTACCAAAGGTTCCTCCCAAGAGAGCTTATGACTGTACTGAAGAGGAGACCGCGGCGATCGTTGATGCGGAAACGACAGCGTTTTTCGCTAAGCTGAGGAGGCCGAATGTGGCATCCCGCAAAACCACTACTAGAAAATCGCGTTGAATTTGTGCATTGCATCGACATCATCATGCATTGTTTGCTTAAAACTATTTTCGCAAAGCCTGTTTTTGTTTTCTAAAACGCCCCGTCTTGTTTTCAAATTCAAACCCGGGTCGCCGGAATATTTTGTTGTCTACTATCGGTTTGCAAACGGTGCATTTAAAATAAATAAAAGATTAAATTATTTTTAGTGGGGCAGTCGAACGGGCCGAATAGACCCGAACGACTACCCCCAGAAATTAAAACGGTCCAACTAATTCCTAAACCTACCCAACCTAATCTACCCACACCCCCCTCCACATCACCCCACCCAATCCCCAAATGACACCTCACCTCTCCCCTCCCTCTACCCTATCCCACGCTGCCACTTGGCCATAGCCCTCTCTTCCTCCCCTCTCTCTCTCTCTCTCTCTCTCTCTCTCTCTCTCTCTCTCTCTCAGCACACATACCCTGCCTAGCACCCACACACCACACACCGAACACAACACACGCACACGCGCGGCAGCCAGCCCCGGGCCCCACCCGCGCCCCCAGCAACCCACACGCCCCCACCCGACGCTCCCTGGCCCCGCGCCCAGCACCCGTCTCCCTCCTCCCCAACCCGTCCCCGCAGCGCCTCCCTGCTTCTCTTCTTCCTCCGCGCCGCTCGCCTCCATCTCCTCCCGCCGCCGCCCACCGTCTGAGCCCCGCCTCCGGCGCCTGCTCCCCCGACCCCCGGCCCCCGTCTCACCCTCGCCTTCCCCGGCCCGAGCTCGCCCCGCGTCGGCCTCGCCCCGACCCTCCTCTGCGCCCCGCCGCGGCCGCTCCGCCACCCTCGCTGGCACCCTTCGCCCCATCGGGCCCCATGGCCGGCCGCGGCCTCCGCTAGCCCGGCAGCATGCGTCGCCTCCCCGTGCCGACAACCGCCGGCCAGGGCTCGTCGCCGAGCCACGCCCCCCTCTCCTCGCGTCCGCGATGCTCCACCTCCGCCGTCGGCAGCGCCGTCCCGCGCAAGCCCGGCCCCTCCCGCCTGCGTCTCGCCGGCCTCTCGTCGCCGCCCCGCCATGGCCGACCACCTCCACCCGACCGCCTGTGGACCCCGCGCCCTCCTTGCTGTTCCTCTGCCATGTCGCTGTGGTGGGCATTGTTTGCTTGCTAGCCCTGAAGGTGCTCTGTGCGTACCAAGTTCTGCAGTGGCTCTCGGGCCCAGTTTTCTTCTCGGCAAGATCTTCAGTGACGTTCGAAGCACAAGACCGATATAAAGGGACCCGAAGGGGTGGAGACGAGGACTATATCAGTCAAGGTCATCCAGTGGCTCTGGAACGCCAAGTACCTCTACACAGGACCGAAGACCGCGGACGCCAAGTTCCGAGATTCGAAGGCGTCGAGACCCCGATCCCGAAGACCGCACCCGAACCCTCGGAGCCGTCAAGATCTCCTTCCCGGATTCAAGGACTCCGACCTGGTGCGACAAGTATTTCTATCCGAGCACAAGACCGGTCGAAAACGCCAAGATATTCAATCGGAACGCCAAGTTTTCCACCTTGAACGCCATGACCGTCCACGAGGACACGACAAGATCGGCACCGACCCGGAAGAATCCGATGCGCCCCCACGCGAACCAAGTCCTGCTTCCCGGATGCGACAAGACCTACCTCTGTTATCCGAGAACGCTCCCGCCGATCCCGATCCCGTCGAACCCCGGATCCTGAGACCGAACCCCGAACCCGGAACACCAAGCTCGGCGAACCCTAATGTGTGAACCCCTTCCCGAAACCCTATTTTATAATATATTAAACTTGTCGCATATTAAATTGTCATACTTGCATGCATATTTGTGTGGTTTGGGGGCCTTATGCCGATTCACCTCTAATTAAATATGGGGCCCATATGCGGGCAAATCTAGTCTCATATTGGCCTCATTTAAATTGATGTAGCGAACCGGTGCTATATTTTGGCCATGTTAAACAACATTTAAATTGCGGGGATCTAAATAACATGAACCACCTAAATATTTGTCGGGACCCCGGTTCCGCTTAATATTGACCTAATTGCACCGCACCTTTGCCATGTCATGCATCATACATGCATCATGCCGATCTTTTGCCGTAGTATTAAATATTGCATCCGGTGTTTCTTCTAGCGTTTTGCTTCTTCGCGGATAAGGCCGTTGAGATGATGCGAGTGTCGACCCGATCTTCGGTTGAACCTTCGACAATGTTTTCAGGCGAGCATCTCCCCCTTTCTACCTATCTTACTTTTATAGTATTTATTCCCTCCTGTTGATCTATTGCTATCTGTGTTGCGATGCTCTAGTTCCGTACCCGTGATATCCCTTGCAGCCATATATTGCCTTGGACACATCCTATTACCTGTTGATTGGTAGTTAGTTGGACTTGCGTGTCTTAGTCGCTTGCTCAAGTGTTGTTGCCTGTCGTCAAGTGCCACAGTTGTTGGAGTAATGCCGCATGTTGATGTTGGAGATGATCATGGCTTTACTTTTTGTTCACTTTAATTCCTGTTTAACAACTAAAATTGAAGTAAGCAGAGGCACCGGTGGGTGATAGATAATATCTGGTTTCCGACCGCCCACTTGTGTCCCGTAGGACCCCGAGTTCTTGACACCTGTTCCGAGATCGAGCGCGCTAACCACAGGTGGGGAGATATGGGCCCCCCATTGATTATTACCTGATTTCAAAGTATTGTACTGGGGGCCACAAACTAGTTTGAGGTTTTATTTACTATCTTGTACTTATGCCATGCTTTACTGCTTTATTTAAATTGTGCGACAGATAGCACACTGTACTGTTTAGGATCGGGACATGTTTTCGCGGTGTCGACAGTCCCCGTTTGGGGATTTGCTGTCGTTCACAGCCGTCTACCCAAACCCTAAGTCCGTCTCGAAGACCGGCCGACTTCGTTGCAGGTTCGACTTGGTGGGGTGGCCCCCATGTACTTGCTTTGGGTCTGGGAACGTCGTGACTTAGGCCCCGCCGACATACCGATGGGTGTATGTTAACTGATCTGGCAAAAAGGGTCGAAGTGCCTGTGGATACTTTGGTGCACCCCTGCAGGGTTAAATCTTTTTGAGAAGCCGTGTCCGCGGTTATGGACGACTTGGAGCACCGTGCTTGATCATAGACAACTATAACTAAAGTTTACTGTTATAAATTGACTTGTATCCGATATGACTAGTAATCAGCTTCACTACAACGGAATGGCTAAGCAAAATTACCAACAACTGCTGGGTTTTGGGTTATCTCATGCTAATTGTATCTGACTAGTAAGTGTCGCAACTACAACGGAATGGTTAACTAAAAGTGCCCACTGCTTATTTTATCAGGATGATTATCTGAACCTGACTAGTAATTGCTGCAACGATAACTGAATAAATAAAACTGCCAACTGTGTGAGTTCCTCGGTTGACTTCCTCGTTGGTCTCGAGGGGGAATACCAGGATGGGATTGTTTGGGTGTTAGTATCAGGTTGGTTCCGGATAGGTCTTTCTTACCCCTCTCTGATAGCCGCCAGTGGAATCGAGTCTCTATAGGCTGTTTAGTGCATGCTGCCGCTGCCGCTTCAGTCTACCATACCTTTGTAGGCGAGGACCGCCGAATTCTAGCCTCGCCGTGTACTGGCCTCAGTACTGACGCTCCTCTTTTTCCTTTGCCCTTTGTCGGCACCCCTTTGTTTAAGCAGGTTTGAGATCGACGCCGTTAGCAGGGTTACCCTTCCGGCTTGGCCTGGGCAGGGTTATGGACGCCATTGGTTATTCTTCAGGGCTCTTAGCCCCATTTGCATCTTGTCCGTAGCTGGACGCTATATCGTTTCAAGGTGATTTGGATCTTTGTATATAATATCTGTATTCTTGACTCATGGAGTCGCTGTTGTATATATATCTGTTCTGTGGGTCCCATCGAGAACTGTTGTGTAATGTTATTACTTCGTTCTCCACCCGCACGAAAGTGCCTGGTGGGCACCTTTGAATCGTTTCTATGCGGGTTTGGCGGGTTTCGCTAAAACTTGCATAGGGCCGATTCTGAGGGTGTTACAGAGTGGTATCAGAGCTCAGCAGTTGCGATACCCCACAAGTCCAGCCTGTAGGATAACCTAGCTAACGGCCGAAGTAGAGTGTCAAAACTATTTTGGAAAATCGGTTGGATAGTTCTGATTAGGTCTGATTTGTAGGGGTTAGTAGCATGGAAAACAAAAATTTTCTATCGCATACAAACAAACAAGCCAAGATCTATCTACTAGATTGTAGCAACGAGTCGATGGTATAACTTACCCTCGAAGATTCCAAAGCATTTAACGAGAGCGGATTCTCGTGGGTGATGTAGTCGTACTCTTTCCGATCTCAAGATCGTGTAGACGATCCTTCCGGCGCCACGTTCCGGCAGCGCTCCCGCAGTCGGTCACACGTTCGGTACTCGACGAAGACCTTCCTCTCCCTTGTTCCAGCAGGCAGCGGAGGTTGTAGTACCCTCCTCGCGATTCCGGCAGCACAACGGCGTGGTACTGGAAGTAGAGGGGAAATCCCGCAGGGCTTCGCCTTAAGCCGGTGCGAGTATGGTGGAGCTTATGAGAGAGGCTATTAGTGGTCTAGTAATTAGACACACCAATTAGAAGGCTCTAAACCAATTAGAAGGCTCTAAACCGCTGGCTAAAGCAATTAGAAGCTCTAAACCAAAACGGCTCTAAACCGGAGATTTAGAGGTAGGAACTTGTGTGTCTAGGAGGGGAGCCCTGCCCCTCCTTTTATGGGTGGGGAGGCGCGGCCAGGGGAGGGGAGTCCCTCCCCAAGTCGGCCTTGGGTGGCGCGCCGGCTTGGGGAGGAGACTCCTCACTCAAGTCGGTTCCAAACTCCTCTTTCTTGTTTCCCACAGTTTCTTGTTTTAGCCGTTTGACTTTCAAACTGGACATTTGACTTTTCTGTTTTAGGATTCAATTTAATCCTTTATTTGGGACAGCAAGAACACTTAGTACATGATGCAATCATTCCAATATGTAATGACACATTCATGTACCCCTCCCCCCCCCCGGAGTGCCGGACAATCCGGAACCTTCTAGAACATTCCCGATGAAAACACCGGAATCATTCCCGAACTCCGAAACGGGACTTTCCTTATATGAATCTTATTCTCCGGACCATTCCGGATCACCTCGTGATATCCCGGATCCCATCCGAGACTCTGAACAACATTCGGTCTCTTTCTCATAATACCATAACTACTCAAACAACGTCGAATCCTTAAGTGTGTCTCCCTACGGTTCGTGAATTATGCGGACATGATCGAGACACTTCTCCGAACAATAACCAATAGAGGAATCTGAAAATTCATATGGCTCCCACATATTTCTACGATTACTTTGCGATCGAATGAACCACTTACATACGATACCAATTTCCCTTTGTCTCACGATATGTTACTTATCCGAGGTTATGATCGTCGGTATCTCTGCATACCTAGTTCAACCTCGTTACTAATAAGTACTATTTTCTCGTTCCCGTGATATGTGATCCCTTGTGACCAAGTCACATGCTTGCAAGCTAATTGGATGACATTCCACCGAGAGGGCCCAGAGTATATCTATCCGTCATGTGGATGGACAAATCCCACTCTTGATCCATGTGTCTCAACCAATACTTTCCGAACACTCAATGCCACCTTTATAACCACCCAGTTACGGTGTGGTGTTTGATGTCATCAAAGCATCCATCCGGTAAAGGTGATATGCATGATCTCATGGTCGAAGGAATTAGGTTACTATGTATCAGAAAGCATATAGCAATTGAACTATTGAAATGACTTGATCTTTATGCTACGCTTATCTATAGGAGTATGTCCACCATATCATTCTCCTAACGATATGATCTTGTTGTTGATAACATCTCAATGTTCATGATAGGGAAACCACAATCATTAATCAACCAACAAGCTAGTGAAGTATAGAGGCTATACTAGGGACTTCAAATTAAGTTTACAAATCACACAAGTATCAATGTTTCCTTGTTAATACTATTATAGCATGAATGTAAACATTTATCATAAACACAAAGATATAATAATAACTACATTTATTATTGCCTCTAGGGCATATCTCCAACAGTCTCCCACTTGCACTAGAGTCATCTAATCTAGATTACATGGTAATATACCGAACACCCATGGCAGTTTGGTGTTGGTCATGTTTTGCCCTCAGGAGAGGTTTAGTCAACGGATCCGCCACATTCAGATCTGTGTGTACTTTGCAAATCTTTATATCCCCATCCTGGATATGTTCTCGAATAGCGTGAAAACGTAGCTTGATATGCTTCAGCTTCTTGTGTGACCTTGGTTCTTGCGCATTGGCTATGGCGCCCATGTTATCACAGTAGATAGACATTGGGTCCAGCGCACTAGGAACCACACCCAGCTCTGTAATGAACTCTTTCATCCATATCGCTTCTTGTGAAGCCTCTGAAGCAGCCATGTATTCCGATTCAGTTGAAGATCTCGCCACAACGCTTTGCTTTGCAATCCTCCAGCTAACTGCTGCACCATTCAAAATAAATACGTATCCGGATTGCGATTTAGAATCATCCGGATCAGTGTTCCAACTAGCATCGCTGTAACCATTAACAACGAGCTGTTCATCACCTCCATAAGAAAGAACCATATCCTTAGTTCTTCTCAAGTACTTAAGGATGTTTTTGACCGCTGTCCAATGATCCACTCCTGGATCACTTTGATATCTGCTAGTTAAACTAACATCATATGCAATGTCGGGTCTAGTACATAGCATGGCATACATTAGAGATCCTATGGCTGAGGCATAGGGAGTCTTACTCATCCTTTCTCTATCTTCTGCCGATGTCGGACTTTGAGTTTTACTTAAGGTCGTATTGGGCAACATGGGCAAGAACCCTTTCTTGCTTTCTTCCATTCCAAATCTCTTTAGAACTTTGTCCAAATATGTACTCTGTGACAATGATATTTGGCGTTTCGATCTATCTCTATAAATCTTTATGCCTAATATGTAAGCTGCTTCGCCAAGATCCTTCATTGAAAAACTATTATTCAAATATTCCTTGACACTATTAAGAAGGTCTACATCATTCCCAATCAACAATATTTCATCCACATATAGTATTAAGAATGCTACAGAGCTCCCACTCACTTTCTTGTAAATACAAGCTTCTCCATAAGTTTGTATAAAACCAAAACTTTTGATTACCTTATCAAAACGTTGATTCCAACTTCGGGATGCTTGCTTCAATCCATAGATGGACCGTTGAAGTTTGCATACCTTGTTAGCATCTTTAGGATCGACAAAACCTTTGGGTTGCATCATATACAACTCTTCATCAATGTCTCCATTGAGGAATGCTGTTTTGACATCCATCTGCCATATCTCATAATCATAATATGCAGCGATTGCTAACATAATCCTCACAGACTTTAGCTTCGCTACCGGTGAGAAAGTCTCATCGTAGTCAACTCCTTGAATTTGTCGAAACCCTTTTGCGACAAGTCGAGCTTTATAGACAGTAACATTACCATCAGCATCTGTTTTCTTCTTGAAAATCCATTTGTTCTCGACAGCCTTTCGGCCATCCGGTAAGTCCACCAAAGTCCATACTTGGTTTTCGTACATGGATCCAATCTCGGATTTCATGGCTTCTTGCCATTTATTGGAATCTGGGCTCATCATCGCTTCCTCATATGTCTCGGGGTCATCGGTGTTGTCCACCACCATGACATTCATAACGGAATCATACCAATCTGGAGTGATACGAGTTCTCGTTGACCTCCGAGGCTCTGTAGCAACTTCAACCGAAGTTTCATGATCACCATCATTAGCTTCCTCTCTTATTGGTGCAGGCACCACAGGAACTTCTTCCGGTGCTGCGCTACTCGCAATTTCGAGAGAAGGTTCGACAACCTCGTCGAGTTCTACTTTCCTTCCAGTCAATTCTTTCGAGAGAAATTCCTTCTCTAGAAAGGATCCATTCTTGGCAACGAAGATTTTGCCTTCGGATCTATGATAGAAGGTATAACCAATAGTTTCCTTCGGGTATCCTATGAAGACGCACTTTTCCGCTTTGGGTTCAAGCTTGTCCGGCTGTAACTTCTTTACATAGGCTTCGCATCCCCAAACTTTAAGGAACGACAATTTAGGTTTCTTCCCAAACCATAATTCATACGGTGTCGTTTCAACGGATTTAGATGGTGCCCTATTTAAAGTGAATGCGGCTATTTCTAATGCATAACCCCAAAATGATAGCGGTAAATCTGTAAGTGACATCATAGAACGAACCATATCTAAGAGAGTTCGATTACGACGTTCGGACACACCATTACACTGTGGTGTTCCCGGCGGTGTCAATTGTGAAAGTATTCCGCATTTCTTCAAATGCTCGCCAAACTCGTAACTTAGATATTCACCTCCACGATCAGAACGTAGAAATTTAATCTTCTTGTTACGTTGATTCTCTACCTCACTTTGAAACTCCTTAAACTTCTCGAAAGTTTCGGACTTATGTTTCATGAAATAGATATGCCCATATCTACTCAAGTCATCCGTGAAGGTAAGAACATAACGATAACCACCGCGCGATGCTACACTCATTGGACCACACACATCGGTATGTATGATTTCCAACAAATCCGTAGCTCGCTCCATCATACCAGAAAATGGAGTCTTAGTCATTTTACCCATCAGACATGCTTCGCATCTTTCAAGTGATTCAAGAAGTCCATCGGAATGGAGTTTCTTCATACGTTTCACTCCGATGTGACCAAGACGACAGTGCCACATATAAGTCGAATTATCGCTTGATTTCAATCGTTTAGCCTCAATGTTGTTGATATGTGTATTTCCACTATCGAGATTCAATAAGAATAGACCATCTATCAAAGGTGCATGTGCATAAAACATATTACTCATATAAATAGAACAACCATTATTCTCGGATTTAAACAAGTAACCGTCTCGCAATAAACAAGATCCCGATATAATGTTCATGCTCAACACAGGCACCAAATAACAATTATTTAAGTATAAAACTAATCCCGATGGTAGATGAAGGGGTAGCGTGCCGACCGCGATCACATCAACCTTTGATCCGTTTCCCACGTGCATCGTCACCTCGTTCTTCGCTAGCTTCCGTTTATTCTGCAGCACCTGTTTCGAGTTACAAATATGAGCAACCGAACCAGTATCAAATACCCAGGCACTACTACGAGTACCAGTGAGATACACATCAATAACATGTATATCAGATATACCTTTCTTCTTGATGTTGCCGTTCTTCAAATCCGCCAAGTACTTTGGGCAATTCTGTTGGGAATATGCCCTAGAGGCAATCATGTATGATGATATTTCCCATTGTATTCATAAAGTTATTAAGTAGTCCTTGTATAAACATCTGATGTGTATCATTGAATATGTGATTCAGTTATGGAACTATGCATTCATGTTGTTTGTACTAAATATCCTTGGTCATTGAGGTTGTGCTGGACACACAACTTAGACCAATGTGAAAGTTGGCTTGATGACTCGGTTCCACTTGTCATGGGCATGGAGATGCTATTCCAACTTACACAGACTAGGCTAAAGAGTTTAGCGAGTCGGATTGACCCATATTGAGGTACAACGAACTAAGCTGTCATTTGTATATCTCAATCAATGTAATCCTTAGACCTGAGGTTGTTGCATAGTCCGAGTTGAGGATCACCGACTTAGGTTCTGTCAAACGCTGATCCGTAACTGGGCAGTTATAAAGGCAGGGTTCGGGTCGACTGAGAATCAAGATGCGTGATGTGAATAACCAAGATGGGATTTTGCCCCTCCACTCGGAGAGATATTCTCTGGGCCCTCTCGTGAGATATGATTCGGAAAGCATGGCCATGCACGACTCGGTTAAGTGTTAACCGAGGCGATCGGCTAAGAGTTAGTCGGGTGAATCACTTATCTCGGATCGAGAAGAGAGTCGAACTATTTAAGGGATGACATATATTCGCCTATAGTCTGACAAGGTATATCGTGAGGCAAAAGGGACTCGGACGTAAGTCGCATTGGAAAGGCAAGTCGTCATGACTCTTTGGTACTTGGGAGTCGGCACGTTCTGCTAGGAGCCGATGCCGATTGATCGATTGTGAGTCGGACTCTAATCGTGTCCAAGTAACCATGAGCCTGCGGGGTCACACACTTAAGAGCGGGAGCAAGTTCGGATTGGATCTGAACATATAATCTGGTTGGGTTGGACCTAAACCGGATTAGGACTGAGTTAGTGAGTTGGACTCACGGTGACTAGTGTTATATGGGCTTTAGTGAATGGGTCGCGCGAGCAGAGCCCACGTTCACTCCCTATATATAGTGGAGCACACTAACCCAGAAAGGTTAATCGTTGTTCGGTTAGGTCATTCCATGTGTTGGAAACCCTAGCTCCACATTAGTCCTGCCGCCGTAACGAACCTAGCAGTTCGCCGCCGGCGCTCCTCCTTGTACGTGTGGACACCAGCAGAGGTGATGTGCGATCAGCACCAGGACGATCGGATCGTGAGGACTGCACTGCATCAACTGACGCGCTTCATCAGTAATCCGCAACTGCGCGTCTAGTGGTAAAACCTCGTGGCCTTCTACCTCAGCTAGGTCTTGGGATCACCACGATAGAGGAAAAAGTTTTGTTTTATCTCTGCGTGGCCCAACAAATTCCGCTTCCAGTGACCTTCTCCCTTGCAGTAAAAGCACTCAGTATCCGGCTTAGGTCCAGCCTTGGTCTTCTTCGTCGGCGTGGTAGCTTTCTTACCACCCTTCTTGAAGTGTCCCTTTTGCTTAGACTTGCCTTTCTTGAATTTGGTGGTCTTATTGACCAACAACACTTGGTGCTCTTTCTTGATCTCCACTTCTGCAGATTTCAACATGGCAAAGAGTTCTGGCAACGTCTTGTTCATGTTCTGCATGTTGTAGTTCATCACAAAGTTCTTGTAACTTGGTTGTAGTGATTGGAGGACACGGTAAATCCCCAAAGCATTAGGAATCACTATACCCAAGCTTTGAAGTTTGTTTGCGTGCCCAGACATCTTAAGCACATGCTCACTGACGGAGCTGCCCTCTTCCATCTTGCAGTTAAAGAACTTTTCAGAAGCCTCATAGCTTTCAATTGCCGCATGAGTCTCAAAAATCAATTTGAGATCCTCGACAATATCATATGGGTCTGAATCCTCAAACCTTTTCTGAAGCTCCGATTCCAAACCATACAAGATAGCACACTGAACTATGGAGTACTGATTCTTCCGAGCGAGGTAAACATTCTTTACTTCATCGGGAGCATCAGCTGCAGGTGGGTCACCTAGCGGTGCATCCAGCACATAGGTCAAATTACCAGTTGTGAGGACAATCCTCAAATTGCGGAACCAATCCGCGAAGTTGCTTCCATTGTTTTTCAACTTTTCTTTCTCTAGGAACGCATTAAAATTGATGGTAGGGGCTGCCATTGATCTACAACATATTTGCAATAGTTTAGACTAAGTTTATGACAAATTGAGTTCAAATTAATTAATGTAATTAAACTAGGTGAACTCCCACTCAAAACAATATCCCTCACATTGTTTTAGTGATCACACGAACCAAATCCACTACATCAACACCGATCATCACGAGAGTTGATATAATTTCAATGGCGAACAATCGTCATGTTCATCATATCTACTATATGATTCATGCTTTACCTTTCGGTGATCCGTGTTCCGGGACCATGTCTGTACATGCTAGGCTCGTCAAGATCAAACCTTAGTTTCCGCATGAGCAAATCTGGCTTGCTCACGTTGTATACACTTGCAGAATCTAACACACCCGATCATCATGTGGTGCTTCGAAACAACAAATAGCAACGGTGCTAACTAAGGGTGAACACTTTATGACTTGAAATTCATGTGCATGAGGGATCATCTTATAAGTCTACCGTCGTCTACTAAGCAATACAAGATGCATAAAGGATTAACATCATATGCAATTCAATATATATGTGATATGATATGGCCTTTCTTCTCTGTGCTTCCGATCTCCATCTTCAAGCACGGACATGATCTCCATCATCACCGGCATTGCATCAAGGTCAATGACGCTACTCCATGGTTGTCTTCCACCGGCTTCAACTATTACAACTACTTTGAATAGACACGCGGGTCTTAACATAAATTAAAGACAACCATATGGCTCCTGCCGGTTGCCGACTTACAATAAGGAACATTGCATACATCAAATATAATCACAATCATAGCCATATCACATCACTGCACACCCCTGCAAAACAAAGTTAGACGCCTCTACTTTCTTTGCATATTTTACGTGGTTTGGGGCTTTCGATAAGTGTCGTTCTAACTTACGAACAAGAACCACAACATTGATACTAGTATTGTTAATCACCCGTTGTAAATTGGATCTTAACTATGCTAGGAGAAACAGGCACCCGCAAAGCCACTTATGCAATACAAGTTGCATGTCAAGCGTGGAGCAAGTCTCATGAACGATGTCATGTAAGGTTAGCCCGGGCCGCTTCATCCCAACATACCGCAAGATGCAAAGTACACAAGAAGCAATCGACAATAAAAGCATCAACGCCCACAATGACCATTGTGTTCTACTCGTGCAACAGATCTACATATAGACACGGCTCTGATACCACTGTAGGGGTTCGTAGCATGGAAAACAAAAAATTTCTTTCGCATACAAACAAACAAGCCAAGATCTATCTACTAGATTGTAGCAACGAGTCGATGGTATAACTTACCCTCGAAGATTCCAAAGCGTTTAACGAGAGCGGATTCTCGTGGGTGATGTAGTCGTACTCTTTCCGATCTCAAGATCGTGTAGACGATCCTTCCGGCGCCACGTTCCGGCAGCGCTCCCGCAGTCGGTCACACGTTCGGTACTCGACGAAGACCTTCCTCTCCCTTGTTCCAGCAGGCAGCGGAGGTTGTAGTATTCTCCTCGCGATTCCGGCAGCACAATGGCGTGGTACCGGAAGTAGAGGGGAAATCCCGCAGGGCTTCGCCTTAAGCCGATGCGAGTATGGTGGAGCTTATGAGAGAGGCTATTAGTGGTCTAGTAATTAGACACACCAATTAGAAGGCTCTAAACCAATTAGAAGGCTCTAAACCGCTGGCTAAAGCAATTAGAAGCTCTAAACCAAAACGGCTCTAAACCGGAGATTTAGAGGTAGGAACTTGTGTGTCTAGGAGGGGAGCCCTGCCCCTCCTTTTATGGGTGGGGAGGCGCGGCCAGTGGAGGGGAGTCCCTCCCCAAGTCGGCCTTGGGTGGCGCGCCGGCTTGGGGAGGAGACTCCTCCCTCAAGTCGGTTCCAAACTCCTCTTTCTTGTTTCCCACAGTTTCTTGTTTTAGCCGTTTGACTTTCAAACTGGACATTTGACTTTTCTGTTTTAGGATTCAATTTAATCCTTTATTTGGGACAGCAAGAACACTTAGTACATGATGCAATCATTCCAATATGTAATGACACATTCATGTACCCCTCCCCCCCGGAGTGTCGGACAATCCGGAACCTTCTAGAACATTCCCGATGAAAACACCGGAATCATTCCCGAACTCCGAAACGGGACTTTCCTTATATGAATCTTATTCTCCGGACCATTCCGGATCACCTCGTGATATCCTGGATCCCATCCGAGACTCCGAACAACATTCGGTCTCTTTCTCATAATACCATAACTACTCAAACAACGTCGAATCCTTAAGTGTGTCTCCCTACGGTTCGTGAATTATGCGGACATGATCGAGACACTTCTCCGAACAATAACCAATAGAGGAATCTGGAAATTCATATGGCTCCCACATATTTCTACGATTACTTTGTGATCGAATGAACCACTTACATATGATACCAATTTCCCTTTGTCTCACGATATGTTACTTATCCGAGGTTATGATCGTCGGTATCTCTGCATACCTAGTTCAACCTCGTTACTGATAAGTACTCTTTTCTCGTTCCCGTGATATGTGATCCCTTGTGACCAAGTCACATGCTTGCAAGCTAATTGGATGACATTCCACCGAGAGGGCCCATAGTATATCTATCCGTCATGTGGATGGACAAATCCCACTCTTGATCCATGTGTCTCAACCAATACTTTCCGAACACTCAATGCCACCTTTATAACCACCCAGTTACGGTGTGGTGTTTGATGTCATCAAAGCATCCATCCGGTAAAGGTGATATGCATGTTCTCATGGTCGAAGGAATTAGGTTACTATGTATCAGAAAGCATATAGCAATTGAACTATTGAAATGACTTGATCTTTATGCTACGCTTATCTATAGGAGTATGTCCACCATATCATTCTCCTAACGATATGATCTTGTTGTTGATAACATCTCAATGTTCATGATAGGGAAACCACAATCATTAATCAACCAACAAGCTAGTGAAGTATAGAGGCTATACTAGGGACTTCAAATTAAGTTTACAAATCACACAAGTATCAATGTTTCCTTGTTAATACTATTATAGCATGAATGTAAACATTTATCATAAACACAAAGATATAATAATAACTACATTTATTATTGCCTCTAGGGCATATCTCCAACATGATTTTACTCCTTACCCTCTGCTATTCTCCTCTTACCTCTACGCGTTTTGAATCAACCTCTTATCTTTTCTTCGAGTCCAGGATTTCTCGTGGTTGGGTTCCGTCGTACCTTCAGGGTTTCGTTTCCTCCTTTGAAAACGGTGTTCTACCATCCGGTGTTCATGATACCTGAGGAATCCGTCCTCTGTGGAACCATCCTTTGTTCTTTGTTTGTGCCTTCCGGTGTTTTCCGACGCGACGACATCATCTACGCCAGATCCGATGCAGAGTCTGCATCACTCCGTTGTTCCGAACCTCGCTTGTCGAGATCTTCAGTCTGAATCCTGAGAGTTGGTTGCATAATCTGTCTATTCATGTACATAGTAATGCTTTGAGTGCGGGATGGAGTCGCGACCATACCACTACTCTTATCATTCGCTTATGTACATTGAATGGTGGATCGATGCAATTTTACTCCATCCACGGAAGCTAGAGGTGGCTTTATTTGCTTATACCTCTACCTTCGACCTTTTGTTTCCGGAGTGCTCTCTCGACGATCACGGACAACGACCTCTTGTTAGTGGTGTCGCGAAGATCTACACGAAGCGAGAAGATTCAGATCGCCGACCTTTCCTTCCGGTACCATGAGGCGGATCTCGAGGGCGAGATCCCTTGTTAGTGGTGTCGAATTGTGGCATCCCGCAAAACCACTACTAGAAAATCGCGTTGAATTTGTGCATTGCATCGTCATCATCATGCATTGTTTGCTTAAAACTATTTTCGCAAAGCCTGTTTTTGTTTTCTAAAACGCCCCGTCTTGTTTTCAAATTCAAACCCGGGTCGCCGGAATATTTTGTTGTCTACTATCGGTTTGCAAACGGTGCATTTAAAATAAATAAAAGATTAAATTATTTTTAGTGGGGCAGTCGAACGGGCCGAATAGACCCGAACGACTACCCCCAGAAATTAAAACGGTCCAACTAATTCCTAAACCAACCCAACCTAATCTACCCACACCCCCCTCCACATCACCCCACCCAATCCCCACCTGACACCTCACCTCTCCCCTCCCTCTACCCTATCCCACGCTGCCACTTGGCCATAGCCCTCTCTTCCTCCCCTCTCTCTCTCAGCACACATACCCTGCCTAGCACCCACACACCACACACCGAACACAACACACGCACACAGCGTGCGGCAGCCAGCCCCGGGCCCCACCCGCGCCCCCAGCAACCCACACGCCCCCACCCGATGCTCCCTGGCCCCGCGCCCAGCACTCGTCTCCCTCCTCCCCAACCCGTCCCCGCAGCGCCTCCCTGCTTCTCTTCTTCCTCCGTGCCGCTCGCCTCCATCTCCTCCCGCCGCCGCCCACCGTCTGAGCCCCGCCTCCGGCGCCTGCTCCCCCGACCCCCGGCCCCCGTCTCACCCTCGCCTTCCCCGGCCCGAGCTCGCCCCGCGTCGGCCTCGCCCCGACCCTCCTCTGCGCCCCGCCGCGGCCGCTCCGCCACCCTCGCCGGCACCCTTCGCCCCATCGGGCCCCATGGCCGGCCGCGGCCTCCGCTAGCCCGGCAGCATGCGTCGCCTCCCCGTGCCGACAACCGCCAGCCAAGGCTCGTCGCCGAGTCGCGCCCCCCTCTCCTCGCGTCCGCGCTGCTCCACCTCCGCCGCCGGCAGCGCCGTCCCGCGCAAGCCCGGCCCCGCCCGCCTGCGTCTCGCCGGCCTCTCGTCGCCGCCCCGCCATGGACGACCACCTCCACCCGACCGCCTGTGGACCCCGCGCCCTCCTTGTTGTTCCTCTGCCGTGTCGCTGTGGTGGGCATTGTTTGCTTGCTAGCCCTGAAGGTGCTCTGTGCGTACCAAGTTCTGCAGTGGCTCTCGGGCCCAGTTTTCTTCTCGGCAAGATCTTCAGTGACGCTCGAAGCACAAGACCGATATAAAGGGACCCGAAGGGGTGGAGACGAGGACTATATCAGTCAAGGTCATCCAGTGGCTCTGGAACGCCAAGTACCTCTACACAGGACCGAAGACCGTGGACGCCAAGTTCCGAGATTCAAAGGCGTCGAGACCCCGATCCCGAAGACCGCACCCGAACCCTCGGAGCCGTCAAGATCTCCTTCCCGGATTCAAGGACTCCGACCTGGTGCGACAAGTATTTCTATCCGAGCACAAGACCGGTCGAAAACGCCAAGATCTTCAATCGGAACGCCAAGTTTTCCACCTTGAACGCCATGACCGTCCACGAGGACACGACAAGATCCTCGCAATGACAAGATCGGCACCGACCCGGAAGAATCCGATGCGCCCCCACGCGAACCAAGTCCTGCTTCCCGGATGCGACAAGACCTACCTCTGTTATCCGAGAACGCTCCCGCCGATCCCGATCCCGTCGAACCCCGGATCCTGAGACCGAACCCCGAACCCCGAACCCGGAACACCAAGCTCGGCGAACCCTAATGTGTGAACCCCTTCCCGAAACCCTATTTTATAATATAATAAACTTGTCGCATATTAAATTGTCATACTTGCATGCATATTTGTGTGGTTTGGGGGCCTTATGCCGATTCACCTCTAATTAAATATGGGGCCCATATGCGGGCAAATCTAGTCTCATATTGGCCTCATTTAAATTGATGTAGCGAACCGGTGCTATATTTTGGCCATGTTAAACAACATTTAAATTGCGGGGATCTAAATAACATGAACCACCTAAATATTTGTCGGGACCCCGGTTCCGCTTAATATTGACCTAATTGCACCGCACCTTTGCCATGTCATGCATCATACATGCATCATGCCGATCTTTTGCCGTAGTATTAAATATTGCATCCGGTGTTTCTTCTAGCGTTTTGCTTCTTCGCGGATAAGGCCGTTGAGATGATGCGAGTGTCGACCCGATCTTCGGTTGAACCTTCGACAATTTTTTCAGGCGAGCATCTCCCCCTTTCTACCTATCTTACTTTTATAGTATTTATTCCCTCCTGTTGATCTATTGCTATCTGTGTTGCGATGCTCTAGTTCCGTACCCGTGATATCCCTTGCAGCCATATATTGCCTTGGACACATCCTATTACCTGTTGATTGGTAGTTAGTTGGACTTGCGTGTCATAGTCGCTTGCTCAAGTGTTGTTGCCTGTCGTCAAGTGCCACAGTTGTTGGAGTAATGCCGCATGTTGATGTTGGAGATGATCATGGCTTTACTTTTTGTTCACTTTAATTCCTGTTTAACAACTAAAATTGAAGTAAGCAGAGGCACCGGTGGGTGATAGATAATATCTGGTTTCCGACTGCCCACTTGTGTCCCGTAGGACCTCGAGTTCTTGACACCTGTTCCGAGATCGAGCGCGCTAACCACAGGTGGGGAGATATGGGCCCCCCATTGATTATTACCTGATTTCAAAGTATTGTACTGGGGGCCACAAACTAGTTTGAGGTTTTATTTACTATCCTGTACTTATGCCATGCTTTACTGCTTTATTTAAATTGTGCGACAGATAGCACACTGTACTGTTTAGGATCGGGACACGTTTCGCGGTGTCGACAGTCCTCGTTTGGGGATTTGCTGTCGTTCACAGCCGTCTACCCAAACCCTAAGTCCGTCTCGAAGACCGGCCGACTTCGTTGCGGGTTTGACTTGGTGGGGTGGCCCCCATGTACTTGCTTTGGGTCTGGGAACGTCGTGACTTAGGCCCCGCCGACATACCGATGGGTGTATGTTAACTGATCTGGCAAAAAGGGTCGAAGTGCCTGTGGATACTTTGGTGCACCCCTGCAGGGTTAAATCTTTTCGAGAAGCCGTGTCCGCGGTTATGGACGACTTGGAGCACCGTGCTTGATCATAGACAACTATAACTAAAGTTTACTGTTATAAATTGACTTGTATCCGATATGACTAGTAATCAGCTTCACTACAACGGAATGGCTAAGCAAAATTACCAACAACTGCTGGGTTTTGGGTTATCTCATGCTAATTGTATCTGACTAGTAAGTGTCGCAACTACAACGGAATGGTTAACTAAAAGTGCCCACTGCTTATTTTATCAGGATGATTATCTGAACCTGACTAGTAATTGCTGCAACGATAACTGAATAAATAAAACTGCCAACTGTGTGAGTTCCTCGGTTGACTTCCTCGTTGGTCTCGAGGGGGAATACCAGGATGGGATTGTTTGGGTGTTAGTATCAGGTTGGTTCCGGATAGGTCTTTCTTACCCCTCTCTGATAGCCGCCAGTGGAATCGAGTCTCTATAGGCTGTTTAGTGCATGCTGCCGCTGCCGCTTCAGTCCACCATACCTTTGTAGGCGAGGACCGCCGAATTCTAGCCTCGCCGTGTACTGGCCTCAGTACTGACGCTCCTCTTTTTCCTTTGCCCTTTGTCGGCACCCCTTTGTTTAAGCAGGTTTGAGATCGACGCCGTTAGCAGGGTTACCCTTCCGGCTTGGCCTGGGCAGGGTTATGGACGCCATTGGTTATTCTTCAGGGCTCTTAGCCCCATTTGCATCTTGTCCGTAGCTGGACGCTATATCGTTTCAAGGTGATTTGGATCTTTGTATATAATATCTGTATTCTTGACTCATGGAGTCGCTGTTGTATATATATCTGTTCTGTGGGTCCCATCGAGGACTGTTGTGTAATGTTATTACTTCGTTCTCCACCCGCACGAAAGTGCCTGGTGGGCACCTTTGAATCGTTTCTATGCGGGTTTGGCGGGTTTCGCTAAAACTTGCATAGGGCCGATTCTGAGGGTGTTACACCGAAAGAGCCAGAGTTCCCCAGCACCAAAGAAGAAAAAACCAAAGTGTTGAAAATGCTAAAGACTCTTCATCAACCCGAGCCAAAGCTGTCATCAGACTATGAGCGTTCTATTCTCAAGTCACATGCGGCACAAAAAGCCTCGAAAAGCAGTACTGATGCAAGCGAGAAATCTGTTGCCCAGCTCGGAGAACAAGCAAAACAGACTTGCGCCCCTCTCAAGGTGATTTCCCAAACCAATGTGGGGTCGAGCAAATATGGGGCCGATGAGCAGTATGATCCAGAGGTAGTTGCACAATACGTAGAAGCTGCCGCTACTCAAGGTATGAGTATTGCCCAGTACTTATCCCAGTTAGAGTTCTTCCCCATGAGTGAAGTAGCATACAAATACCAGTACGGCAAACCTCTCGTCAAACCTGAGGAGGTAAACAATCTCCAAACAAAAATGCGAAGATTGCATAACTGGTACATGCATCCCACAAGAGCCGGGGCTAACTGGATAGTGCCGAGGGTTACAAAAAAGCATCATGGGAAAGAAAAAGATGACATGATATCCATTGAATTTGATGAACTATTTCAATTATTCAATCAAGACGCCTTGGACAAATCGATCATCAGTGCCTATTGTCTGTAAGTACTAATTCTGTAATTAATTTAGTCTCCAACTATATTATTTTGTTTATTGCATGTATATAATCATACTGTAATATGCAGAATGAAGATTCTCGAATGCAGCAGAGGACAAATCTATAACATTGGCTTCATTGACCCATATTGGGTTCATGAAGCTAATATCAAAATAAGCCCCCAGGATACGGAGGATAATATAGTACACGTGTTAAGGTTTTAAGAAACCAAAAGGGAAATATTATTTCCTTATAACTTCGAGTGAGTGTTATTGTCTTGTATACACTTTCTATTTCGCTTACTCGATGTTAAGTATATAATTGATTAGTTATGCATTTGCAGCTTTCACTATATTCTGTTAATCATTCAACTTGACAAAGGCGTGTACTAGTCATGGACTCGAAACACAAACCCCTTGAGACGTGGAAAGACATGCAGATACTTCTCCAGCGGTAATTCTAATCATTACGACACTATATCGGCAACGTTCGTGAATTTTATGATATCAAGTACTTAATAACTTATTTTATTCGTTTTCTACGCCGGGCAGCGCTTGGAAACGGTTCACCAACAAGGCTAGGGGTGTTTGGAAAGAGGAGCTTACATTTCAACCACTAAATGTAAGCACCACTAGCTATATCCGCGCATCTCTTTGATTCTAGTTTTGATACAGTTATTATCATGCTTGATTATTATTTTGATTGAACTCTGTTCTCGTAAAGTGCCTGACGCAGGGACCAGGTAACAATCTATGTGGATACTATGTTTGCGAGTTCATCCGGCAGACGTGCGATGAGAAGGGCAGAAATTTAGAGCAACTCCACGTACGTAAACAATTTCTATAGTTTTTAATTACAATCAAATTGTGTTTAGTTTCATTCATATAGGCTGACTCTTTTTTTAAATCAGATCGAACGACTACGGGACGGTCTTCTGCCAAAGGATCGCGTATGAGCAATTCAGGAGGAATTGGCGGGATTCTTGGATGCAGAAGTCCTAGACCCAAAAGGAGAATACTATTCGGCTGTGTATAGACAATAGGGATTGTAAAAATAGCAACTCTGAAGGAATTGGCCGGTAGCATCGAATAGCAACTTTTGTATATAGTGCATGAACTCGATCCGTGTATTCGATGTAATATTGTCATGATATTCATGATGTAATATAAGGTTCCTTCATTGATAAGTGCAAATCACTAAATAAACAATAAAACAACCTAAATGAATTCTCTGCCGCGACACAAAAAAGTGACGAAAATGCTGCCGCGGCAACAAAGTGTGCCAAAATGAATTCTCTGCCGCGGCAGAGAAATGAGTCAAATCTCTGCCGTGGCAGAAGGTTATTAGTCTCGGTTCGTGTTACGAACCGGGACTACACGAACCGGGACTAATGCCCCACCCCCCTCGCCCTCTCCGCTGCCACGTGTGCACCCTTTTGTCCCGGTTGGTGGGGCAACCAAGACTAAAGGTTAGGGCTTTAGTCCCGATTGCCCCGTCCCGGTTGGGCAACCGGAACTAAATCCCCGTACCAACCGGGACCTATAGCCCCGTTTCCACCAGTGTAAATTTGAAAATGTATCTATTAGTATCAATTTAGAGTCATAAATATTTCTATGTTTTCTTATAAACTTAGTTAAACTTTACTAACTTTGACTTATTACATACTAGAAGTACACTTATTTGCGGACGAAAGGAGTATGTAGCTAGTTATATTACTTATTGACTATTCTCTTCGTACAAAAATATAAGACGTTTTATTTATAAATTAAATGTATCTAAACGTTTTTTATTGTATAAGTTCGTAAAGATTGAGAGTGAACCTATATACTAAAAGACGTCTAGATATATTTATTTGACAAAGCTAAAATGTTTTATATTTCTAAACGGAGGATATACATACATATACACATTTACATATACACATGTTCATATCTTTACATGCCCATACTAATACATCACGTACTATTCCACCATGCGTGTAAATTGCATGCATGCACATGGGTTCATCTATCAGCCATCGTCAGGAATCGAAGTCAAACAGGTCGTCGTCGCCATCAAGGTTATTGCCGCCAAAGGATCCGAGAGAGCCTGACATGAACCCGAGGCTGCTCGGCGAGGAAGGGAAGCTGTCCTTGCCTGCGCCTGCAGCAGCATCCATGTCGACGCCGGCGATATTCGCGACGGGCCAGTACCCCGCCGGCGCTGACCCCACGGTCAACGCGGACGTCCGGCCCAGAACATCCGCGAGCTGCCCGCCGGCATACTGCGTGAACTTCTCGTAGCAAGCAGGCGACGGCGAGCCGCTGGGCCCCTCCTGAGCCGGCGATGAGCTGTAGCTGGAGAAGCGGGAGAAGGGCACCACCCGATGATCCTGATCCATCGTCTCTTTCACGAAACGATGAGGAAAAGCGCCCGTGCTCGTGCTTACGGCCGCGCCGCCGGGCGCGAAGCTGATGAGTTTGGCGCCATCCGACGACGGTGCGGTGGCGGCGGCCGCAGCGGCGGCACCTTGGACGATGAATGATGAGAGCGTGGCGGGGTCCCTGCAGGTGTGCTGGCCGTAGTAGCTGATTTCGAGCTCCGAGGGGTTGGAGTGGGACTTCTGGACCTGCCTCGTGGCCATACAGCCTTGATCTGTCTTATACGTGCACCTGTAGTAGCTCCTGGATACATATTCTCATATGAAAGTTAGGAGGAAATTAGTACTCCTGCCCGAGCCTATCTATATGCATGCATAAAAGCTAGTACCAGCTAGCTAGCTAGGGCCTAGAACACTTTGGCAACAACTACTGGTATATATTACCTAGTCCTAATATAAATTGCCTCAATACTTTTAGATATATATGTATAGAACATGTCTAGATACAGTTTTGATTCGGTGTCGTCCCCCTCTTACCAAATTTAAAAAATTTAAAACACAACTAGGATTAAGGGGTATCGGCTCATCCTAATCGTTCTTGTGTTTTTAGTTTCTTAAGTTTGGGAGGAGGGGAGAACATTGAAACACACCTCTTTATGAATTCCTATAGATTCTTCCAAGGATCAAATTGACCAGCTCAACTAGCTAGGGTGGTCCATGGCCAGTTGATGAACTAGTTAGCTGACCAGTGGGCAAGTGTCCCTGGCTAGCTTCAATGAATGATTCAACATGAACTATTTACTTGAACAACTCCACATATTTGTGTGTTGTTCTTTTGTATGTAGACTGGGATTTTCGGATCTCACTAGCTACTCCTTCTGTTCAGACATAAGTATAAGGTCTTTAGCTTTGTAAATCAAACGTATTTAGACGTTTTTTATTTTATAGATATATAGAGGTTCGAAGTAAATCTATACACTAAAAGGTGTCTAAATACATTTATTTTATAAATCTAAAATGTTTTATATTTATAAATGGTGGGAGTACTTCATAATAGATATGTGTACCTTGGGTTAGTAGAGTCGTGTATGTTTTTCTGCCCGTACTTCCTCCATGATTTTCCGTCGTCGAGCTTCGTAGCAGTGACCATCTTGATGAAAGGGCTCTTCGTCCTGCCATGCGTAAAACAGACAGAAATAATTAGCAACTATATACTCCCTCGGTCATAAAAAGGATGTCTTAGATTAGTTAAAACTTAGATGTATCTCAACACTAAAACGTCTAGATTTATTCAAATTTAGATAAATCTACGACATCCTTTTTAGTACGGAGGGAGTACATGATTTTTTTTTGCGAATAGCAACTATACATGATTTGATGTACACATGCATGCATCGATCCATGCCCAACACCCAAGTGTTTCCCTATTAGGTGCCTATGCACTTTTCTTATATTTTCTAGTGTATCTGACAACACAACACAACACAACACAACACAAGGGCCACTTTTCTTCCCGGTGATAATTGGCGCGTAAAGTTCCCCCACTAGGCCAAATTGATGGTCCACTAATTATCAGTTAAAATCGCGTGCATGTATACTTACACCGAGAGGTGAGATCTACTTGTAGCAAAGCTAGTTGCAGGGTGTTACTGTGTTACAGGTTAACTAATTAAGCAGGGTGGGTTTTAGACTTTCTTCACCTTCTCCTCGAGCCGCTCCTGCGGTGCGGCCCGGACGACGCCGCGGCGCCCGGTCTCCTCCTTCTCCCGCCCGGTCCCCGTCCTGTCCCCGACCCCGACGATGCCGGCGACGCCGCCGCGACGGCGCCAGCGGTGTCCAGCGCCGACATGGCGCTCGACAGCCTGGCCATCATCCCGTCCACCACCTCCCTCGCGTCCACTGCCGCCACGCTCGGCGACACCTGCAGCATGGACTGCAGCCTCGCCGCCTGCTCCCGCATCTCGACCAGGTCGTCGTAGAGCACCGCCGGCGGTGAGCGCCTGCCGCCATCATCTCCGCCGCTGCCGCCGCCGCAAGACGCCATGCTAGTAGGAGAGCAGAGCGAGCAGGCAAAGCTCGAGTCCCGGCCGGCGTAGAGTAGTTAGGCTCCAGTTTTTATTGGTGGGCTAGCTGCGCTGCGCGCGCCGGGAAGTTGTGGGGAAAAGTAAGAGGCGATGGAGAGAGGGAGGAGGAAGTGGCGCGGAACGGGGCGGGCTAGGCGGGCCCCGCGGGCAGATGTGTGTCCCTGCGACGTCGGGGCGTCATCGCTGTGACGCAGCGGAGTGAGATCATCAGCGCGGCCGTCTCTCATGCGTGCACACGGTCATGGCTCGGTCTCCTGGACAGATCACTTGCAGAGATTGGGTTGCACAGTCATGACGTTACCACTACGATTAATCTACTGCCCTAACCAGGACATTAGTTTTAGTGGTAATACTTTTTTTTACAGCAAGCTTGAGGCAAAAGAGCCAGTTAAAGCGTGCTACTTTTCTATCGTGTCGTGAAAGTCCTCAGGTCGTATGACTCTAAGTAACCATAAGCGCATGCAATGGGAATAGACTCCCTCATTCTAATGAATAAGGTTTACAAATTTGGTCAACAGTCAAACAGCTTCTAACTTTGACCAATGTTTTGAACAAAACTATTCTCTTTGTCCCAGTTAAAAGGGACATACTCCCTCCATTTCGGATTATATGGTAAATACGTATTTTGAGAAAATAATTTAACCGTAAATTTGGTCAATAATATATGAATCATATGTCACAAAAATTATACCATCAGAAGCGTATTTTAAATATGAATCTAATGATATAATTTTTGTTAAATATAGTTTGCATTTTATTGACCAAATTTATAGTCAAACTATTTTCTCAAAATACGTATTTGCCTTATAAACCGGAATGGAAGTAGAGTATCGAAATCATGCAATCATAAAAAACCCTCACTTTCTAGATAAGCATTTAGTTTGTTTAGTTAGGGAGTGGATCTCCTCCCTTTGCACTCCCTAACCATGCATGTCTTTGGTGTGAAAAGATTTTGCATGCTCGTGCGTGAACGGGAACTTTGCATGCTGATGGAGAGTTAATCAGAGAAAGCCTAGGACCACGAGTTTTACCATATGTGCCCTTTTAAAGCGATACAGAGGGAGCATGAATAACTACAATACCAAATCAATATTAATGGATTCACCATAAAATTTATAATGTAACTTGTTTCATATCATAGATGTTTTTTTTTGGAAATCCACTTATGATCTCAGGTACATATGCTCGTGCTAGCTGATTTTTTTTAAATGTCAAAGAATTCAGAAAAAAATTGGCGCGTACATATTGACATTCTATGTGCTCACAAAGTCGTTTCGCGAAAACCAATTTGTGTCATGTATGAAAACAAATAAATGTTTCGTTACCCTCATTTTTAAGCGCCAAATTTTATATTTTTACACATGACACAAAACATATCAGTTTTCCGTGAAACAACTTCGCGAGCACATAGAATGTCAAGATGTACGCACCAAATTGTTTGCTGAATTTTTTGACATTTTAACTTGTGTTTAAAATTCAATTCAAAAACCTCGAGCATATGCTCCCGAGAGCCAAAACGCCACGTCCTTATTCTTTCTATATTAGTAAGATTTGACTTTTGACTAAATTTATAAGCTTTATTTATTAGATCCGAGAAAGTACTAAGTTAACCATCCTATAGGAAACCAATATTCCGGTTATGCTCTTTAACCATACATAGGGGAAATTCATGTAAATACTAAACTTACCATTCAGAAAACTACTACTCACTTAGATTTCCGGCTAATTTTTTTTAATAATATTTTTTTATTCAATTTTACAAATAATACACGAAATGGAAATTTTACAAATCTAACGGGCCGTCTTCTTTTCAAAAGACGACGGGAGCTGGTCTTTATTTGATAAGACGACGAGCACCGTCTTTAATTGAAAAGACGACCGAAAATTGTTCTTTATTTGAAAGACGACCGGCGCCGTCGTCTTTGGAAATGACGACGTTGGAGCGAACTAGATAGGTAGGTAGGTCAGTGCGCGATGGTGTTTAGTCAGAGCTAAGCTAGGGGTGTCCTCTTGCAGCTAGTACTGTGCCCTCGCTCACTCATGATTCATACTGATCGCATGTGTTTCTGTGCCAACTCAACGAATCCAATCCAGCGTCATCGTTTTGAAAAAGATGACGCCGGTTGTCTTTTTAAATAAAAACAGCTTCCGGTCGTCTTTTCAATTAAAAACGGGCCCCGTCGTCTTCTCAAATAAAGACCAGTTTTCGTCGTCTTTTGAAAAGAAGACGGCTCGTTAGATTTGCAAAATTTTCATTTCGTGTATTATTTATGAAATTGAATAAAAATATATTATTTTAAAAAAATTAGCTTCTGAAATAGATGTCACATGTTTATCTTGATACACATGTCTGCGGCAAGTAATGCAAAACAAAGTAATACTACCACCGTTCCATGGCTTTCTAAAAGTCTTATATTGCGAACAAAGGAATAATAATTTGGCGGTGTCCTATGTGTACTATTGTGGAACAGAGGAATAATATTATGCAGTGGCACTGCGCCCCCTCAACAAGTTGTCAAGTGGAGAGCATCTACTAAGAAAACGGGACAATCTTATGAAAACATTTGCATCTAGGACGACTGCTCTTTGACCCGGCACATGCAATGTTCATGATGGCAACACCGGCCGACGACTGGTCTTTCACAGTCAATCTTCTCACAGAAACACGTTTACTGTCTACTTGGACCGAAGGATTTTTAAAACAAGGTAGGAAAACCGTGTGAGTTAGATGATGAGACGGTCATATTCCAAACTTTTGGTATGTTTGCGCTATCTACTCGGAAAAAATTACAGTCAACATCTCCGAAGATTTTTGGATCAACAAATAAATGCTTCCGCGGGCGTCACAGCGCAACACATCTCGAGTTTGTCGAGCTTTGGACATTGATAAACGAGGTTCAAACTTGTGGATGGCATGGCGGATGACATCACATGAAAATTCACTACCTCGGGATCTATACAGCGAGCTCGGCATATAAATCTCAACTTGAAAGCTTGACTCGGTCCTCAATGCCAAAGTTGGCATGGAAGAATTAGGCACCTTCTAGGTGCTCTGTGAAGGAAAATTTGGCACCTCCTGAATGTAAGATTTTTTGCCTGGATAATTCTTCCTCAAAACAGGCTTTTCCTTTGCTTTATAAATAAAACCACGACGACTGGTCGATAGAAGGTGATGGGAAGCCCCCCCCTATAAAGCAGATCAAGATAAAAAAAAGAAAGACCAAAACCTGCCACCGAAGACACAAAATCGGGGGATCAGGGCTCTAAGACGATGCTCCATGATCGAGGCTCCAAGACGACGCCCCAGGAGGGTTTTTACCCGGATCCCTATCACATAGAAGGTGACCACAACGGCGCCCCCAAGAGGGTGACAAAGCCCTTAGGCATCGTTGTCGTTGGCGTCAAGGCTAAGCTTTTGCCCAGAAAGACCTTCTCCCTTCTCCCGGTCTTTGAACACACTTTGTCACCGAGTTAGGCCTCCGACACGTGATCGGGAAGGTGCCAAAGCCAAAACACCGCCAACACCAAGATCCCCCACCGTTCACTCCTCGCCATCAGCATGGCTAATTCTTCAAGACCGGGTGTGGACGGTTGCCTGCCTTCAAAGAAGGGGGTGGCCTAATTGTGGGCTTTGCCAACTATGCAAGAGGGAGGACGAACCCACGGTGCATTTGTTCTTCAGATATCCCTACCCTCTTCACATTTCGAACATGATTATTGATTGGCTTGGGCTTCTCTCCATGACATGTTAAGTTGGGTCTTATGCGATACTGATACGTTGTAAACGTATCTATAATTTTTGATTCTCCATGCTTGATTTGCACCAACTATCTTATGTTTTGGCTACACTTTGTAGTATTTTTATAAATTTTCTGGAACTAACATATTAACAAGTGCCACAGAGCCAGTTTTCTATTTTCTGCTATTTTTGTGTTTCAGAAAAATTTGTAAGGAAATAATCTCGGAATTGGACGAAACAAAAGCCGAAGTTCCTATTTTTTCCGACGACACGGAGCCCGAAGGAGAGGGGGAGACGCACCCCAGGGCGTCCACACCTGGTCCAGACGCAGCCAGGGGGGAACGCTGTAGGGGTTCGTAGCATGGAAAGCAAAAAAAATCTACCGCATGCAAACAAACAAGCCAAGATCTATCTACTAGATTGTAGCAACGAGTCGATAGAGGAACTCACCCTCGAAGATTCCAAAGCGGTTAACCAGAGCAGATTCTCGTGGGTGATGTAGTCGTATTCTTGCCGATCTCAAGATCGCGTAGACGATCCTTCCGGCGCTGCGTTCCGGCAGCGCTTCCACAGTCGGTCACACGTTCGGTACTCGATGAAGACCTTCCTCTCCCTTGTTCCAGCAGGCAGCGGAGGTTATAGCACTCTCCTCGCGATTCCGGCAGCACGACAGCGTGGTACCGGAAGTAGAGGGGAGATCTCGCAGGGCTTCGCCTTAAGCCGGAGCGAGTATGGTGGAGCAAGAGAGATGCCTTGGCGATCTAGGGTTTAGAAGAACCAAGGGGAAAGCTTGGCCAGCGTCTAGGGTTTGGGAACACCCCAACTCGGTGAGTTGGTGGTGCCCTAGGCGGCGGCAGGAGGTGGTGGCGCCGGCGGCTTGGGGCTAGGGTTTTGGGTGTGAGGGGTAGGGGCGCCCTACCCCTCCTTATATAGGTGGAGGGTGGCTGGTTGGGAGGAGGGATTCCTCCCCCAACTCGGCCTCCTTGGCCGGCGGGTGGAGGGAGGGGAACTCCTCCCCAAGTAGGTTTCCTACTCTCCCTCCACCAACCAAACTTGCCGTTTAACTTTTTCAAATTGGCGTTTTGACTTTCAAACTAGGATTTGATTTCTCCCTTTATTTTGCCCAGCCAAGTGACCTAGTACATGATGCAACCATTTCATATTGTTATCACACATTCATGTACCCTTCCCCTCTGGAGTGCCGGACCTTCCGGACCCTTCTAGAACATTCCCGGTGAAAACACCGGAATCATTCCCCAACTCCGAAACAGGACTTTCCTTATATGAATCTTATTCTCCGGACCATTCCGGATCTCCTCGTGATATCCCGGATCCCATCCGAGACTCCGAACAACATTCGGTCTCTTACTCATCATTCCATAACTACTCAACAACATCGAATCCTTAAGTGTGTCTCCCTACGGTTCGTGAATTATGCGGACATGATCGAGACACTTCTCCGATCAATAACCAATAGAGGAATCTGGAAATTCATATGGCTCCCACATATTTCTACGATTACTTTGCGATCGAATGAAACACTTACATACGATACCAATTTCCCTTTGTCTCACGATAGTTTACTTATCCGAGGTTTTGATCGTCGGTATCTCTACATACCTAGTTCAACCTCGTTACCGATAAGTACTCTTTTCTCGTTCTCGTGGTATGTGATCCCTTGTGAGCTAGTCACATGCTTGCAAGCTAATTGGATGACATTCCACCGAGAGGGCCTAGAGTATATCTATCTGTCGTATGGATGGACAAATCCCACTCTTGATCCATGTGTTTCAACCCATACTTTCCGAACACTCAATGCCACCTTTATAGCCACCCAGTTACGGTGTGGTGTTTGATGTCATCAAAGCATCCTTCCGGTGATGGTGATAAGCATGATCTCATGGTCGAAGGAATTAGGTTACTATGTATCAGAAAGCTTATTGCAATTGAACTATTAAAATGACTTGATCTTTGTGCTACGCTTATCTATGGGAGTATGTCCATCATACCATTCTCCTAATGATATGATCTTGTTGTTAATAACATCTCAATGTTCATGATAGAGAAACCACAATCATCTATTAACCAACAAGTTGTTGGAATTATGCCCTAGAGGCAATAATAAAGATGTTATTATTATAATTCATGTTCATGATAAAGTTTATATTCCATGCTAGAATTGTATTAAGCGGAAACATTAATACTTGTGTGGTTTGTGAACAACACCGTGTCCCTGGTACGCCTCTAAGGACTAGCTCATTGATCAATGATGGTTAAGGTTTCCTAACCATAGACATGAGTTGTCAATTGATAATGAGATCATTTCATTGGAGAATGATATGATGGACAGACCCAAACTAAGTGAAGCAATTAGATCGTATCATCGTGTTCATCTTTGTGAAGCTTTTCCTATGTCAAATATTGTATTCCTTAGACCATGAGATGATACAACTCCCTGGTATCGGAAGAAAGCTTTGAGGTCATCAAACGTCATCCTATGAGAGGGTGATCATAAAGGTGTCTCTCAGTTGATCGGAAAGTATCTGTTGGGTTGTATGTATCGAGATGGAATTTGTCCCTCCCAAGTCGGAGAGATATACTTCGGGCCCACTCGGTAATCGATATCAACACCGCTTGCAAGCATGTGGTTAAGGAGTTAATCACAAAGTGATATCGGATTACGGAACGAGTAAAGTACTTGCTGTGAACAAGATTGAACTAGGTATGACGGTACCGACGATCGAATCTCGGGCAAGTAAAATATCGCGAGACGAAGGGAATATATATATGGGATTGTTTGAATCCTGGCATCATGGTTCATCCGATATGATCATCGATGAATGTGTGGGAGTCAATATGGGTGCCCAGACCCCGCTGTTGATTATTGATAGAAGATCATGTCTGCATATTCTCGAACCCGCAGGGTCACACACTTAATGTATCTCGACGCTAGGATAGATTGGATAATTGGTTTATGAATTTTTGTTCGGAGTCTCGGATGGGATCCGGGATATCACGAGAGGTTCCGGAATGGTCCGGAGAATAAGATTCATATAAGGCAATGCAGTTTTTGGAGTTCGGAATTGTTCCGGGTTAATCGGTATTGTACCGGAAGCTTCTAGAACCTTCCGGAAGGGGACCAACGTGGCCCTACCTTCCGGGAGGGGGCATGGGCCTATGAGGGAGTGTCCTGGCCGCATTGGTCCAGGGGCACAAGGCCCCATAGGGCCCAGCCGATCCTAGAGAGTTTAAATCGTTTAAACTAGAGATAGGGTTTCTAGAAGAGGGGAGAGTCCATGCCCCCCACTCCTTATCCTTTGGGCTTTGGGGAGGGGCTAGGGCTGCGCCCCCCCTCTATATAAAGAGGGGTGGGGGCGCACCAAACCCCTACACCTCTCCTCCAAACCCTAGCCGCCTTGCTAGCTTTCCTCTCTCCCTCCCGACTGTTTGTAGGCGAAGCCCTGCTGCAGAAATTCTCCACCATATACACCACGCCGTCGTGTTGTAGATCCAATCTATCTCTCCACCATACTTGCTGGTCCGAGGAAGGAGGAGACGTCGAGGTGCTGCACGTGTGCATCTCACGGAGGCACCGCCACTTGTGGTGCTAGATCGGATCGGATCGCGAGGAGGAGAAGCGAGTACGACTACATCACCCACGTTCCGACGAACGTTCCGTTGTGCGAATCTTCAAGGGTATGAAGATCTAATCCAATCTCTCTCGTTGTTTGCATCTCCTAGATTAGATCTTGGCTTTCCCTCTGTTCGCTCCGTAGAAAATTTTGATTTACTATGCCGCGAAACCCTTCAATGGTATCAGAGCTAGATCTATGCGTAGATGTGTTTCACGAGTAGAACGCAACATGGTTGTTGCGGGCGTTGATGTTTTCTGTTGCAAGCCTCTTGTTTGTGTTCTTCTTATGACGCGGGATAGTGAGATTGAAGCGGTCCAGGCCAACCTTACGCGACGTCGTTCGCGAGACCGGCTCCGCACTTGACGTGTGGCTTGTTCCACACATGCGGCTGGTGGATGTCAGTTTCTCTAACTATAGTTGTCATGGGATTAACACCGGAGTTTGGCAACCATAATATCACCGTTGTGGCTTTCCGTAGGTAAGAATCGTTCTTAGCATCTACTCCCATAAGCCACGTAAAACATGCAACAACAAAGTAGAGGCGTCTAACTTGTTTTTGCAGGGAGTGTTTTCTGTGATATGGTATGGCCCAAGATGTGATATGTATAATGTATGCGATGATCATGTTTTGTAATGTTTCACGACTTGCATGTCGATGAGTACACAACCGGCAGGAGCCATATGGTTGTCTTTATAATTGTGTATGACCTGCGAGTCAACTTCTTATACGCCATGTAATAGCTTTACTTTATCGCTAAGTAGTTAGCAATAGTTGTAGTTGCTATTCGTGGTGAAGGCAATCATGGTGGAGTGATGGAGATCATGCCAGAACGCACAAGATGGAGATCATTGCGCGAAGATTGACTATACCATGTCACATAAAGTTATATGCATGTGATGTTTATCCTTTATGTATCTTATTATGCTTAGATTGCGACGGTAGCATTATAAGATGATTCCTCACTTAAAGATCAAGATAAAAACTGTGTTCTCCCCAAGTATGCACCGTTGCGAAAGTTCGTCGTGTCCAAGCATCACGTGATGATCGGGTGCTATAGACTCTACGCTCACATACAACGGGTGCAAGCCAGTTTTGCACACGCGGAAATACTTGGGTCTAGCTTGACGAGCCTAGCATGTACAGACATGGCCTCGGAACACAAGAACCGAAAGGTTAAGCATGAGTCATATGAATGATATGATCGACACTTTGTTGTCCACCATTGAAACCACATCTCTTCTCGTGATGATCGGATTAGGTGTGGTGAATTTGGATCGTGTTCACTAAACAACTTGAGGGATGTTGAATTTAGTGGGAGTTCATTTAGTAATTTGATTAAGTTGAACTATTTATCATGAACATAGTCTAAATTGTACTTGCAAATACTGTAGATCACATGGCCAAATCCAACTTCAACTTCAACGTTTATGCTGAGAAGGAAAAGCTTAGAAACAATGGGTCTAACTTCACCAATTGGTTCTGCAATCTAAGAATCATTCTGTCTGGCGGACAAAAGGACTATGTCCTTGGGAAAGCGTTAGGTGACCCCCCTGCTGCAACTGCGCCGGCTGATGAGAAAGCTGTCTATCAGTCGCGCAAAGATGATTATGGTGTGATTAAGAGCACCATGTTGTTTGCTATGGAACCGGAACTTCAAAATCGTTTTGAAACCTATCCCGGGCCCTTTGAGATTCTCGAGGAGCTGAAAGCCATGTTTCAGACTCAAGCCCGTTCTGAGAGATATGAGATCTCTGAGAAGTTCTTTAACTGCAAGATGGAGGAAGGGAGTTCCGTTAGTGAGCACGCCATAAAGATGTCGGGCTACACTCAACGCCTTGATCAACTGGAATGCATGATTCCAGAGGAGCTCAAGATTGACAGGGTTCTGCAATCACTCCCTCCCAGCTACAAAAGTTTTGTAGTGACTCATAATCAGATTGGCTCCACTGATATGATCACCGAGCTCTTCGCAAAGCTGAAGGCTGCGGAGGTGGACATCAAAAAGGATAATCATGTGTTGATGGTCAACAAGCCCTCCTTTAAGAAAGGTAAGGGAGCAAAGAAGCCCTTCAAGAAGGGCGGCGGCAAGCGCAATGCTCCTGCTGAGAAGAAGCTCAAGTCTGGTCCTAAGCCGGACACTGAGTGCTTCTATTGCAAGGACAAGGGTCACTGGAAGCGCAACTGTCCGAAGTACTTAGCGGACAAGAAGGCTGGCACCATCAAAGGTATATTTGATATACATGTTATTGATGTTTTCCTTACTAGCCCTCGTTGTAGTGCCTGGGTATTTGATACCGGTTCAGTTGCTAATATTTGTAACTCGAAACAGGAGCTACGGAATAGACGGCGGCTTGCGAGGGATGAGGTGACGATGCGCGTTGGCAACAGATCAAGAGTTGATGTGATGGCCGTCGGCACGCTCTCCTTAGTTTTACCTTCGGGATTAGTTTTAAACCTTAATAAGTGTTATTATGTGCCTGCGTTGAGCATGAACATTATTTCTGGATCGTGTTTATTGCAAGACGGTTATTCATTTAAATCGGAGAATAATGGTTGTTCTATTTATATGAGTAACATCTTTTATGGTCATGCACCTCTTATGAATGGTTTATTTCTTCTAAATCTCGAAAGGGATGAAACACACATCCATAACATTGAGGCTAAGAGATGCAAAGTAGATAGTGATAATATTACTTATTTGTGGCACTGTCGTCTAGGTCATATTGGTGTAAAGCGCATGAAGAAACTCCATTCTGATGGACTTTTGGAGTCTCTTGATTTTGAATCATTTGACACATGCGAACCATGCCTCATGGGCAAGATGATCAAAACCCCGTTCTCCGGAATGATGGAGCGAGCAACGGACTTGTTGGAAATCATACATACCGATGTATGCGGACCGATGAGTATTTCGACGCGCGGTGGATATCGCTATTTCCTTACTTTTACCGATGACTTAAGTAGATATGGGTATATCTATTTAATGAAACATAAATCTGAAACATTTGAAAAGTTCAAGGAATTTCAGAATGAAGTGGAGAACCATCGTAACAGAAAGATTAAGTTTCTACGATCCGATCTTGGAGGTGAATATTTGAGTTATGATTTTCTCACGCATCTTAAAGCAAGTGGAATCGTTTCACAACTCACGCCACCCGGAACACCACAGCGCAATGGTGTGTCTGAACGCCGGAATCGAACCCTATTAGATATGGTCCGATCAATGATGTCTCTTACTGATTTGCCGTTATCATTTTGGGGTTATGCATTAGAAACCGCTGCATTCAATTTAAATAGGGCACCATCTAAATCCGTTGAGACGACACCGTATGAACTGTGGTTTGGTGCTAAACCTAAGTTGTCGTTTCTTAAAGTTTGGGGATGCGAAGCTTACGTCAAGAAGTTGATGCCGGACAAGCTCGAACCCAAAGCGGAGAAATTCATCTTCATAGGATACCCTAAGGAAAATATTGGGTATACCTTCTATCACAGAACCGAAGGCAAAGTGTTTGTCGCAAAGAACGGTTCCTTTCTTGAGAAGGAGTTTCTCTCGAAAGAAGTGAGTGGGAGGAAAGTAGAGCTTGACGAGGTTATTGAACCTTCTCTTGAATTGGAGAGTAGCGCAGCACCTGAAATTGTTCCAGTGCCACCTGCACCAACAATAGAGGAAGCTAATGACAAGGATCATGAAGCTTCGGACGATGCTGCTACTGAACGTCGCAGGTCGACAAGGTCGCGTGCCCCTCCTGAGTGGTACGGCAACCCTGTCTTGACTGTCTTGTTAGTAGAAGACAGTGAACCTACGAACTATGAGGAAGCGATGATGAGCCCAGACTCTGAGAAATGGCTAGAAGCCATGAAATCCGAATTGGGATCCATGAGCGAAAACCAAGTATGGACTTTGGTGGACCCTCCTAGCGACCGAAAGGCCGTTGAGTGCAAATGGATCTTCAAGAAGAAAACGGACGCGGATGGTAATGTTACCGTCTATAAAGCACGGCTTGTCGCGAAAGGTTTTCGACAAGTTCAAGGTGTTGACTATGATGATACTTTCTCTCCCGTAGCAATGTTTAAGTCCATTCGGATTTTATTAGCAATTGCTGCGTTTCATGATTATGAAATATGGCAGATGGATGTCAAGACTGCTTTCCTCAATGGCAACATTGATGAAGAGTTGTATATGATGCAACCCGAAGGTTTTGTCGATCCTAAGGATGCTAGTAAATTATGCAAACTTCAGCGTTCCATTTATGGACTGAAGCAAGCATCTCGGAGTTGGAACCTTCGTTTTGATCAAGTGATCAAGAGCTTTGGATTTGTTCCAAATTGCTACGAAGCTTGTATCTACAAGAAAGTGAGTGGGAGCTCGGTGACGTTTCTGGTACTATATGTGGATGACATATTGATTATCAGAAATGACATCAACATGCTTAACAATGTGAAGAGTTATTTGAACAAGTGTTTTTCAATGAAAGACCTAGGTGAAGCTGCTTATATATTGGGCATCAAGATCTATAGAGATAGACAAAGACGCCTGATAGCTTTAAGCCAGAGTACATACCTAGACAAAGTTATGAAAAGGTTCAGAATGGATAAGGCAAAGAAAGGTTCAGCGCCTATGTTGTCAGGTAAGATATTGAGCAAAGCTCAGTGTCCAGCTACGGTAAATGATAGGGAAGCTATGATCAAAGTGCCTTATGCCTCGGCCATAGGTTCTATCATGTATGCCATGCTGTGTACTAGACCGGATGTGTCCAATGCTCTTAGTTTGACGAGCAGATATCAAAGTGATCCAGGAGTGGAACACTGGACAGCCGTGAAGAACATCCTAAAGTACCTAAATAGGACTAAAGAAATGTTCTTAGTCTATGGGGGTGATGAACAGCTTGTCGTAAAAGGTTACGTCGACGCTAGTTTTGACACCGACAAGGATGATTCCAAATCTCAGACAGGATACGTTTATATTTTGAATGGAGGAGCTGTGAGCTGGAGAAGCTGCAAGCAAAGCGTGATCGCGGGATCTACAGTAGAAGCGGAATACATGGCTGCTGCAGAAGCGTCAAGTGAAGGAGTTTGGATCAGAAACTTCATCACTGAGCTTGGCGTGGTTCCAAGTGCATTGGACCCACTGGAGATATTGTGTGACAACACTGGCGCCATAGCACTCGCTAAGGAACCAAGATATCATCCAAAGACCAAGCATATCAACCGCAAGTTTCATATAATCCGAGATTATATTGCAGATGGAGATCTGAAGATTAGCAAAGTACATACAGATCTGAATGTCGCAGATCCATTGACTATACCTCTTCCACGTGTAAAACATGATCAACACCTCAGTGCCATGGGTGTGAGATTGTTACCAGATGTAAACTAGATTATTGACTCTAGTGCAAGTGGGAGACTGTGGAATTATGCCCTAGAGGCAATAATAAAGATGTTATTATTATAATTCATGTTCATGATAAAGTTTATATTCCATGCTAGAATTGTATTAAGCGGAAACATTAATACTTGTGTGGTTTGTGAACAACACCGTGTCCCTGGTACGCCTCTAAGGACTAGCTCATTGATCAATGATGGTTAAGGTTTCCTAACCATAGACATGAGTTGTCAATTGGTAATGAGATCATTTCATTGGAGAATGATATGATGGACAGACCCAAACTAAGCGAAGCATTTAGATCGTATCATCGTGTTCATCCTTGCGAAGCTTTTCCTATGTCAAATATTGTATTCCTTAGACCATGAGATAATGCAACTCCCTGGTATCGGAAGAAAGCTTTGAGGTCATCAAACGTCATCCTATGAGAGGGTGATCATAAAGGTGTCTCTCAGGTGATCGGAAAGTATCTGTTGGGTTGTATGTATCGAGATGGAATTTGTCCCTCCCAAGTCGGAGAGATATACTTCGGGCCCACTCGGTAATCGATATCAACACCGCTTGCAAGCATGTGGTTAAGGAGTTAATCACAAAGTGATATCGGATTACGGAACGAGTAAAGTACTTGCTGTGAACGAGATTGAACTAGGTATGACGGTACCGACGATCGAATCTTGGGCAAGTAAAATATCGCGAGACGAAGGGAATATATATATGGGATTTTTTGAATCCTGGCATCGTGGTTCATCTGATATGATCATCTATGAATGTGTGGGAGTCAATATGGGTGCCCAGACCCCGCTGTTGATTATTGATAGAAGATCATGTCTGCATATTCTCGAACCCGCAGGGTCACACACTTAATGTATCTGGACGCTAGGATAGATTGGATAATTGGTTTATGAATTTTTGTTCGGAGTCTCGGATGGGATCCGGGATATCACGAGAGGTTCCGGAATGGTCCGAAGAATAAGATTCATATAAGGCAATGCAGTTTTTGGAGTTCGGAATTGTTCCGGGTTAATCGGTATTGTACCGGAAGCTTCTAGAACCTTCCGGAAGGGGACCAACGTGGCCCCACCTTCCGGGAGGGGCATGGGCCTATGAGGGAGTGTCCTGGCCGCATTGGGCCAGGGTCACAAGGCCCCATAGGGCCCAGCCAATCCTAGAGAGTTTAAATCGTTTAAACTAGAGATAGGGTTTCTAGAAGAGGGGAGAGTCCATGCCCCCCACTCCTTATCCTTTGGGCTTGGGGGTGGGGCTAGGGCTGCGCCCCCCTCTATATAAAGAGGGGTGGGGGCGCACCAAACCCCTACACCTCTCCTCCAAACCCTAGCCGCCTTGCTAGCTTTCCTCTCTCCCTCCCGACTGTTTGTAGGCGAAGCCCTGCTGCAGAAATTCTCCACCATATACACCACGCCGTTGTGTTGTAGATCAAATCTATCTCTCCACCATACTTGCTGGTACGAGGAAGGAGGAGACGTCGAGGTGCTGCACGTGTGCATCTCACGGAGGCACCGCCACTTGTGGTGCTAGATCGGATCGGATCGCGAGGAGGAGAAGCGAGTACGACTACATCACCCACGTTCCGACGAACGTTCCGCTGTGCGAATCTTCAAGGGTATGAAGATCTAATCCAATCTCTCTCGTTGTTTGCATCTCCTAGATTAGATCTTGGCTTTCCCTCTGTTCGCTCCGTAGAAAATTTTGATTTACTATGCCGCGAAACCCTTCACAAGCTAGTATTATGAAGAGGTTTTACTAGGGACTCTAATTTAGTTTACAAATCACACAAGTATTAATGTTTCCTGGTTAATACTGTTATAGCATGAATGTAAACATTTATCATAAACACAAAGATTTAATAATAACTACATTTATTATTGCCTCTAGGGCATATCTCCAACAATCTCCCACTTGCAATAGTTTAGACTAAGTTTATGACAAATTGAGTTCTAATTAATAGTTAAATTAATCTAGGTGAACTCCCACTCAAAACAATATCCCTCACATTGTTTTAGTGATCACACGAACCAAATCCACCACATCAAAACCGATCATCACGAGAGTTGATGTAGCTTCAATGGCGAACAATCAACATGTTCATCATATCTACTCTATGACTCATGCTTTACCTTTCGGTGATCCGTGTTCCAAGACCATGTCTGTACATGCTAGGCTCTTCAAGATCAAACCTTAGCTTCCGCATGAGCAAATCTGGCTTGCTCACATTGTATACACTCGCAGAATCTAACACACCCGATCATCACGTGGTGCTTCGAAACAACGAGCTTTAGCAACGATGCTTACTAAGGATGAACACTTTAAAACTTGAAATTTATGTGCTTGAGGGATCATCTTATAATGCTACGATCGTTAACTAAGCAATACAAGATGCATAAATGATTAACATCACATGCAATTCATAATATGTGATATGATATGGCCTTTCTTCTTGTGCTTCCGATCTCCATCTTCAAGCACGAACATGATCTCCATCATCACCGGTATAGCGTCAAGGTCAATGGCGTCGTTTCATGGTTGTCGTCCACCAGTTCCAACTATTACAACTACTTTGAATAGACACGCGGGTCTTAACAGAATTTAAAGACAACCATATGGCTCCTGCCGGTTGCCAACTTACAATAAGGAACATTGAATACATCAAATATAATCACAATCATGGCCATATCACATCACAGCACACCCCTGCAAAACAAAGTTAGAGGCCTCTAATTTTCTTTGCATATTTTACGTGGTTTGGGGCTTTCAATAAGTGTCGCTCTAACTTACGAACAAGAACCACAACGTTGATTCTTGAACTATCAAGTGCCCGTTGTAAATTGGATCTATACTATGATGGGAGAGACAGGCACCTGCAAAGCCACTTATGCAATACAAGTTGCATGTTGAGCGTGGAGCAAGTATCATGAATGATGTCATGTAAGGTTAGCCCTGGCCGCTTCATCCCATCATACCGTAAGATGCAAAGTACACAAGAAGCAAATGATAATAAAAGCACCACCACTCATAATGACCATTGTGTTCTACTCGTGTAATAGATCTACATATAGACACGGCTCTGATACCACTGTAGGGGTTCGTAGCATGAAAAACAAAAAAATTCTACCGCATGCAAACAAACAAGCCAAGATCTATCTACTAGATTGTAGCAACGAGTCGATAGAGGAACTCACCCTCGAAGATTCCAAAGCGGTTAACGAGAGCAGATTCTCGTGGGTGATGTAGTCGTACTCTTGCCGATCTCAAGATCGCGTAGACGATCCTTCCAGCGCTGCATTTCGGCAGCGCTTCCGCAGTCGGTCACACGTTCGGTACTCGATGAAGACCTTCCTCTCCCTTGTTCCAGCAGGCAGCGGAGGTTATAGCACTCTCCTCGCGATTCCGGCAGCACGACGGCGTGGTACCGGAAGTAGAGGGGAGATCTCGCAGGGCTTCGCCTTAAGCCGGAGCGAGTATGGTGGAGCAAGAGAGATTCCTTGGCGATCTAGGGCTTAGAAGCACCAAGGGGAAAGCTTGGCCAGCGTCTAGGGTTTGGGAACACCCCAACTCGGTAAGTTGGTGGTGCCCTAGGCGGCGGCAGGAGGTGGTGGCGCCGGCGGCTTGGGGCTAGGGTTTTGGGTGTGAGGGGTAGGGGCGCCCTACCCCTCCTTATATAGGTGGAGGGTGGCTGGTTGGGAGGAGGGATTCCTCCCCCAACTCGGCCTCCTTGGCCGGCGGGTGGAGGGAGGGGAACTCCTCCCCAAGTAGGTTTCCTACTCTCCCTCCACCAAGCAAACTTGCCGTTTAACTTTTTCAAATTGGCGTTTTGACTTTCAAACTAGGATTTGATTTCTCCCTTTGTTTTGCCCAGCCAAGTGACCTAGTACATGATGCAACCATTCCATATTGTTATGACACATTCATGTACCCTTCCCCTCCGGAGTGCCGGACCTTCCGGACCCTTCTAGAACATTCCCGGTGAAAACACCGGAATCATTCCCCAACTCCGAAACAGGACTTTCCTTATATGAATCTTATTCTCCGGACCATTCCGGATCTCCTCGTGATATCCCGGATCCCATCCGAGACTCCGAACAACATTCGGACTCTTACTCATCATTCCATAACTACTCAACAACATCGAATCCTTAAGTGTGTCTCCCTACGGTTCGTGAATTATGCGGACATGATCGAGACACTTCTCCGATCAATAACCAATAGAGGAATCTAGAAATTCATATGGCTCCCACATATTTCTACGATTACTTTGCGATCGAATGAAACACTTACATACGATACCAATTTCCCTTTGTCTCACGATAGTTTACTTATCCGAGGTTTTGATCGTCGGTATCTCTTCATACCTAGTTCAACCTCGTTACCGATAAGTACTCTTTTCTCGTTCCCGTGGTATGTGATCCCTTGTGAGCTAGTCACATGCTTGCAAGCTAATTGGATGACATTCCACCGAGAGGGCCTAGAGTATATCTATCTGTCATATGGATGGACAAATCCCACTCTTGATCCATGTGTTTCAACCCATACTTTCCGAACACTCAATGCCACCTTTATAGCCACCCAATTACGGTGTGGTGTTTGATGTCATAAAAGCATCCTTCCGGTGATGGTGATAAGCATGATCTCATGGTCGAAGGAATTAGGTTACTATGTATCAGAAAGCTTATTGCAATTGAACTATTAAAATGACTTGATCTTTGTGCTACGCTTATCTATAGGAGTATGTCCATCATACCATTCTCCTAATGATATGATCTTGTTGTTAATAACATCTCAATGTTCATGATAGAGAAACCGCAATCATCTATTAACCAACAAGCTAGTATTATGAAGAGGTTTTACTAGGGACTCTAATTTAGTTTACAAATCACACAAGTATTAATGTTTCCTGGTTAATACTGTTATAGCATGAATGTAAACATTTATCATAAACACAAAGATTTAATAATAACTACATTTATTATTGCCTCTAGGGCATATCTCCAACAGTCTCACACTTGCAATAGTTTAGACTAAGTTTATGACAAATTGAGTTCTAATTAATAGTTAAATTAATCTAGGTGAACTCCCACTCAAAAAAATATCCCTCACATTGTTTTAGTGATCACACGAACCAAATCCACCACATCAAAACCGATCATCACGAGAGTTGATGTAGCTTCAATGGCGAACAATCAACATGATCATCATATCTACTATATGACTCATGCTTTACCTTTCGGTGATCCGTGTTCCAAGACCATGTCTGTACATGCTAGGCTCTTCAAGATCAAACCTTAGCTTCCGCATGAGCAAATCTGGCTTGCTCACATTGTATACACTCGCAGAATCTAACACACCCGATCATCACGTGGTGCTTCGAAACAACGAGCTTTAGCAACGATGCTTACTAAGGATGAACACTTTAAAACTTGAAATTTATGTGCTTGAGGGATCATCTTATAATGCTACGATCATTAACTAAGCAATACAAGATGCATAAATGATTAACATCATATGCAATTCATAATATGTGATATGATATGGCCTTTCTTCTTGTGCTTCCGATCTCCATCTTCAAGCACGGACATGATCTCCATCATCACCGGTATAGCGTCAAGGTCAATGGCACCGTTTCATGGTTGTCGTCCACCAACTCCAACTATTACAACTACTTTGAATAGACACGCGGGTCTTAACGGAATTTAAAGACAACCATATGGCTCCTGCCGGTTGCCAACTTACAATAAGGAACATTGAATACATCAAATATAATCACAATCATGGCCATATCACATCACAGCACACCCCTGCAAAACAAAGTTAGAGGCCTCTAATTTTCTTTGCATATTTTACGTGGTTTGGGGCTTTCAATAAGTGTCGCTCTAACTTACGAACAAGAACCACAACGTTGATGCTTGAACTATCAAGTGCCCGTTGTAAATTGGATCTATACTATGATGGGAGAGACAGGCACCTGCAAAGCCACTTATGCAATACAAGTTGCATGTTGAGCGTGGAGCAAGTATCATGAATGATGTCATGTAAGGTTAGCCCTGGCCGCTTCATCCCATCATACCGCAAGATGCAAAGTACACAAGAAGCAAATGATAATAAAAGCACCACCACCCATAATGACCATTGTGTTCTACTCGTGCAATAGATCTACATATAGACACGGCTCTGATACCACTGTAGGAGTTCGTAGCATGGAAAACAAAAAAATTCTACCGCATGCAAACAAACAAGCCAAGATCTATCTACTAGATTGTAGCAACGAGTCGATAGAGGAACTCACCCTCGAAGATTCCAAAGCGGTTAACGAGAGCAGATTCTCGTGGGTGATGTAGTCGTACTCTTGCCGATCTCAAGATCGCATAGACGATCCTTCCAGCGCTGCATTCCGGCAGCGCTTCCGCAGTCGGTCACACGTTCGGTACTCGATGAAGACCTTCCTCTCCCTTGTTCCAGCAGGCAGCGGAGGTTATAGCACTCTCCTCGCGATTCCGGCAGCACGACGGCGTGGTACCGGAAGTAGAGGGGAGATCTCGCAGGGCTTCACCTTAAGCCGGAGCGAGTATGGTGGAGCAAGAGAGATGCCTTGGCGATCTAGGGTTTAGAAGCACCAAGGGGAAAGCTTGGCCAGCGTCTAGGGTTTGGGAACACCCCAACTCGGTGAGTTGGTGGTGCCCTAGGCGGCGGCAGGAGGTGGTGGCGCCGGCGGCTTGGGGCTAGGGTTTTGGGTGTGAGGGGTAAGGGCGCCCTACCCCTCCTTATATAGGTGGAGGGTGGCCGGTTGGGAGGAGGGAGTCCTTCCCCAACTCGGCCTCCTTGGCCGGCGGGTGGAGGGAGGGGAACTCCTCCCCAAGTAGGTTTCCTACTCTCCCTCCACCAAGCAAACTTGTTGTTTGACTTTTTCAAATTGGCGTTTTGACTTTCAAACTAGGATTTGATTTCTCCCTTTAATTTGCCCAGCCAAGTGACCTAGTACATGATGCAACCATTCCATATTGTTATGACACATTCATGTGGCCTTCCCCTCCGGAGTGTCGGACCTTCTGGATCCTTCTAGAACATTCCCGGTGAAAACACCGGAATCATTCCCCAACTCTAAAACAGGACTTTCCTTATATGAATCTTATTCTCCGGACCATTCCGGATCTCCTCGTGATATCCCGGATCCCATCAGAGACTCCGAACAACATTCGGTCTCTTACTCATCATTCCATAACTACTCAACAACATCGAATCCTTAAGTGTGTCTCCCTGCGGTTCGTGAATTATGTGGACATGATCGAGACACTTCTTCAATCAATAACCAATAGAGGAATCTGGAAATTCATATGGCTCCCACATATTTCTAAGATTACTTTGCGATTGAATGAACCACTTACATACGATACCAATCCTTTGTCTCACGATAGTTTACTTATCCGAGGTTTTGATCATCGGTATCTCTGCATACCTAGTTCAACCTCGTTACTGATAAGTACTCTTTTCTCGTTCCCGTGGTATGTGATCCCTTGTGAGCCAGTCACATGCTTGCAAGATAATTGGATGACATTCCACCGAGAGGGCCCAGAGTATATCTATCCGTCATATGGATGGACAAATCCCACTCTTGATCCATGTGTTTCAACCCATACTTTCCGAACACTCAATGCCACCTTTATAGCCACCCAGTTACAGTGTGGTGTTTGATGTCATCAAAGCATCCTTCCGGTGATGGTGATAAGCATGATCTCATGGTCGAAGGAATTAGATTACTATGTATCAGAAAGCTTATAGCAATTGAACTATTAAAATGACTTGATCTTTGTGCTACGCATATCTATAGGAGTATGTCCATCATACCATTCTCCTAATGATATGATCTTGTTGCTAATAACATCTCAATGTTCATGATAGGGAAACACAATCATCAATTAACCAACAAGCTAGTATTATGAAGAGGCTTTACTAGGGACTCTAATTTAGTTTACAAATCACACAAGTATTAATGTTTCCTGGTTAATATTGTTATAGCATGAATGTAAAAATTTATCATAAACACAAAGATATAATAATAACTACATTTATTATTGCCTCTAGGGCATATCTCCAACACACGCCGCCCTAGGGTGTGCCCCCCACGAGCCTCCACCGACCTCACCTCTCCGCCTATATATACGCCTCCCCGAGAAAACCCTAAATATAAGATCATAATTCCAAGAAAAGTTTCGCAGCGTCGCCGCCGCCAAAGACGAGATTCGGGGGATAGAATTCTCTGTTCCGGCACCCTGTCGGGACGGGGAATTGCCCCCGGAGCCATATCCATCGACTCCACCGCCATCTCCATCGCCGTTGCTAACTCCCATGATGAGGAGGGAGTAGTTCTCCCCCTAGGCTAAGGGCTCTACCGATAGCTATGTGTTCATCTCTATCTCCATGGTGTGATCTTATTGTGATCATGAGCTTTGTAATCTAGTTGAATAAGTAGATGTTACTCTTCATCTATTATGCTACTCAAGTGCTTTTATTAATGTGATCTCTTAGAGACACCTTGTCCCACGTGTGTGAAGGTGACAGTGTGCGCACCGTGTGTGGCTCTTAGGCTAAAGATTATAGAAATACTTATCATGAGTTATAATTTGAGTTGGATGTCTCTATGAAATTGTGGTGTTTGTCTGGAACCATCTAGTGCTCAAGGTGACACTATGGGGTTACCTAGATGGGGAATGCGAACTTTAAGGTGTGATTTTATAGCCTTACGCGGTGAATTGGTGTTCGTTATCCAACCCGAGAGTAGTTTAGGGTAGCATACTTAAGAAAGGATATTTATGTGTTAAATTATGTTATCATTGTTGAGAGTGTCCACTAGTGAAAGTATGATCCCTAGGCCTTGTTTCTAAGCATTAAAACACCGTTTACAACCAGTCCTGCTACATGTTTGATTGCTGCTATTTTTTTCAGATTGCAATTACCACTTATAATCATCCATATTACTTGTATTTCACTATCTCTTTGCCAAACTAGTGCACATATACACCTGCCAAGTGACTTCTTGTATCTTAATTGCAGTGTTGCTTGAGAGGGATGTCTTTGACCTCTTCCTCTATGAGTTTGATAAACCTTGGGTGATCCACTTAAGAGAAACTTGCTACTGTTCTACAAACCTCTACACTTGGAGGCCCAACACTGTCTACAAGAATAGAAGCGTGCGTAGACATGAAGCCTTTTCTGGCGCCGTTGCTGGGGAGGTAAGGTAAAAGTTACTCACATCCTCTGGCTACTAAGCTTTCTTCTAGTACAGTTGCTGGTGTGTGAGTGCTCGAAGTTATTTCCTTTAGATGTTGCAATTATATCTTTTTGTTTCTTGTTTTTATTTTCACTAGTTAGGCTTAATGGAAAACAACAACAAAATTAGAGATCTTTATAGTATTTATCTTGACTTAGGACATGAAGTGTTTGAAGAGAAAATTAAAAAACCTATGAAACTTTATTTGCATGCTAATAACAATGTTATTAGTATGAATTCTTTGAACACCATTATTGCTAATGCTATGGAAACGTCTAAGCTTGGGGAAGCTAGTTTTTATGAAAATGATCTTTTTAATTCCCCAGCTTTAGAGGAGAAAATTTGCTATGATGATACTATATCTCCAATATATGATGATTACAATGATGAATATGATATTTTCAGTCCACCTACTATTGAGGAGAAAATTAATTATGATCACAATATGCCTCCTATATTTGATGACTATGGTGATAAGAATAATAACGATAGCTATTTTGTTGAATTTGCTCCCACTACAATTAATAAGAATGACTATGCTTACGTGGAGAGTAATAATTATTATATGCATGTGGCTCGTGATAAGAATGTTTTATGTGATAGTTATATTGTTAATATTATTCATGATGCTACTGAAAGTTATTATGAGAGAGGGAAACATGGCTTTATGTATCTCAACAATATTAAGTTTCCCCTCTTTATGTTGAAAATTATGAAGTTGCACTTGTTTTGCTTTCTTATGCTTGTTGCTTTGTGCTTTCATGACTTGATTCTTTACAAGATTATTTGTCATAGGAAGTGGGTTAGACTTAAATTTGTTTTATATTTGCTTCTTGATGCTCTATTTTACTTTAATTCATATTTCTTATGTGAGCATCATCGAAATTATCATGCCTATCTTAATGGTTATAAAGAAAGAGCTTTTGGGAGACAATCCATTATATTTTTACTTTCAGATTATTTTTGTTTCTTTGAGTCTGGGAAGTTGTTACCTCTGTAGTAACCTATCCTTATCCTTTTTATTTCGTTTTTGTGCCAAGAGTAGCCTCTAATAGGAAGAAGGTACGATTTGGGGAAGTTGCTGTCCCGAGACAGATTTATGTGCTTCGCTGTAAAAAAATCATGAAAAATACTAGAACATCATATTGATCTAAAAAAAATTGTGCACATGTCCCAGGTTATTATATAACTTTAGTTAGTTTTGCACTTTTCTATTTGAGCAACATAAGATTTTCAAAAAAAACGATCTTTACCTGTTGTTCTGTTTTGTCAGATTTCTGCCACTATTTGCATTTGCCTCTTGATCTCTTTCTTTTTTAGTTCTTTTGATCGGAAGAGCTTTTAAAATAAGTTGCTACAGTATCTAATATTTTAATGGATGTTGTACTTGAGTTGAAACTGAACCAAAAGTGGATCTACTATATTGCATACAGGGGCGGAGCCAGCTCCTGGCGGCCCCGGGCAGCTGCCCTGGCTCACCCGAGGAAGCTCCATCGAAATTCAAGCCAAACCTGAATGTTATGTCGACAGATTAATGGGCAAGATATGAGCTAGCTCAATTCCTTTTATCCGTGCCCAAGCTCTACCATCGGTCTAGCTCCGCCATTGATTGCATACGCTAATGTTGCTAATGAGAATTGTGTGAAGTTTTGTATGAAGGAAGTTTCCAAGTGTAGGGAAAGGAGAATGATGTGATGAGATGAATGATGGAAAAAATCTCAAAGCTTTGGGATTCCACCCGTGTCACCCCAAGAAATATTCAAGAGGTACAAGCTTCAAAGCTTGGGGTTGCCCAAGGCATCCCCTTCTTCATCAACAAAAATCTCAGGTCTTTTTTCAAGATACTATATTTTTTGCTTCATGCACCATGTGTTGTTCTTGGAGCGTCTTTGTTTTTGTTTTTAGTTTTATTTTGCTTTATTTGCTTCAATAAGTTGGTTGGATCCCAGCACACTTATTTTGGAAAAGTCACACCCCATTTTTCATTACTTAGAACACTCTAGTTTTCACTCTTATTATTCTGTAAGTGTTCTCCTTTGCTAGCACTGCGTTTAGCTTTAGTTTTCTTATTCTTTTTGCTTAGAACTTTTTAGTTCTTCTTTGTAGTTAGGTGATACAAGATCTCTGGTATTTATTGATTATTATCTTTGTGAGTTATTTCAAATAAGTTGATTGGTGTTGGGAAATAGTAGAATGTTTCATGCTTATGGTGGTACAAAAAGAAGCTTGTTTTGACTGTGGCTTACACTTTATCATGTCATGTTAGATGTTGCTTTGACTATATGCTTAGTGGTTATTGTTGTTGCATGACTTGTTTCAAACAATTGAGATTGCTTAATGTGCCATGAAAGAATCATGCGTTGTTTTTAGCATACAAAAGCATAATATTGTGGCATTCTCCTTTGATGCTTTATTTGGGTTGACTTGGCGCATGCTTACACCATGTTATGACCATGAACCAGTCACCTTAGCCTCTATGATCATTTAGTTTTTGACTTGTGATATCACTTTATGCTTTGATTAATAATGTTTTGTCGCTCTGCATGATTATGGCCATTATTGATCTCTTAGTTGGTTGCTCCCAGTCTTTTGCTAGCCTCCACATGTACTGAGTATGATCTCTACTTGTGCATCTAACTCCCAAGAAACCAAGTTATTCCAAAGAGTCCAATATAAACTCCTATGCATGGTGTGTTACACCATTCTAAGTATATTCATGTTTTTACATATCTTCCAAATTAAATTTTTGTTATGTGAAAATTAGTGATTAAAGCTCTCACGAACTTGAAGGCACATTTTATTTCTTGCACTTAATAAACCTGAACCATTGTGACTGTCTTATATGCTTATATGCTTGCAAATTGTAAGTTGGGAATTAGCAAAACCATGCTGTCACAGGGCACGCTTTCAACATTGCACTTATTTATTCAGTTGATATCATGTTCTTTTGTTTATGGATGTCGTCGGTGTGAAATAAGATGGAAGCTTGCAAGTCCATGAAGTATGTATATGTGTTAGATAAATGCCTAGGCGACTAGCCTAAGCCATGCCTAATCATGGTGGAAACTTGCAGCAAAACCATAGTGACATTCTATGAAGCATCCTCAATAAAAAACTATGCAAATAGCAAATAAAAAGATCGCTGAGATGCTCACTGTCTGTTTCCTTGTCATTTTGATATGGGATAGCTCCTGTATCATGGGGCAAGGGGTACCCCGTTGACGGTTCTCTATGATGCGCATATACTTACAATGGCAAGAACTTGCTTAGGACCAAAGTTGAGTAGCATGAGGTCTCGGTACTCGTACTCAAGGGGAGTGAGATTTTCAACTTATAATATGTCAAGCATATAACTCATATTTGCCCTCACTTTAACCTTAATCACTTTAAGATGCTTATGATAGGGGCAATGAGATCTCAAAGCTAATAAGTACCATAATTTTTGGAAGCTTTATAATACCATTTAATCTCTACTTCCATCTACGAAGGGCCTTTTGTTACTTTTTATTGAGTCTCCATCTTCTATCTTTATGCACCCACTAAGAGAGCATAGTTGTCATTGAGTTCAATGTGTATTGTTCCAAAACTTGTTGATTGATTCATAATTCTGGTATTGCTTGTTCTTAAATTATTTGTATCTAGTCACCCTTATGAACTTTGAATGTGTCCTATGCATTTATGTTTTGCTATTCCATGTAGGACAAGCTGAATACCACTCTTGCTATGTTTTCTATATGTTAAACAAACAAATGTCTTTCAAAGCATTATTCATGATCTTTTGTTTGTGTAGCCTTTCATGTTTCAATATAGCTGCTATGTCTTATTGTTAGAAATATATCTTTCATACTTATGTTTAGAGTACTTTGATTCCAGCCATCAATGCTTTGCAATACGTTGATCAAGATTATGACGGTGCATGTCACCTAAAAAAATATTCTTTTTATCACCTACCTACTCGAGGACGAGTAGGAGTTAAGCTTGGGGATGCTGATACGTTGCAAACATATATATAATTTTTATGCTCCATGCTTGATTTGCACCAACTATCTTATGTTTTGTCTACACTTTGTGTCATTTTTATGCATTTTCTAGAACTAACATATTAACAAGTGCCATAGAGCCACTTTCCTGTTTTTGTGTTTCAGAAAAACTAGTAAAGAAATATGCTCGGAATTGGACGAAACAAAAGCCGAAGTTCCTATTTTTTCAGACACGACACGGAGCCCGGAGGAGAGGGGAGACGCACCCCAGGGCGGCCACACCTGGTCCAGGGGGCGCGCCACCCTAGGGTGTGGCTCCCTCGATCCTCCACCGACCTCGCCTATCCGCCTATATATACGCCTCCCCGAGAAAACCCTAAATATCGGATCAAAATTCCATGAAAAGTTCCGCAGCTCCGCCGCCACCAAAGACGATATTCGGGGGACAGAAATCTCTGTTTCGGCACCCTGTCGGGACGGGGAATTTCCCCCAGAGCCATCTCCATCGACCCCACCGCCATCTCCATCGCCGTTGCTGACTCCCATGATGAGGAGGGAGTAGTTCTCTCCCGAGGCTAAGGGCTCTACCGGTAGCTATGTGTTCATCTCTCTCTCCATGGTGCGATCTTATTGTGATCATGAGCTTTGTAATCTAGTTGAATAAGTAGATGTTACTCTTTATCTATTATGCTACTCAAGTGTTTTTATTAATGTGATCTCTGGAGACACCTTGTCCCACGTGTGTGAAGGTGACAGTGTGTGCACCGTGTGTGGCTATTAGGCTAAAGATTACATAAATACTTATCATGAGTTATAATTTGAGTTGGAAGTCTCTATGAAATTGTGGTGTTTGTCTGGAACCATCTAGCGCTCAAGGTGACAATGTGGGGTTACCTAGATGGGGAATGCGAACTTTAAGGTGTGCTTTTATAGCCCTCCGCGGTGAATTGGTGTTCGTTATCCAACCGAAGAGTAGTTCAAGGTAGCATACTTAAGAGAAGATATTTATGTGTTCAATTATGTTATCATTGTTGAGAGTGTCCACTAGTCATGTTTCTAAGCATTAAAACACCGTTTACAACCAGCCCTACTACATGTTTGCTTGCTGCCTTTTTATTTCAGATTGCAATTACCACTTATAATCATTTATATTACTTGTATTTCACTATCTCTTCGTCGAACTAGTGCACCTATACACCTAACAAGTGTATCGGGTGTGTTGGAGACACAAGAGACTTCTTGTATCTTAATTGCAGGGTTGCTTGAGAGGGATATCTTTGACCTCTTCCTCCCTGAGTTTGATAAACCTTGGGTGATCCACTTAAGGGAAACTTCCTGTTGTTCTACAAACCTCTGCACTTGAAGGCCCAACACTGTCTACAAGAATAGAAGCATGTGTAGACATCAAGTACCATCGAGAATTGGTTGGAATCAGTCATATACGCAAAAGGCACTAGAAGGAAATCTTTGGTGTCTCTCATCATGCTCGGTTTTTTGGAAGAGTTGCAACAAGCGCAACGCAAGTCTTTTGCAAAGTATCTACCATGCGGACCTTGGTATTAAAAAAAAATCAAAGTACGGGCGGGGTTGTGGAGTGTGGCGGGTGGAAAACACTTGGGGTTAATTATGTCGGGAGAGTAGGAATTTGTATTCTGAGCATCCTTTCTCGCTTATATTTACTATGTAAAGCTCCTTATTTAATGAAATGAGAAAAAACTTTTTCCTCCGTTACAAAAAAAAACATGTTGGATCCTAAAGGAACCGAAAAAATAGAAATGTGTAATATATTTTGTTCGATTCTATGAATAAAAACAGATGACTTCAACCATAAGCACAATGCGTAAAACTAGTACTCAATGAAGCAATAATCTAAACTTTTTCTTTAATATAAGGGAAATGTCTGGAGAATTGCTGTGGAGAACTTGCTAATGTCCCCACCCCAAATCTCACCCTCTGCTCACCATCAAGACTCAATAGTCATCCATTATCCATAACCCTAGAATATTCATGGTGTTGTATTTCTAGCACAAAGGGTATTCTTCAGTTGTACTCAATGTGGTACTTTGTAGCAGGTATGTGGAATTCACTCGTTAAAAAATACCCTTTGTACTAGAATACCCTTTGGAATTATATATACTAGTTATAGATGACATGTCACTTTTTTATAGCCAACAACAAGCTATATTATAGAAGTTGCTCTTAGGGAAAGGGTATACCAGGTTCTATTAGTCCATGTCCCAATGTCTGTAACTAATAAATTTATCATTTATGTATATACTAATAATTTAGGAGTATTATGTGTGCAGTGCAGTGTGCCCACCTACAAGTTGCCCCAAGTGGGAGCATCTGCCAAGGTAACTAACTGCTTCGAGTCAATCTTCTAACAAAAAAATTGCAACTCGGCCGACTGCTGGTATTTGACCCGCGTAAGATGAATCGTACATGATGGAAATCAACGCGTGCCACTTCTACTCCGGGTCATGGAAGTCTGCTGGTACATGACTTTAACCATATACGCAATATGCGTATATAACTAATAAGTGTGGCACTCATTTAGTCAAAAAATTGGCTATGTTCTTTAACCTTATACTACGTACTTACTACTCTCTATGTTTTAAAATATAAGATGTTTTAGCTTTATGAAGCAAATATATCTAGACTACTTTTAGTATATAGGTTCACTCAAATTTGGAATGAATCTAGACAATAAAACAAGTCTAGATATTTTTTTTTTACAAAGCTAAAACATCTTATATTTTGAAACGGATGGAGTACAAGCTAATGAACTTATCATTCAGGGAACTACTAGTACTAATCATTTAGCAGCGGCCCAACAAGTTGTGTCCCAAGTGGGGAGCATTTGCCAAGACAACTAACTGCTCGGAGACAATCTTCTTATGAAAACATTTGCATCTAGAAAGACTGGTATTTGACCCAGCACATGAATCGCGCATGATGGCGACACGGAGCCTTTCAGAGACAACCCCTCATGAAAACACGTTTACTGTCTATTTGATTCTGGGGATTTCTTTTAAAACAAAGCGATAGAGGAACCGTACGAATTAGATGATCTAACATGTTGGATCCTACGGGAACTGAAAACTAGAGATGTGCAATACATGTTGTTTGATTGTGCCACAGAAAATATACAAGAATTTGTTCAAAAAGATTAGACTGGACTTGATGAGAAGCTTTATTTACGGTTGCATGCAAAGCAGATCATAGAAAAAATCGACATGATTTCCAACACTACCAAGCAAAAATTCCTAAGAAACAGAATTCTCTGCAACACGTACGAAACTTCTTTGAACCAAAGAGTCCCTTATAAATGTTTAAGAGACAAGGGGCCCCAGTAGATAAGATTATTTTCATGTGTGGAGAAGACACGTCTACTTCTTCCACGTAGGATGACTACTTCTGAAAAAAAAGAAGTGAAGGTACCCTTTTGCACCTGCCGACCAACTTGCAAAGCCGCGGAACCGCAGTCACAAGTGGGCGTAGGAGGGTGAAGAAGCTGGCAAACTACCAGCTGCATCCATCGGTAACAGAAAGTATACATGCGACGTTCAAAAACATGTACAAATACATCTGAGTCCTGACATACGTTTTACATGCTCGTGCTTCTTTTGAACCAACATCTTAACAGGTTTTGGTGTTCTTGTTTTCGTGTTTATCTTTAATCTGCTTGTAAGAGGATTTTCTCATCACTTGCATCAGTTTGTCCGAGTTTGTGGCTTTATTTATAAAGCAACAAGAAAGACTGTTTGGAGAGCATGTTTTGGTGTAAAATCAACCTCTTCATCTCATGAAGCGGACAAAAACAAGGCACCAAACCGCCGGGCTATATATCAAGGGGTTTAGCAGCGAGTTTTCTCAAATAATACATGATATGCATATATATACCAGAACTTTTTCTGCCACGTTTTTTTTTTTGCAAGGAAATTCCGGCCTTTTATTCAAATAACCACAGCTCCATCCCGATCAGCCAGAAGACTGGAGACGAGGAAGCTTAGGGGAAATTCCATACAACAACTTGTGACCGCCAGAGTGCAAGCGTGCTTAGCACAAAGGTGGACAAGTGTGTTAGCTGATCTAGAAATGTGTCGTATTACAAAATCATCAAAAGAAGAAGACAGCCCTTCTATTTCTAGTAAAATTGGCGCAATAACAGAGCGAGAACCCAGTCGCGAGTCCCAGAGATCCACGACCTCCTTGCAATCCGCTTCAATAACCACTCGCGAGAAACCACGGAGCTTTGCGAAGATCACCCCATCCCTCAACGCCATTGCCTCGGCAATCATCGGATCAGTGATTCCAGGATACGGCTTGCTCCAAGCTCCAATAAAGCCGGAAGGATCTCTAGCCACACCTCCCACTCTAGCTTTCCTAGCTTCTGATGCTATACCAGCGTCAGTATTAATTTTAACCCAGCCAATCTCAGGCGGTCTCCAACCATGTCCCGGGTTGGCACTTCAGAGTTTGCACTTGCCATGCAGTACAAGCGGGAGGGAAAGGGTCAATGCGTGCCACTTTCTCTTACAGGGCACAAGTCTTCTCGCTGATAGTTTACCCCCTAAACAACGCGTACAAGTACATTAGAGAACTAATAAATTTCTCACTCGCAGACTAATAAAAATTGCCACATGTGTGCTTGTGTGCGGTGCACTGTGCACATCAACAAACTACGAGGGAGCATCTGCCAAGTCAACTGGCTGCCACTCATAGACAGTTTTCTTGTCAACATATTTGTATCTAGGATGACTGGTCTTTGCCTTGGCACATGCATATGCATGAGGGAAACACGGAAACCCCCTTTGTTTAAACTAGGGGGCAAGGTCCCTCAAAGAAAAACTAGGGGGCAAGGGGCCAAACAGATATGGTTATTTTCGTGTTGTGGAGAAGACATGTCTATTTCTTCCACGTAGATGCATTCGTGGACAAGATGACATCTTCCTAAGCAAAACGACAGGAAGCCAAATTCAGAAGAAAAACAGCAAACCAAACTAAGGAAGCAAAGACAAAAGACACTGTCGCCCATTTGCCCTGTCGGCGTAAGCGGCAGTCACAAGTGGGCGTGCCCAGGTTGCAGAAGCTAAATTATGCCATAAGTAACACCAACTGTACAAGTTGCATTAGTTTTAAGACAAAACTATACATGGTACGTTCATAAACATTGTACACGGGACACAAGCTGTAATGGCAGAATTACCATAACAAAGGATCAAAATGAGATGGGCCATGTTACATGCCCATGCTTCTGCCAAACTAACCAGCTATCTTACACATTTATCGTCTCCCTAAACTACACCTTCACGGCCTCATTGGCTCCAGTGATCTATGACATTCTATCAGTCATGCCAGATTCTTGGAATGCGGCAACTTCATGACCATATCGTATCCATTCATCTCAAACTATTGGTGTCTTCCTACTGTGATCTGAATTTGGACGCCTTGAGCTTTCAGAACACTGCAATTTCCAATCAGACCAAGACAGCTTCTCTTAACTTGATGCTGGTTATCATGTTGCTCCATTGACAGCCCTCAGTTCAGCAGCCAACCCCGCAGCGACAGATGGAGGCAAACTCCTCAAGCTATCACCATGATCCTCACTCTCCTCATCTGAAAGCTGATCAGGTGCTTTCACAGGAAACAGTGACTCGACATCCTTCAGCGTCAAAGCAAGCTCGTCTTTGAAGTTCTTTGACTTACGGTTGATCGTGGAGCAGACAGCTCTACCCCTGTTCATTTTGTATATGCTATCTTCTATTGTTTTCTTCACCTGAACAACAATAATGCTTTGAGATTTTTTTCCCAATTATACTTCAAATAAAATAAATAGGCACAGGAAATGGTGCTTACTATAAACCGGTGGATATATGTGCTCTTGTCTTGCCCAACTCTATGGACCCTACTGATAGCTTGTGCCTCAGCTGATGGGTTTAGTAATGGCTCCAATAGAATTACATGTTGTGCTTCCAGTAGATTCAGGCCGTTTGCGCCGTGTTGGATAAGCATTAGCAATACTTGAACAGGCTGCATTTTCGAAACTGCCTTTTTCACTTTCTCTCCGTTTATACTGGATGCCAGGCCTTTAAATTGACAGAGCGCCACCTGTGATTTTCTGAAAGAAGATGGACTTTCATTAAGCGACTGCATTGTCCATAATATCAGCATATACAAAAAGACTTTTCTAAAATAGCAACTAACAAGACTCAAAGCAAACAGGAAAAAAGAAAATAAAAACGATCAAGTTCAGGAAATCTAATTCATAACATTACTGTACTCGGTACAGTGAGACAGATAATTAAAGCGTGCATGCTAGGCTACAAGTATCTCACCTTCCTCCTTTCATCCGAGCATAAGAGATATTGTTAGCAGCAAGGGAGTGCTCTAATACATCAAGACCATCATTCCAACTTGAAAAAACAAGTAGTTTAGCTGCTCCATCAGTTGAAATGATCCTCAAAATCCTTCTTGTCACAGCTTCAATCTTGGTTCAAGAAAAGAAAAGAAAAAGAATTAAATGGATTATTGCCCTAATTAAACAAGACTGAGTTGGAGAACTCGGTGAGCTACATGGCCTATGAACCAGTTATTCTGCTAAAATTTATTTAACAGCATGTGCGTTCACTTCGCAAAATCGTAAGAACTCCTCGGAAAAAGAATTAAGTGCAACCAACTAATGGCATTTAGAAAGTCTGACATTATTGATAGATCCAGCATTTTAGATAATCATCTTTTACCGAAACATTCAAATACATCAGTTGCACATCAAATCATGCACTTGGCCAAGAATCAAGCTTCAAGCAACTCAGTTTTACAGAAAGTTTGGTTAGCACAAAAGGTTACTTTTTGCACTGGAGCATCCTTCCATGCTAAACTATTACAAACAGACAAATAATCAGAAACAATAGATTTGAAACGTGAAACCGAAAGAATGGTCGTAAGTAAGGAAAATAAATGAAACCTTTGTTCCGTATGAACCTTGGACAGAAATAGCGCTTTCTGCCAAATCCTCAGCTTGTTTATCAGCATTTTCACTCTGTTTCTCAACCACAAAAGCAACATTCTCAAGAAAAGTACGTTGACGGCATGTAGGGCACATAATCCATTTTTGGTGCCTCGCAGCAGCTCGTTCTGTCAGGTACAAACAACCTGAGAGCAACAAGGAGATAAATTCAGTGAAGATAAAGAGTTCGCTATACATCAAAGGGACATATGTCATGAATAAACGATGGTTTTCCCAGATGCCATATCAGTGTTGCAATATTTCTATAAAAAGGAGTTGCAATTGGATTTGAAAACTGAATATATATATAAAGCAAATTCTGTAATACAACAAGCAGGCAGACACATCATATGCATATAACAGAAGGGCCAAAGGTACAACTGAAGTAAATTTAAGCATAGTTACATAGAGTATCAGTGTATCACTTGTAAATATAAATTTGAGAGAACATTGGTACTCACACTTGCAGCACATGGAGTGGCCACATTGGAAAACCATTTTCTGCTCGAGAATCTTCTCCTGACAAACTGGGCATTGTTCATTGCTAATTTCAGAACCAGATTGCGCTGTGACAGGGGAGGAAGCTGCTGTAGCAACAGTATTGCCTGACTTGGGCAGCATCAATCCCTAAAAGTACATGAAAATGTGGTCAACATCTATAAAAGAACTCGCTGACACAGATTGTGGAAACATACAAGTAGATTTAAACTAAATGATTAGAAGTTATCCAGACGGAAAATAGTTCTGCTTTTGTGTAGACAATTTGGGAAAAAAATATCAGGTAGACAGAGTTGATTATTTACCTTCAAGTACCGGAGTTGGCCTCTTATACGAGCTAAAGATGAAAGGGCTAAGAATTTTTCACTCGTGAACTGCACGTTGTATGGTATGAGCTCTTCTCTGGTTACAATATTGACAGCACTGGGCTCATCGTCATTCTCTTTGAGCTGCAGCCGCGAGATAGACATCTTGATCTCATCATGAGCACGCAGTAATTGGTTCTGACAAATTGACAAACTCCTTGCAAGAGAAAACTCCTTGCGCATTGCCTAAATTAACGATCATGGTCAGAGAATATCCTAGCTCCGGATGTGTTTTGAACCTCAATATTTTAACTAAATATACAGACCCTAGCAGGACTGGACCACTAGGTAAGCAGTATTTTAAGGTTTGAGATAAGCCAGGATTTCTAAAATGATGGCTAACTAAGAAGATTGACATGTATGTCCACTTGATGTAGGAAGTGGGCTAGGGGGAGTGGGTGTATGACCTCATCACCTGGGTTCAAGTCCCATGGATGCAAATTTGTGTTCCTATTTATGTAGGGGTCTCCTTTATAGTTCTCTGTCATTATGACTCCTTGATGTTTTCTCAGATATTACCAAATACTACCGAGACGAGATAGAGCAGGTTTTACAATGAGTAGTGTTGGCTGAGAACAACAAATTCTTCCTCTTATTCAAAATCATTACATGACAATATCATTTTTGACTTTCAAAGAAAAGGTACTCCTTTTTGCTATAATCTGCTTCTTTACCAATGGTCATTGAAATGACCATCTCAGCGTGTGAGAAGAGAAAGTGTCAATATACACACTATGACGTACCTCAAAAAGAAGCAAATGTTTCTTCGCAATTTCGACATATTGATTTCCAAGAACTGTCTTTGACTGGGTCCGAATAGCCCTCAGAGCAGTCTCGGTTCGAGAAGGATGCCTGTAGACCTGTAAAGAGAAGGAGCACATAAGACAAATAATGTATTTTAAGGGCAACCCGGTGCACCAAGCTCCCGCTTGCATGGGTCCGGGCAATGGATTTTAAGAAGTGTTATAAATAACGTTCCATAAGAGGTACAAAAATTCTTTGATGTTGCTGTTGTAAGAGGATAGTTGAACACTTCAGATTCTTTAAATGCCAGGTTTAATTGAAGATAGCTGACACTAGAAAAAAACATGTCTAGCTAACTTAGGCTAGATAGAAGTTAAACCAAAATTGTATCTGACAGTGGTCCAGTGATGTATTTAGGCCCTTACGTATCATATATAAATCATGAAACTAAGACATTATTAGAAAGAATAGCCTTGTATAAGCTCGAAAAAACAGCTTATAAAAAAGAGTGAGATGGTTAGGAATGAAAAACATACGATATGACTTCAAAAGGTTAACGCAGATCGCGTGAGCATGTGATTACATGATTTATATGCAGGCATGCAAGATGTTCAAATGTGAATTGTAAAACACACAATGTTTCCACAATTGGAACAAACATACTCTTTTTAACCAAACTAGTACTGAAAGGATAATGATCACCCGAGGACAAACTAGTAAAGGAGATAAAAAGGACAACCTAGACAGGTTTTGAATGGAAGTTTCTAGAAGGAAAAAAGGGATATTCGGTACAATACAAAGATGGGTGAACTCTAACAGGGTAAAATAAAGGGTATACACCCTCCTTCAAAAATAGAAATGTGTAACACTCCCCAAGAGCAACTTCAATGAATAATTAAATGAAGTGACAACTGACAACTACCAAACTATATGTACAAATGGAAGACATGACACTCATCTGGATGAAGATATAGCAAAAGTCACCTGTATGTTTTCCCGGGCAGATCTTGGATTGTTACTGTCACCGTCAACTTCAGATCCTTCATTAGTTTTTTTGTTACGGAAGAAGTGATTCAACTCGTATTTTCGTCTTTGCAAATCCTGTGCTTCATCTACTGAAGCAATAACAGAATCATTGTTTGATTTCTTTACAACAAAGAGCCGTGCCTCATACCCCTAGAAGTGATGACATAAATAACACATGATTAATTTCATTTGATAACGGATACATTAAAGAGCACGAGCATATAAGATTACCTGAAACAGCTCATCTAATTCACACTGTATGCACAAAGAACCAGTACCATCATAGCACTTCGGACAATATCGCTGACCCTCAATATCATCGTCCCTTGGGTTATCCATCGTTTTGTCTATTTCCAAAAGCCTATTTATTAATTGTTGCCTTGAACCTCGCAGGGAATCAATTCCAGATTGAATGGTATACTTCAAGGCAGCAATAGTTTGAACCCTATGCATAGAACAAAACAATCAAGTTATCCATCAACTACTATAAAGATGTTAATTTCATGATACTCATTCCTAGATAGTTAAACCACTACAAGTTCCTAAATATTAAAACCACCACAAATTGCAAGGAGAACAAACTGAACAAAGTTCTGCGCTGACCTGGACGATATTCCTCCTATACCCAAGCCAGTGGTGCTCTTAGTGGAAAAACTATCGACCTTCTTAAATAGCTCATCAGCGGCTTCTTTATGCTTCTCAATGGAATCTAAAGCATATAGCCACCAATGCTTACCCTGATTTTGTAATTCTTTATTAAGAGTGGTGACCTAGAGGCAGAAGTTCATCAGAAAACAGTGATGAATTTAGTCTAGAAGACTGTAAGAACTATAGTAAAGGCAAACATCATGGAGTAAAGCACTAAGAAAGATCGAATACACACAAGAATATTACAGCAATACATAGAACATTCCAAGGAAGAAAAGAAGACATGGATCACTCGCTGCAAGTTGCGACCCCAAAAATAACAGTATAGTGACGAGATCACCTCTTCCATTGATGCTCTGAAATCCTTCTGTGCTATTAGTAGCTTTGTAGTAAAAACTGACAAATATTTTTCTTTGAGAGTGCTGCATGTCTTTCTCAAACAACCATCAGCAAAACATTCAGATGATGAGTGGCATCCCGCACCATTCCCTGCATCTACACTTTTGGGTGCTTGTCCAATAATATCAATTTCCTCGGAGGTTTCAGCACCATCAGCTGCCGAATCTGACGATATTTTATTTCGCTTTATACCACGTAGATCTGAATCCACAGGGCTAGTTTCTTTTCTTTTTCGTTTGTAGTAGAGAACAGAAGTTTGTATTTTCAGTGGGCATTCTTGTAAATATTCGGAACTAGTTCTGAGCAGCTCCACAAGATTGTGGTTGATATGAAGATTCAACAAAGGGTCAACACGAAAATCATCGATATTTTGACGAGCAAATTCTAGTGCTTCCTTGTACAAAGAAATAGCTTCTTGGTTCTTTTGTTCGATGATAGCGATTCCAGCAAGACCGTTTAGGGAAACAACTACTTTCCTAAGTTCTTCCTCCCCTTCAACTTTTGCTTTACCGATAAGTACCTGGGTAGAAAAGGATCACCGACAATATTAAGCACAAAATCACATGAAAAAAATAGCAGCCAATATGGGAGGTAAAACCATTAGTTGTTCACCTGTAAAATTTCATCCATCGACAAAGGAGTGCGTTGCAAAGAGCAGAGACCAGAACTCCCAACTTGAGGGTGGCAACAGGCCTGCCGAAGCTTGAGCAGTGGAACTAGAAGTTTGGCAGTGTCATTGTTGGAGAGGTACACATTTGATAAAGCATTTGAATCTACAACAAAAATAAAAGTTAAAGGAGGTTTCAGATTTTTTTTAATACAGTTGTATAGCATGATCTGTTACGGCAACTGAATAAAACCATTAACCGTACTGTAACCATGTGCTCATTAACAAAACCCTCTGGTTTGTGTAGTACACATGATTTCTTTGTTCGCCAGATGTGGAAAAAATGGAAAATTCAGGCAGAAATTATCTCACTGGCATGGCATTTGAGAGAGAAAAACAAGAAAAGATGCAGATATCCATGATTGCTGTAATATACATGTCAATTAGACTATAATTATTTCCATCCAAACACAAAAATAAAGAAGGCAGCTGAAAAGAAACAAAATTGTTAAATGCTGTCCCTGCAGTATAAATCTTGCAACTAGAAGCAGAAAATAGCTGATATAATGGACAAAGTACCTGATGTTGGTTCCCTTTTGTTGGCATTGTTTCTTAAACGTCTAATAATTTCATGTGCATGGTCCATGCAAGTTGCATGCTGCTTCTGATAGAAATACTCTTCGATTGACGAAAAGATGAGCCATGAGAAACACTCTTCTTGTGGAGGCAGCTGTAATTCCCGCGAGACATGAATTTTAGAGGAGCGCCACATGATATCCTTGAAGAACTTGTGTGTATAATTCATAGCTATCATATCTCCCCTCTGCAGTTCAATTCAATGAAGAAATGAGGAAAAGGATTAATTTAATTATTTCAACCATCTCAAGAAATGTATGTCATGGAAGCTGCAGAGCAGTAACCAGCATTACATGCTCTTCCATCACAGCAGCATTCATATGTTGCTATGTGAATCAACAAATGGCACTAAGATTGGCATTCTTTAATTAGATTGTACAGTTCTTTAAATATCCTCATTATCCATGCATGAACCTACAGATGAGCAATTAGCTTATGAGCTTACAGTAACACTCGTATCATCCTAGGTTAATAGGTTATTAGTGCCTCTCTAAACCTTCTTCACCATTAATGATATGTGTGCAATAAGTGATTATAATATTCCTAAGATTCTAAGAATGGTACATAATACATCATGGTGTTTATTCTTTTGTCATGTAGTTAGAGCAACATACAGGTTTAATAAAGATGTATTGAATGCTCGCAGATGGTGCTGGCAGTCTATGTACCTCATATGGGTCTCTAATAATGTCCACCCACCACCTGTATGTGTCAAATGGACTTGTCCTGAGAAAGCGGAGAAGGCCGAAAAGATCATCAAGCCTGCGCTGTATTGGAGTTCCTGTGATACACCAGCGGTGTTGCGCATTTAGCCTCATTGCCATCTCAGTAACAGAAGTTTTGCTGGACTCTACCATTTGAGCTTCATCCAAACAAAGCCGCCACCAGTGGACCCTTGTTAGGACAGTTGGAATGACAGGGTACCTAGGTGTGCAATGAGAGTTCAGTAGAAGTTAACCCATAGTTATTTCATACTATTGAATGATTGGCGGGCCTAATGGCACTAGTTAGTTCCCTTCTATGTCAGCTATTACTAGAATAAACATCATTCTAAGCAGAGCAGAAGCTCAAATCAATTACATGTAAATGCTAATATTTTCAGGTTTAGCAAGTTTCCACATTCAAATCATGCAAGACCAATTCATACGTATCATAAACTCATAATTTTGAAACTCGTAATCATAACTCAGCAGAACACAATAAAGAGCACCCTTAAAGATACAATACAAGTATGAGCATCTCTCCCCTGCTTTGAAGCAACCATATGACATAAAGTGCAATAATGAACGTGTAAACACCCTGCAGATCAAATAGGCTAACAGCACTCCCTTTTCAGTTAAGGACACTATTAACTGAGGGGTCAGAATGCCATATATAGTCAACTTCTAAAATAACATAATTAGTTGATATCATGTATGACCAAACTTCCCGAGAAAATTGAACATTACCTCTTCTGAAATCTCAAGAAGCGGCGATCTCCATCATGTCTATCAGAATCATGCGACAGATCTTCTTTGAGGACATCATAAGTTGTCAAAACAACATCGGCAGTGCTTATCTCAGTCAGATCATTTCTTTGGTTAGAAGCTGAGTCCAAGTTCCTTGCACCTTCATAAATGCGGATGTTCAGAGATCCTGGCCTTGTGTGTCTATGTGAAAAGGAACGTAATAGTCAGCACTATCATAGTATGCAGATAATCACTGAACAGAACAGGTAATGCTAAGCATCCAAAAATCTGAGACTGGATAAGGCACTTGAAGCTTCAATTATATGCATTTATTGGACCACACTGGAAGCAGCTGGCAAAATCTGTTGCACATGCAAACAAATTTTCATTTTTGAGGGATACAAACAAATTTTCTTAATAGTTCGGAACTTCTTAAAATCTAAACTGTACTCGTCTTATTCTAAAAAAGCCTTTTGGTCATGAGCATTCTTAATTCCTAGACACGTGAGAAGGATTTCAACTCAAAAGTTGCAGAACTTCTACAATGATCCGATTACAAACAGAGAAGAAGAGGAAGTTATTGCATGAAATGGCACGGTTAAAGCAAAATAACCATTCTACATTCCAATCAAAGAAACATACATCTAACAAAATGAAGAAATAACAGCACATATAATGGTCAACTGGTCATGCACATGCTTTAAGTTCTCTGATAAGTGGTCTGGCTATCTATGAACTTAAAAAATGCAGAGTTCCACTATTCATTCAAGAATTGAGACAATATTGCGCAACTATTATTTGGACAAGAGAAATCATACCGTGTAATTTCAGAGTGCCACTGTGCCAATATTGGTGATGGGCATACTATCAATGTAGCATGACTGAAAATAGTAGTTTGAGCAGCTTCAGCAAGTTCCAAGCACACTGCACAACTGTAGGTATCTTCCGTCTCTGCAATAGAATATCTGACTCTCTTTCCCCTTCTGAGTTTTGACTTCATGGTGTCTTTTTCACAATTTGACAAAATATTATCATCATCGAAGGTTAAATCTTTCTTGGGTGAGTAACCAACACAATCAGCATGCTGCCAAGCATCACAAATGTCACACTGGATCCATATCCCCTTGTAGGAAGAACTTTCACTTGCAGCCCCACAAACGCACTCAATCCTATCTCTTTTTTGCCTACCTATCTGCTCCGATTCTTTTCTGTTTTGAGAAACAGAACGGTCTATGGAAACTGTGCTACGATGGGCAAAAATGCAAGCCAAAAGCTCAACAGTTTTCCCCAAGCCCATTTCATCTGTAATTATTTAGCCATAGAAAACAAATTAGCCCAATACATTAGTAGGTTGTAATTATGTACAGACACTTAGTATCCACATACCAGCCAAAATGCCCCCGGAGACATAAGGTGGAGAAGGCTCTGGTTGAAGTGAAACATTCCCACTGCAAAGTAACATATTACATGAAACTGAAATATTCAGGGTATTTGATAGGAACAAAAAAAAAACAAATATAGAGCATTGGGAATAGTATACTTTCGGGAAAAAAAATCAACCAAGTACAAGGACAATAAATATGCAAAGCAGATAATAATATGCATGGGAGTCTAAGATGTTTTCAATGTCATATCCTATAAGCATTGAGCTCTTGTTCTGTGTCCATGACTAAAATTCTAAATCAAGCTAAACCTTGACACCCAAAAAAATCTCAACATACTTGACCACATACAAACTTCTTTCCTTCAGACAACACTACCCCATGATCCTACATGAACCAAATTTCTGTATATTTTCGTTTCATGGTCACAAAAGTTCAAGGATAATTAATATAACAATAGTTCAAACATGTTAATCTAAATATTAGGAAAGCACAGCAACGTCGCGGAAGTACAAGTGAAATGCATTGGCCTCTTACTTGAAGGGATTGTAGAACATCCTGGACTTCTTGCTAATATAATCTACTGGAACACAATAGGGTGCAGGATGAACATAACCCTCATTGGGTGATGAAACAGCTGTATTCCCCTTTTCACGCTCAACCATCCAATTTGCTGCACGAAGTTGATATGGTCTGAGATGGGGAAGTAAATCAGGCAGCTTCTCTTCTAACAGCCCTGCGCCCCTATATCAACAAGTAGTAGAGAAAAACATCAAATAACAGCCAGAAAGAGAACGGTGCTATCATAAGACAAATAACTTTATTAGGTGCGATTCCGGATTGCATAAAACTAAATATTTCTACCAAGCCAGCATTTCCATGCCATAATTATTTCTGTCTAATTTTTGACATATTTATTGAAGCATTCATTTAATAGTTCAGAATAAATGCCTCGGATATATTTCTAATAACAACACATGAGATCATGAGATGTAAGGCACGCACGTCGAAGGCTTAACGGCTTCGTAGAAAGCAGCAAGATCAAACTGTGAGTCGCTCTTTGGGGTGAAATCACAATCAGCATCACCGTCCATTGGTGGAACAAGACCATCCATCCCATATATTACAGCCGAGGTCGTAACCTCAGGGCGAATCCAAGCCATAACATTCATCATGCTCTTCCTCCAGGGATGCCTCGCGACCTCCAGAAGCGATTCACACGCACAGAAAGCCTGGTCCATCACCTCTACTCTAACCTTTAGTACTATAACTGGCGTCGAACCATCAATCTGGATAAAGCTATTCCCCACAACCCTCAGCGTCATGAACCCCAGGCTAACCAGATGGACGAGACCAGATACACCTTCGTCGGGGCCATCGAAATGGCCTGACATAAACACACGACCTGCAAACTTCTCCGAGTGATACTCCAGGAGCACGCAATCCGACGGCACCACGGGCCATTGGCCCAGCCTGAACCCGTCCCCCGGCGCGTCCGACACCCGCAGGCGCAGCGAGCACCTCTTGCTGCTGTCCCCCGACATCGTGTACCCCTCGTCCAGCGCCCTGAAGTCGACCCCGTCCTTCCCCTCGCCGTCGAGCCTCACGCCGCGGAGAACCAGCTCGGCGATGTCGCGGCAGGCGCCTTCGGCACGGCCGCGCGTGCTGCCATCCACCTCCACCAGGATGTCCCTCCTCGCCTCGCCCTTGGCCGCGCGCTTCAATTTGGAGGGGGCGCGGCCGCTAGGGCTCGGCGAGTCGGGCTCCGCGGCGTCGGCGGCGCCGCAGACTCCCCTCGCTCTCGACGGCAGCGTCTTCTTCCTCCCCATCTGGCGTCCTCAAGCGATTTGCTCGAGCATTGGAGGAGGGCGAGGGTTTTGCAGAAGGGAGCGGAATTGGGCGGCTACAAAATCCTCCAAATCCTCGCGATTGGGACACGAGAAGGAAGGAATCGGGATTAGATTGGGGATTGCGGCGGAAGGGCGGCTCAGGAGGGAGATTGGGTGTTCTGGGGATTGTGGATTTCCAATTCTCGTCGCGTCTGTCTCCTTGGGGGGCGACGCGAGACGGCGAGAGGGAGAGGGGTTTTGCTCCAACTGAACGGGGGAAAAGAGGAACAAGGGCACTCGTGGTGAAGTTTTTGAAGAAGCAAAGGGTAAGTTGTTGAAATTATGAACAGGATCCAACCAAGGATTGACTAAATTTCCAGGATTTACCGAAATCACCCTGAACTGGAGTTCAATTGGAACGGGTGAAGTCGCAGCTGGCGTCACGGAAGTGTAAAACCGCCGTGGAAAGGCATCCGAGTTTTGTTTTGGGGAAGAAAAAAGGGCAATGCTAGGCGTTCCATCCCCCGGGTCCCCAGCCGTTAGATCAGCGCAGATCGATGGTCCAGATCTTCACGTTTCGTCCTTTACTCGTTTTTGCTATATTTGTCCCGCTTTTGCTACATTGGTCCCGCTTTTGCTACATTGTAGCAAAAAACGGTTCGCCCAGAAAATAGAACAAAAAAGACTGTTCTCGCCGGAGAACTCGCCGGAGACCTCGCCCGGGACTTTGTAGCAGAAGTTTCGTTCTAATGTAGCAAAACCGATGTCGCCGGAGACTCGTCGGAGACTTTCGCCGGAATATCTCGCCGGAGAACTTGTAGCAAAAAATTTACTATATTGTAGCAAAACCATTAAACAGATTTAGCAAAAAAAATTAACACATGTAGCAAAAAAGAGACTTCATCAGAGACATTAACACATGGTAGCAAGCGCTGTCACTGTTGTAGCAAAGCACCGCCACTGTGGTAGCAAGCGCTGGCGCTGCTTGTAGCAAAGCACCATCGTTGTGGTAGCAAGCCCCGCCGCCGTCGTGGTAGCAAGCATGTCGCCGCGCCGCTGTGGTAGCAAGCCCTACCGCAGCTTGTAGCAAAGCGTCGCCATAGTGGTAGCAAGCTTCGCCGCTACTTGTAGCGACCTCTACGTACAGCTCGTCGGTGACCAGAACCGTCGCCCATGGCGGAGCACATGCGGATATGGGGAGACCCAAGGCGAGGGGCTGCAGGCGGCGGGCGGCAAGCAGCAGGCGGCGAGGCTGCAGCGGCACGCGGGCTGCAGGCGGCGGGCGGCAGGCGGCGGGCGGCAAGCAGCAGGCGGCGAGGCTGCAGCGGCACGCGGGCTGCAGGCGGCGGGCGGCAGGCGGCAGGCGGCAAGCAGCAGGCGGCGAGGCTGCAGCGGCACGCGGGCTGCAGGCGGCGGCGGCAGGCGGCGGGCGGCAAGCAGCAGGCGGCGAGGCTGCAGCGGCACACGGGCTGCAGGCGGCGGGCGGCAAGCAGCAGACGGCGCGCGACTGGTTGTGTTCTGCTTTGGAAAGAGGATTTGGGACGAAGAAGAAGGACTAGGTCCCACCCACGTTGTCACGCGCGAGGCAGCGACCCGGGGGATCGCGAGGCGTTATCCCCCGGGGGATCTGTATCATTTTCCAAGAAAAAAACGCCTCGGAGTTAATTTGTGCTGGTTTTGGAAACTATACGTTGCTCAAAACTTTTTTTTGGCAATCAATTATGCCATATTTATAGTACGTAGTACTCCCTCCGTTTCAAAATATAAGATGTTTTAGATTTGTGAAAAAAATAAATCTAAACTTGTTTTAGTATATAGGTTCACTCAACTTTAGAATGAATCTACATATTAAAAGAAGTCTAGATTCATCTTCTTCACAAACCTAAAACATCTTATATTTTGAAACGGATGGAGTACAAGATAGAGATGCATGAGCTATCTCCAACATTATTATTATTACAAAATAAAGTGTCAAAGAAGCAAGCAAATTTTGGAGAACTTCGGATTCCTTCTTCTCCCATGATACGATTTTCTACTTTCTCTGAAGGTAGCCTAAAAATGACGTAGATAGCGAACCATAGAGTGAATGTCAACGAGGATTCTTTCATAACTTAAAATTTAAACTGCAGTATCAAAACTACGTGTACGACGCATCCATCAAACTAATCAAGCAACACTAACATTAGCAACACTAACATTAGTAGGAAATGGAATTGGGTCGGTATTACAAGGAAATGGAATTGAACAGTTTGATCGACATCGCTGGTGTTCGAGAGTACGAATCATTATTGCGAGGATGTAGCAGCCAGGACAAATGTTGAGGGCGTGTTTGATAGGCCGCACAGCCGTTTTCCGTACCTGGCCGGTAGAAATAAACATGTTTAGATAATCACATGGTGGGCCGAACTCGTACCGCACGGGTTTTAAAGCACCCAAAAACTTGGCCCGCTAGAAACGTCAAAATCGGGCGTTTTTGCGGGAATAGACGTTGGGGAGCCAAGAGGCGGCACGTGACTGCATGCGGGGAGAAGAGCGGGAGACCGCGCGGCGCATCGAGAACGTGCGCCATAAATCCCCTCGCTCGCTCACCACTCTCACTCTCCCCATTAGCAACCGCTCTTTCTTCTCTCCCCTCTCACCATCGGCGGTTCCTCTGTCGCCGGCAGATTTAATACCACCGCAAGGGCAGCAGACGGCGGCGGATCGAGGGCGAGTATTGCGGTTGTACTGCCGGCAGCGAAGCAACGGTTACGACAACTTCTTCGTCGGCAGATACAGTGCTCCCGGCCTGCAACAATGGCGGTAAGGCCTCAAACCACGCTAGCTTTGTTTTTGCACCGCAAATATGAATGTTAGCTTGTAGCTCTAAGCATATAAGCGACATGAACGATAGATTTGTGCCCATTTTTCGCTCTTTCAGCCGATTTGATAGGGTTTTTTTTCTTAGATGACCTTATACTGCAAATGGTGCCTACATGGCACTAGATCTACAGATAAAGTTGTTCGGTCTATGCTTGTAAGTGGCTAGATTTAGGCAGATGTTCTGATTAGGGTTAAACCGATTGGAAAAATTGGGGATTTTGCATTGTTCATCTTCTTATTTCTAGGCCGATGATTAAAATTGTCACCCAATGTGGTCGGAGGGTGAATCTATAGTACCTTGAATCGTTCATAACAAACAATGTTGTGAATTATACTCGGTAGTATGGAGTCATCTCCCCAGTGTTTGTGTGCACATCATATATGAGGCATTGAAAATTGGGAGATTATTTCACTCTTCATGTTCTTCTTATAGGCTGATGATTACTTTGCATTTTGTGGCCAAGATCCCAATAGGTTGCTTCATACCATGGTTGTTATGATTGATCTTGGACACACAATGCCTAAGATGAGGCACAAAAAATATTTGTTTATTTATGCGACCGTTGATGATTACATACGCATCACAAGAAAATGGAAGTGATTATCCTATCGAACCTGGTTCTGGCATCTATTCAAGATGATGGATCTTGGTTCGGTAGAATCATCGCTTCATGATGTAAATAATGTGAACAATGAGGCAAATATTGTAAATGTTGTGAACCTAGCTTGTGATGACACTTAGTATAATTCGTTCATAGAGCTGGTGTTGTAGGGACCGGATGGTATGCATGATGTCTACGCACTTCTATTCTTGTAGACAGTTGTTGGGACTCCAAGTGCAGAGGTTTGTAGAACAGCAGCAAGTTTCTCTTAAGTGGATTACCCAAGGTTTATCGAACTCAGGGAGGAAGTGGTCAAAGGTATCCCTCTCAAGCAACCTTGTAATCGAGATACAAGAAGTCTCTTGTGTCCTCAACACACCTAATACACTTGTCAGGTGTATAGGTTCACTAGTTCGGCGAAGATATAGTGAAACACAAGTGGTATGGATGATTATAAGTGGTAACGGTGCTAGAAAATAGCTTTTGACGGGGAGGAAAAGACTAAAGGCAAAACGATGGAAGAAAGCAAATATGTAACAGATCTAGATGCAAACGGTGTTTCAATGTTTAGAAACAAGGCCTAGGGATCATACCTTCACTAGTGAACACTCTTAATAAATATATTCTTTTCATGATACTACTCTTAACTACTCTCCGGTTGGACACTCTAATCCATGGTAGGGCTATAACAGCACTCCTCAAAGTCCGCCTTCCCCATCTAGATAACCCCACACTGTCACCTTGAGCGCTAGATGGTTCCAACAAACACCACAATTTCATAGAGGAAACCAACTCAAAATATACTCATGATAAGTATTTATGAACTATAGCCTAAGTGCCACCACGGCATGCATGCTGTCACTTTCACACACGTGGGGAGAGCAGATATCTATTGAAGCACTTGAGTATTTATGTAGACTCTAGCCTAAGTGCCACCACAGTATGCACGCTGTCACTTTTACACACATGGGGAGAGCTAGAGATCTATTAAAGCACTTGAGTAGTAGAGTACATCTACTTGATTACAAAGCTCATGACCACAATATGATCATGCATAGAGAGAGAGATGAACACATAACTACCAGTAGAGCCCTTAGCCTCGAGGAAGAACTACTCCCTCCTCATCATGGGAATCAGCAACGACGATGAAGATGATGGTGGAGATCGATGGAGATGAATCCCGGGGCACTTCTCCGTCCCGGCAGGGTGTCGGAACACAGACTTTCTATCCCCCGAATCTCCCCTTTGGTGGCGGCGCCGCTATGGATGTTTTCGTGGATTTCTCTAGATGATTTAGGGTTTCTGGGTCGGGGGCTTCTTATAGGCGAAGGAGGCAAGGTCGGTGGAGGCTCAGGGAGCCCACACCCCCTGGCGGCGTGCCCAGGGTGGGCCCGCACCACCCTAGGGTGTGGCCACCCTGGTGCCCTACTCCATCTCTGCGTCGATTTTCCGTATTATTCCGGGAAAAATATGAAGATTGGCTTTTGTCCTGCCCAATTCGAGAATAATCATTTTTTAGATTTTCTGAAACCAAAAACAGCAGAAAACAGACAACTGGCACTGTGGCATCTTGTCAATAGGTTTGTTCCACAAAGTGTATAAAAATACCTCAAAGTGAAGAAAAAACATAAGACAAATGATATAAAACAAGCATGGAGCATCAAAAACTATAGATACATTTTCGATGTATCAAGCATCCCCAAGCTTAACTCCTGCTCGTCCTCGAGTAGGTAAGTGATAAAAAGAATAATTTTTTAGGTGTCATGCACCATCAAAATCAAGATCAAACCATTTGCAAGCATTGAAAGTTGGGATCAAAGAACTCTAAACATGAGCATGAAAGATGGAGTTGTAACAGTAAGACAAAGTAACTATGCATGCAACATGAAAGGTTACAAACAAAGATCATGAATAACATGCATTGAAAAATGTTTGTTTGTTTCACATAGAGAAAACATAGCATGGTGGCTGTAACACCCTCAGAATCGACCCTATGCAAGTTTTAGCGAAACCCGCCAAACCTGCATAGAAACGATTCAAAGGTGCCCACCAGGCACTTTCGTGCGGGTGGAAAACGAAGTAATAACATTACACAACAGTCCTCGATGGGACCCACAGAACAGATATATATACAGCAGCGACTCAAAGAGTCAAGAATACAGATATACGATACAAAGATCCCAATCACCTGTAAAACGATACAGCGTCCGACTACGGACAAGATGCAAATGGGGCTAAGAGCCCTGAAGAATAACCAATGGCGTCCATAACCCTGCCCAGGCCAAGCCGGAAGGGTAACCCTTCTAACGACGTCGATCTCAAAACCTGCTTAAACAAAAGGGGTGCCGACAAAGGGCAAAGGAAAAAGAGGAGCGTCAGTACTGAGGCCAGTACACGGCGAGGCTAGAATTCGGCCGTCCTCGCCTACATAGGTATGGTGGACTGAGCGGCAGCGGCAGCATGCACTAAACAACCTATAGAGACTCGATACAGCTGACGGCAATCAGAGAGGGGTGAGAGAGACCTAACCGGAACCAACCTGATACTACCACCAATCAAACCCATCCTGGCGTTTCCCCCTCAACACCCATCGAGGAGGTCAACCGAGGAACTCACACAGTTGGCAGTTTTATCTATTCAGTTATCGTTGCAGCAATTACTAGTCAAGTATAGATAGTCATTCTGATAAAATAAGTAGTGGGCCATTTTAGTTAATCATTCCGTTGTAGTTGCGGCACTTACTAGTCAGATACAATTAGCATGAGATATCCCAAAAACCCAGCAGTTGTTGGTACTTTTATTCAGCCATTCCGTTGTAGTTGCAATATTTACTAGTCAGATACAATGTCGCAAGCGACAAATCAAACAAGCAATTGTTGGCAGTTTTATTTAGCCATTCCGTTGTAGTTGAAGCTGATTACTAGTCATATCAGATACAAGTCAATTTATAACAGTAAACTTTAGTTATAGTTGTCTATGATCGAGATACTGTGCTCCAAGTCGTCCATAACCGCGGACACGGCTTTCAGAAAGTTTTAACCCGGCCGAGGTGCACAAATAGCAACACACACACGATCAACCTCGGAAAAACCAAATCAAAACCCAACGAGGCCTTCACGACAGAGCAATCACAAGATTCAGAAATATTTCAGGGGGCCACCCCATTGAGTAGATCCGCAACGAAGTAAGCTAGCTCCGAGACGGACTCAAGGTTTGCGACAATGGCTGTAAACGACTGGGAACCCGAAAGTGTGACTGGGCTTGTCGATACCGCGAAAACACTCCGCTTACCTAAACAGTACAGTGTGCTCCTCGCACAAACGTAATTAAAGCAGTAGCATGGCATAAGTACAGGATCGTAAATAAAACCTCAAACTAGTTTGTGGCCCCAAGAAATAAGACGGAATCAAGCTCTAGCTAAGGGGGGTCCCATAATTCCCCGTATGTGGATAGCGCGATAAAACAAGGAACAGGTATCAAGTACTCGGGGTCCTACGGGACACAAGTGGGCGGTCGGAAACCAAATATTATCTATCACCCACCGATGCCTCTGCTTACTTACTTCAATTTTAGTTGTTAAACAGGAATTAAAGTGAACGATAAATAAAGCCGAGATCATCTCCACCATCAAACATGTGGCAATACTCCAACAACTGTGGTACATGGCGAGACGCAACAGCACTTGAGCAAGCGACTACGACGCGCAAGTCCAACTATCTACCAAACAACAGGTAATAGGATGTGTCTGAGGCAATATATGGCTACAAGGGGATATCACGGGTACGGAAACTAGAGCATCGCAACACAGATAGCAATAGATCAACAGGAGGGAAGTAAATACTATAAAATAAGATAGGTAGAAAGGGGGAGATGCTCGCCTGAAATCATTGTCGAAGGTTCAACCGAAGATCGGGGCGAAGCTCACATCAACTCAACGGCCTTATCCGCGAAGAAGCAAAACACTAGAATAAACACCGGATGCGCTATTTAATACAACGGCAGAAGATCGGCATGATGCTTGTATGATGTATGACATGTGAAGGTGCGATGCAATTAGATCATATTAAGCGGAACTGGGGTCCCGACAATTAATTAGGTGGTTCATGTTGTTTAGCTACCCCGCAATTTAAAAGTTGTTTTAACATGGCAAAATAAGGTACCGGGTTCGCTACACAAATTTAAATGAGGCCAATATAAGGCTAGATTTGCCCGCATATGGGCCCCATATTTAATTATGAGGTGAATCGGCATAAGACCCCCAAACCACAGACAAGTATGCATGCGAGATGAACAATTTAATGTGCAACAATTTGATATTTGGCATCTATAAATTAGGGGCTCGAGAAAAGGTTCACACATTAGGGTTCGACGATCTTGGGGATCCGGGGGTTCGGGTTTCGGCAGGGTTCGACGGGGTCGGGAGCGGATACAAGACGGGGAACTTGACGTGACGTGCCGGGGATCTCGGGTCCAAGCGGTCGCTCTTGTCGGTTCCGCGGATCGGCCGGTCTTGTCGCATTCGTGGTCTTCGGGTCATGTCGACGATCCTGGCGTTCGGGAAGAAGTACTCGGCGTTTCGTGATGATCTTGTTGATTCCTTGTCGGAGGCCTTGGCGCTTCGGCTCGGTCTTCGGATCGGAGCATCGGGGTCTTGGGTTCGCGTCCGTGTGGAGATCTTGTCGTTCCGTGACGGTACGGTCTTCGGGTCCGGGTGGGAGATCTTGTCGCATCCGTGATGGAGTTCTGGGAGTGCGGCGTTATCCGCTTCATGTTTCCAGTTGCGAGTGTGGTCGACGAGCTTGGATTTAACGTCGAAGTTCTTGATGTTCTCTCTCGGAGATCTTGTGGTTCCCCTTGGTTTTGTCGATGTCGATTTGTATTGGCCGCGGGTGTTTTGGGGAACACCGACGGTTGTCTCGGCACACACACATACGGATGCATCTTGTTGTTTTGTAGGCGTCATAGATGAACATTAAGCGCCACAAGGGAGTCGCGGATTGGCTGGCGATGACGGTAGTTGCCGGGAAGCAGTTGGTCAGAAGGAGGGTGACCGCAGCGACGCTGGGCCGCGGAGCCATGGTGGATGCTAGGCTGGTGGGGTGGGGGGCCAAGGCGGCGGCTGGACAGAGGTTCCCGCGGCGAGGTGGATGGCGGCAGATGCTGGTGAAGACGGGGTGCTCAGGGCAGGGCGAGGCGGCATGGAGCCGGGGTGGAGGGCGCGAGGCTGCGGGAGGCGCCGCGTCGGGCCGGAGGAGGAGCGGTGGCCGGCGGCTGACGGTGGCGGTTGGAGGCGGATGCGGGAGAGGTGGGCGAGCGCGGAGGCGGGGCACGGCGGCAGACGGGGTCGGGGGAGGCGCGGCCGGGCGCGGAGAGGGGTCGCCGGCGGCGGGGCGAGCGAGGGGCGGAGCCGGCGAGCAAGCGAGGAGGGCGGTCGCGCGGGAGGACAAGGGCGATGCCGACGGGGCAGACGTGGAGGAGAGCAGGACGCCGGAGGGGAGAGGAGGAGGGCCACGGGGCGAGTTGGAGCGGCGGGAGGAGCAGGCGCCGGCGGGGAGCGGTGGTGAGCAGACGGGGAGGCGGCGGCGTTAGCGAGCGAGGGGAGGGGGCGACGCGGCCGCAGGGTGGCTCGCCGGAGGGCACTGGGAGGCGGGGGAAGAGGAGGAGAGGGAGGCGGCGGCGGGCCTGCGGGACGAGGGCGGTGGAGGACGGCGGAGGGCGGCGGGTGCCCGTCGGGGTGGAGCCAGAGACGGGGTGGGGCGGACGCGGTTGGTGGGGAAGAGGAACAGGGAGCGGTAGGTGGGGGCTTGGGGTGGGGCCAGGCGTGGGCCCGCGGCAGGAAGAGTGGGGGACGCGCGCGCGCGCGCGTGTGATACGTGTGGCTGGCGTGCGTTGGGTGTGGGGTTGTGGCTGGAGGGAGAGAGAGGAGAGAGAGGGGGGCAGGTGGCAGATGGGGATAGGCTAGGGGGGAAGGGTGAGGTGAGGTGGCGTCTCGTGATAGGAGGGGGTGAGGTGGAGGGGGTGTGTGGGTAGATAGGTTGGTAGCTGTAGGATTATGGGTGGGCCGTTTTGGAACTGGGGTGGTCGTTCGGGTCATTCGGCCCGTTCGACTGCCCCACTAAAATAATATAATTTTTATTTACTTTTGCAATAAGCTTGTATAAATAGATTTTAGACAAACAAAAATATCCGGAAACGTCCGGGGGTTTAGTTTGAAATAGAAGGAGGGTAAATTTTAGAAAACGATTGTCTTTCGCAAATAGTTTTTAGGCAAATTAATATGCATGATGATGACGATGCTCAAATGCAATGTGGCATGATGACATGAGCATGTGGTCATGATGATGCAATGCACACAAACAATGCGATTTTCTAGTAGTGGTTTTGCGGGATGCCACAATTCGACACCACTAACAATGGATCTCGCCCTCGAGATCCGCCTCATGGTACCGGAAGGAAAGGTCGGCGATCTGCGTCTTCTCGCTTCGTGTAGATCCTCGCGACACCACTAACAAGAGGTCGTTGTCCGTGATCGTCGTGAGAACACTCCGGGATCAACAGGTCGAAGGTAGAGGTATCAACAAATAAAGCCACCCCTAATTTCCGTGGGCGGAGTAAAACTGCTGGATCCACTAATTCGATGTACAAGAGCGAATGATAAGAGTAGTCGGATGGTGATCAGTCCATCGCGCACCCAAACCATTACTCTGCACACGAATAGGCGGATTATGCAACCAACTCTCGGAATTCAGACTGAAGATCTCGACAAGCGAGGTTCGGAACAACGGAGTGATGCAGACTCTGCATCGGATCTGGCATAGAGGACGTCGTCGCGTCGGAAAACACCGGAAGGCACAAACAAGGAACAAAGAATGGTACCACAGTAGACGGATTCCTCAGGCAGCTTGAACACCGGATGGTAGAACACCGTTATCAAAGAAGGAAGCGAAACCCTGAAGGTACGACGGAACCCAACCACGAGAATTCCTGGACTCGAAGAGAGAGAAGAGAGCGGATTCAAAACACGTCGAGATAAGAGGAGAATAGCAGAGGGGTAAGGAGTAAAATCAGACCTAGCCAAAACTATCCAACCGATTTTGCAAAAATAGTTTTGACACTCTACTTCGGCCGTTAGCTAGGTTATCCTACAGGCTGGACTTGTGGGGTATCGCAACTGCTGAGCTCTGATACCACTCTGTAACACCCTCAGAATCGACCCTATGCAAGTTTTAGCGAAACCCGCCAAACCTGCATAGAAACGATTCAAAGGTGCCCACCAGGCACTTTCGTGCGGGTGGAAAACGAAGTAATAACATTACACAACAGTCCTCGATGGGACCCACAGAACAGATATACATACAGCAGCGACTCAAAGAGTCAAGAATACAGATATACGATACAAAGATCCCAATCACCTGTAAAACGATACAGCGTCCGACTATGGACAAGATGCAAATGGGGCTAAGAGCCCTGAAGAATAACCAATGGCGTCCATAACCCTGCCCAGGCCAAGCCGGAAGGGTAACCCTTCTAACGACGTCGATCTCAAAACCTGCTTAAACAAAAGGGGTGCCGACAAAGGGCAAAGGAAAAAGAGGAGCGTCAGTACTGAGGCCAGTACACGGCGAGGCTAGAATTCGGCGGTCCTCGCCTACATAGGTATGGTGGACTGAGCGGCAGCGACAGCATGCACTAAACAACCTATAGAGACTCGTTACAGCTGACGGCAATCAGAGAGGGGTGAGAGAGACCTAACCGGAACCAACCTGATACTACCACCAATCAAACCCATCCTGGCGTTTCCCCCTCAACACCCATCGAGGAGGTCAACCGAGGAACTCACACAGTTGGCAGTTTTATCTATTCAGTTATCGTTGCAGCAATTACTAGTCAAGTATAGATAGTCATTCTGATAAAATAAGCAGTGGGCCATTTTAGTTAATCATTCCGTTGTAGTTGCGGCACTTACTAGTCAGATACAATTAGCATGAGATATCCCAAAAACCCAGCAGTTGTTGGTACTTTTATTCAGCCATTCCGTTGTAGTTGCAATATTTACTAGTCAGATACAATGTCGCAAGCGACAAATCAAACAAGCAATTGTTGGCAGTTTTATTTAGCCATTCCGTTGTAGTTGAAGCTGATTACTAGTCATATCAGATACAAGTCAATTTATAACAGTAAACTTTAGTTATAGTTGTCTATGATCGAGATACTGTGCTCCAAGTCGTCCATAACCGCGGACACGGCTTTCAGAAAGTTTTAACCCGGCCGGGGTGCACAAATAGCCACACACACACGATCAACCTCGGAAAAACCAAATCAAAACCCAACGAGGCCTTCACGACAGAGCAATCACAAGATTCAGAAATATTTCAGGGGGCCACCCCATTGAGTAGATCCGCAACGAAGTAAGCTAGCTCCGAGATGGACTCAAGGTTTGCGACAATGGCTGTAAACGACTGGGAACCCGAAAGTGTGACTGGGCTTGTCGATACCGCGAAAACACTCCGCTTACCTAAACAGTATAGTGTGCTCCTCGCACAAACGTAATTAAAGCAGTAGCATGGCATAAGTACAGGATCGTAAATAAAACCTCAAACTAGTTTGTGGCCCCAAGAAATAAGACGGAATCAAGCTCTGGCTAAGGGGGGTCCCATAATTCCCCGTATGTGGATAGCGCGATAAAACAAGGAACATGTATCAAGTACTCGGGGTCCTACGGGACATAAGTGGGCGGTCGGAAACCAAATATTATCTATCACCCACCGATGCCTCTGCTTACTTACTTCAATTTTAGTTGTTAAACAGGAATTAAAGTGAACGATAAATAAAGCCGAGATCATCTCCACCATCAAACATGTGGCAATACTCCAACAACTGTGGTACATGGCGACACGCAACAGCACTTGAGCAAGCGACTACGACGCGCAAGTCCAACTATCTACCAAACAACAGGTAATAGGATGTGTCCGAGGCAATATATGGCTACAAGGGGATATCACGGGTACGGAAACTAGAGCATCGCAACACAGATAGCAATAGATCAACAGGAGGGAAGTAAATACTATAAAATAAGATAGGTAGAAAGGGGGAGATGCTCGCCTGAAATCATTGTCGAAGGTTCAACCGAAGATCGGGGCGAAGCTCACATCAACTCAACGGCCTTATCCGCGAAGAAGCAAAACACTAGAATAAACACCGGATGCGCTATTTAATACAACGGCAGAAGATCGGCATGATGCTTGTATGATGTATGACATGTGAAGGTGCGATGCAATTAGATCATATTAAGCGGAACCGGGGTCCCGACAATTAATTAGGTGGTTCATGTTGTTTAGCTACCCCGCAATTTAAAAGTTGTTTTAACATGGCAAAATAAGGTATCGGGTTCGCTACACAAATTTAAATGAGGCCAATATAAGGCTAGATTTGCCCGCATATGGGCCCCATATTTAATTATGAGGTGAATCGGCATAAGACCCCCAAACCACAGACAAGTATGCATGCGAGATGAACAATTTAATGTGCAACAATTTGATATTTGGCATTTATAAATTAGGGGCTCGAGAAAAGGTTCACACATTAGGGTTCGACGATCTTGGGGATCCGGGGGTTCGGGGTTCGGCAGGGTTCGACGGGGTCGGGAGCGGATACAAGACGGGGAACTTGACGTGACGTGCCGGGGATCTCGGGTCCAAGCGGTCGCTCTTGTCGGTTCCGCGGATCGGCTGGTCTTGTCGCATTCGTGGTCTTCGGGTCATGTTGACGATCCTGGCGTTCGGGAAGAAGTACTCGGCGTTTCGTGATGATCTTGTTGATTCCTTGTCGGAGGCCTTGGCGCTTCGGCTCGGTCTTCGGATCGGAGCATCGGGGTCTTGGGTTCGCGACCGTGTGGAGATCTTGTCGTTTCGTGACGGTACGGTCTTCGGGTCCGGGTGGGAGATCTTGTCGCATCCGTGATGGAGTTCTGGGAGTGCGGCGTTATCCGCTTCATGTTTCCAGTTGCGAGTGTGGTCGACGAGCTTGGATTTAACGTCGAAGTTCTTGATGTTCTCTCTCGGAGATCTTGTGGTTCCCCTTGGTTTTGTCGATGTCGATTTGTATTGGCCGCGGGTGTTTTGGGGAACACCGACGGTTGTCTCGGCACACACACATACGGATGCATCTTGTTGTTTTGTAGGCGTCATAGATGAACATTAAGCGCCACAAGGGGGCCGCGGATTGGCTGGCGATGACGGTAGTTGCCGGGAAGCAGTTGGTCAGAAGGAGGGTGACCGCAGCGACGCTGGGCCGCGGAGCCATGGTGGATGCTAGGCTGGTGGGGTGGGGGGCCAAGGCGGCGGCTGGACAGAGGTTCCCGCGGTGAGGTGGATGGCGGCAGATGCTGGTGAAGACGGGGTGCTCAGGGCAGGGCGAGGCGGCATGGAGCCGGGGTGGAGGGTGCGAGGCTGCGGGAGGCGCCGCGTCGGGCCGGAGGAGGAGCGGTGGCCGGCGGCTGACGGTGGCGGTTGGAGGCGGATGCGGGAGAGGTGGGCGAGCGCGGAGGCGGGGCACGGCGGCAGACGGGGTCGGGGGAGGCGCGGCCGGGCGCGGAGAGGGGTCGCCGGCGGCGGGGCGAGCGAGGGGCGGAGCCGGCGAGCAAGCGAGGAGGGCGGTCGCGCGGGAGGACAAGGGCGATGCCGACGGGGCAGACGTGGAGGAGAGCAGGACGCCGGAGGGGAGAGGAGGAGGGCCGCGGGGCGAGTTGGAGCGGCGGGAGGAGCAGGCGCCGGCGGGGAGCGGTGGTGAGCAGACGGGGAGGCGGCGGCGTTAGCGAGCGAGGGGAGGGGGCGACGCGGCCGCAGGGTGGCTCGCCGTAGGGCACTGGGAGGCGGGGGAAGAGGAGGAGAGGGAGGCGGCGGCGGGCCTGCGGGACGAGGGCGGTGGAGGACGGCGGAGGGCGGCGGGTGCCCGTCGGGGTGGAGCCAGAGACGGGGTGGGGCGGACGCGGTTGGTGGGGAAGAGGAACAGGGAGCGGTAGGTGGGGGCTTGGGGTGGGGCCAGGCGTGGGCCCGCGGCAGGAAGAGTGGGGGACGCGCGCGCGCGTGTGATGCGTGTGGCTGGCGTGCGTTGGGTGTGGGGTTGTGGCTGGAGGGAGAGAGAGGAGAGAGAGGGGGGGCAGGTGGCAGATGGGGATAGGCTAGGGGGGAAGGGTGAGGTGAGGTGGCGTCTCGTGATAGGAGGGGGTGAGGTGGAGGGGGTGTGTGGGTAGATAGGTTGGTAGCTGTAGGATTATGGGTGGGCCGTTTTGGAACTGGGGTGGTCGTTCGGGTCATTCGGCCCGTTCGACTGCCCCACTAAAATAATATAATTTTTATTTAATTTTGCAATAAGCTTGTATAAATAGATTTTAGACAAACAAAAATATCCGGAAACGTTCGGGGGTTTAGTTTGAAATAGAAGGAGGGTAAATTTTAGAAAACGATTGTCTTTCGCAAATAGTTTTTAGGCAAATTAATATGCATGATGATGACGATGCTCAAATGCAATGTGGCATGATGACATGAGCATGCGGTCATGATGATGCAATGCACACAAACAACGCGATTTTCTAGTAGTGGTTTTGCGGGATGCCACAGTGGCATTCAGCTTGTCCCTCATGGAGTAGCAAATAGATGCATAGGACACCTTCAAAGTTCATAAGAGTGACTAGATACAAATAGCACAAGAACAAGCAATATCAACAATTTGCATCAATCGGTAAGTTTTGGGACAATGCACATAGAACTAGGAATGGAAACTATGCTCTCTTAATTGGTGCCTGATGCGTGTTGATGCCTCATTGGGAAACCCCAAGCGTAAGCTATGATTCAACACAACATCAAGTTTTCCCTCGGCAAGAAACCGAGGTTATCGAACCAGTAGGAGGAAGGAAACGTCTCAAAGGTGTTGCAAGCAACGTGGAAACCTGCACAACACAAACCCAAGACCTTGCCCCAACTAACAGTGAGGTTGTCAATCTCACTGGTTGTTGTAACAAAGGATTAACTGTATGGTGTGGAAGGCGATGATGGTTTGCAGCAAGTAAATAGTAACAGTGGAAGATGTATCAATGGTAAAGATTGGACCAGGGTCCATAGTTCACTAGAGGTTTTCTCCTTAGATAAACAAACATGGCATGCTGGGTAAACAAATTACAGCAGGGTAATTGATAGGACTGAGCAAGGCATAACAATGCAATACTAGATAAAGATCATATGAGATTCGATTTGGCAATACAATAAGATACATAGACCTCCATCCAACTGCATCTATGACTAGAATTCCACCTTTGGGTTATCATCTGAACCCCCTCCAGTATTAAGTTTTAAGCAACAGACAATTGCTTTAAGCAAAGTGTGTAAGGTAAACAATGTAGGGTTTCGTAGCATGGAAAACAAAAAATTTCTATCGCATACAAACCAACAAGCCAAGATCTATCTACTAGATTGTAGCAACGAGTCGATGGAATAACTTACCCTCGAAGATTCCAAAGTGTTTAACGAGAGCAGATTCTCGTGGGTGATGTAGTCGTACTCTTTCCGATCTCAAGATCGCGTAGACGATCCTTCCGGCGCTGCGTTCCGGCAGCGCTCCCGCAGTCGGTCACACGTTCGGTACTCGACGAAGACCTTCCTCTCCCTTGTTCCAGCAGGCGCGGAGGTTGTAGCACTCTCCTCGCGATTCCGGCAGCACAACGGCGTGGTACCGGAAGTAGAGGGGAGATCCCGCAGGGCTTCGCCTTAAGCCGGTGCGAGTATGGTGAAGTATGAGAGAGGCTATTAGTGGTCTAGTAATTAGACACACCAATTAGAAGGCTCTAAACCAATTAGAAGGCTCTAAACCGAAGGCTAAAGCAATTAGAAGCTCTAAACCGAAACGGCTCTAAACCGGAGGTAGAAGATAGGAACTTGTGTGTACTAGGAGGGGAGCCCTGCCCCTCCTTATATAGATGGGAGGGGCCGGCGGCCAAGGGGAGGGGAGTCCCTCCCCAAGTCGGCTTGGTGGTGCGCCGGCCAAGGGAGGAACCCTCCCCCAATTCGGCCTCCACCAATCCTCCTTCTCCTCTTTCCGAAAACTGGCAGTTTGACTTTTCAAACTAGCCGTTTGACTTTTCAAACTAGGATTTGAATTAACCCTTTATTTAGGACAGCGATGACACTTAGTACATGATGCAATCATACCAACTTTGATACAACACATTCATGTACCCTCCCCCCCCCCGGAGTGCCGGACATTCCGGAACCTTCTAGAACATTCCCGATGAAAACACCGGAATCATTCCGCAACTCCGAAACGGGACTTTCCTTATATGAATCTTATTCTCCGGACCATTCCGGATCACCTCGTGATATCCCGGATCCCATCCAAGACTCCGAACAACATTCGGTCTCTTTCTCATAATACCATAACTACTCAAACAACGTCGAATCCTTAAGTGTGTCTCCCTACGGTTCGTGAATTATGCGGACATGATCGAGACACTTCTCCGAACAATAACCAATAGAGGAATCTGGAAATTCATATGGCTCCCACATATTTCTACGATTACTTTGCGATCGAATGAACCACTTACATACGATACCAATTTCCCTTTGTCTCACGATAGTTTACTTATCCGAGGTTATGATCGTCGGTATCTCTGCATACCTAGTTCAACCTCGTTACCGATAAGTACTCTTTTCTCGTTCCCGTGATATGTGATCCCTTGTGAGCCAGTCACATGCTTGCAAGCTAATTGGATGACATTACACCGAGAGGGCCCAGAGTATATCTATCCGTCATATGGATGGACAAATCCCACTCTTGATCCATGTGTTTCAACCAATACTTTCCGAACACTCAATGCCACCTTTATAGCCACCCAGTTACAGTGTGGTGTTTGATGTCATCAAAGCATCCATCCGGCAAAGGTGATATGCATGATCTCATGGTCGAAGGAATTAGGTTACTATGTATCAGAAAGCATATAGCAATTGAACTATTTAAAATGACTTGATCTTTATGCTAAGCTTATCTATAGGAGTATGTCCATCACATCATTCTCCTAATGATATGACCCTGTTGTTAATAACATCTCTATGTTCATGATCAGGAAACCATGATCATATATTAACCAACAAGCTAGTTTAACAAGAGGCTTTACTAGGGACTCTTTTATGTTTACAAATCACACAAGTATTAATGTTTCCTGTTAATACAATTATAGCATGGTATGTAAACATTTATCATAAGTATGAAGATATGATAATAACCCACTTTATTATTGCCTCTTGGGCATATCTCCAATAGTCTCCCACTTGCACTAGAGTCAATAATCTAGGTTTAAACCTTTGTGTATTCAACACCTATGGCTTTCCGGTGTTGTAAGTACACGTTCGCTAGTGGTCAACTGATCTCCGGATCTGACACTTCCAGGTCCGTGTGTAATTGCATGTCTTTGCGTCCCTACACATCACTCATTCTCTAATGAGATGGCTTTGTATAAATTTGGTCTTTCGGTGTGACCTTTAGCTCTTTGGGGTTAAAACATGTTGATAATATTGTCGCACAATATATCTTCATAGTTGTTGCCTGCCAAAACCCACCGGCGAGCAGCGACGGGCAACACGGAGAGCCGGGAGGCTCCCAGGACTGCTGGTGGGCCCTGGTCCCTCGGGCAACGGCCCGCAAAACTCCGGCACACGTCCTGGCTTGGTTCGAGGGCGTGCCACCTGACCTATACCTAGTCAGGAAGGTGAAGGATTGCTTCGATTGGTTTCCTACATGGTAAACAAGTATACGTAAAATTCGAGCCGTGACCGGCTCCCAGGTTTCCCTGTGAATCGGCTCCTAGAGCCGATTATCCCATGGTTCTGCATTAGATCTATGATAACATGGGGCTTTGCTTTATCAATACAAGTCAAATCGATCTACGGCAGTTTAACGTTTTCACCACATGACTAGAACATCCTACACGTAATTGAGCCTGGTAGATATGAAAGATGATGGAAAACTAACCCTAGAGAAGGCCTAAAAACCAACATAAAGTCAATTCCCGGAACAACTCCTCTTGGATTGGCAAACCATATCTTACATATTACTGGATCGTTCAACCCGTTTGCAAGGCCTGATCATGTAGATATAAAACTAAACCTTGGAGAACAAGGCACAACTATAACAGATCAAATCGACTTAAATAAAGATTAAGCAAAGTGCCACCCTTGCACCCGGGAAAAGGTGCAAAGGCGGCGAGATAACTAGAGGCAGCATAACTAAACGATCATAACAAAAAGTACTGATGCTAGCCTAAACAAATCTATGATAATAGTGTTACTCGCCATCAACAAGGCTTCAGTACGAGTAACACCAAATAATCGCATAAGTAGATACTGCCTAGATCGCGAGATGCGATCTAGGCAGCATGGCACTTACCCGAGAAAAACCCTAGAAACAAGGGGTGGCGATGCGCCGAGATTGTGTTGGTTGTGAACGTGATTGTCCTCCTTTTCTCAATAACCTTAGGTACATATTTATAGTCCGGAGACTTTCTATCTTTGGAATAACTCTACAACTCTATCTCTTACCTAAATCTAAACGGAATCTATTACAATATAAGATACACGGGCAATTTAGCCCAAATCAACGCACGAGGCCGATTCAACCACACGTTGTATATACGTATCTTCTAAGCCCATCTTGATCACGGCCCATCTCCTCCTTTGGCCAAAATATGGCGATAACACATGCCCCCCTGGTTTTGGCAATAATAATTCCAAAACCACTCCGTTTTTTCCTTCCCCCCCTTTTTTTTTTCTTGTATCGGGTTGCGCGTTGACAGAATGCGTTGCAGAACAGGATCGTCACGCCACCCCCTCATCATGATGCCTTGTCTTCTCCACTTCCCCGCAGTGCATGATTTGACAACTTCGGCAGTACATTCTGGGAAACCGCTATAGCATTGAACCGCTTCATACTACTCCCCTTATTTAAATTCATCTAAGCAGTTTGCAGTACCCATCTTCCTCCAGCAGCCAAAAAACCCTCCTTCCTCCGCCGCCGAAAAAACCCTTTTTCTCCGCCATGGCCTCCTCCGCTTCATCTGGCCTGTCCTCCCAAGCCTCTAACTCAATGAGCGACCGAGAGCCGACGCCAGAGCACCCGCTGACGGCGGCGTACAACACTCTCGCCCCACAATGGTGGGACGAGATGGATTGGGATTTCGCCGCTTGGTCGGAGGACGACGCGTCCTTGACTGACGGCGAGGAGGACCTGCAGTTCCTTGCCGATGGGGAACTGGAGGCGGACAGCACCGACGACGCCATGTCCTGGGACGGCGTCGACTCCTCCAACGAGGAGGAGGAAGAGGAGGACACCTCCTCCAAGGAGTACCAGCCGGTGAAATACTTCCGCGCCGGGTCCAGCGAGGACACCGAAGACGACGACGAGGACGAGGAGGCCCCCGCGGGCATCTGGATCAGCAGCAGCGAAGACGACGCCGACAGCAGTGCTGAGGACAGCGAACAAGACGGCGGCGACGACCTCGGCCTCTAGATTAGGAACCAATAGTAGTAGTAGTAGTAGTAGTAGTAAGCTCCCTTTTGTAATCAATCAGCCTTTTGTAAGCAATCAGCTTTTGAATGAATGAATGAAAATCTGTTTCTCGAAGATTGCTTTTTTCGCCCCAATTTCGCCGATAGCCAAAATAGGTCGATGCTCCAGAAGCCGATAACGCTGTATCGGCTTTCACCACACTGCACTCACTCCGTCAACCAAGTCAAAGCTCAAAGAGCCGATGCACATCGGCTTTCCCAAAAACGTTGACAAGGTCAAAACCTGGTCGCATATTTAGGCACATCTAAGCGGCTGCTTTTCAGTTCCAAACGGTAACCTGCGACCCTCTTCAAAAAAAGAAAAGGCGACCTAGATCTTCAATCGCCCACTGACCAGATCGAGCTCACAGCGACAAGAACCCTCGATCCCCAACTGCATAGATCCATCTCCGCCGGCGAACTAGATGGCGGAATCGTCCAACGCCAACCCAGAGGTCTCCGGTCTGAAGGTACGCCTACTCCTCGCAGTCTGAACACGATGCTAGACTTAATGGCGAACACCTGAATTAATGCCTTACTCCACCATTAAATTTTCTAGGTTTCAGACATTCTGCTGCCGCATCCTTCTATCCCAAACTCTCTATGTCTTGGCCCTCGTACAGAATCTAGCCCTGCTCATCTGATTTCTTGCGAAGCAAATAGAATCCCCTTCGTAAGCCAAGACCTAGATCTGAACTCTTGGGCCGACTGCCTGCGAGCCTGGCCTAATCCCCCTGAACATTGGGTCTCTTGGTTCAGCAGAGTAGCTAGAGCTTACCAATCCCAATGGGAAACCACAGGAATAGCCGATGCCTTGCATTTATCATTGTCTCCTCTCGAGAAACATGAGAACCTTCTGAAAACCATCGGCTACTTCTGGTCTGACGCTCTGAACTGCTTTATGTTCGGTCATGGCCCTATGTCACCAACCCTGTTAGACGTGGTGATGATCACTGGCCTGGATGTTAGATCACCCAGCCCCTCTGCTTTTAAACTGACCAAAGTCCCCTACAAACTGTCTTCTAAAACAGACTGCACGAACTGGGGTGCCTACCTCCAACGCCATATGAAAACAAAGGGCCCTGTCTCAGAGAAAGAACATACAGCCTTTCTCAACTTCTGGCTGGAGCATTTCATATTCTGTGGCCCTTCCCTTGCTCCAACCAAGAACTATCTCTCCCTAGCCCACGAACTGGCCAAAGGTACTCAACTTGGCATCGGCAAACTATTCTTTGGAGAGGTCTATCGATATCTCCAGTTGATGTCTGTCAAGCTGTTCTCAGGCATAGCAGTCAAAACAGGTGGTACTTGGTGGTTCATTCAGCTATGGGCTCAGCTGTACTTTCAAAACCACATCCCAAACTTCCCCCTTTTGGCGAGTTGTACCTTTCCAGATGTCAAAGGGAAGCAGATCCGATGCACTAGTTATGGCCAAGCTTTGTATAGGCTGCCAGGCAGCAAACTATCCCCTCAGGAAGCATCCAAGTGGTTCAGCACTTTCTTTCAAGGCCTGGACAATCCTACCTTCTTCCCTTACATGGAAGAATCTGAACATTTCGAAAATCCACTCTCCTTCAGGCTAGATAACTTTGCCGATGACACCAGCACTCGGCAACTCTTTTCCATTGTGATCCGTCCCTGTTTCCTTCCAGTTGGCATGAGTACATCCAACAGAATCATCAAGCCTGGGTATGAATTCTACCAGCCGGTCATAGTGGCTCGGCAATTTGGTCTTGGACAAGTACCTCCCCATCTCTTTCTCCATCATCTTACGGAGAGCAGAGCCGACCTGCCTGATCCTCTCACCAGTCAGAGGTGTTACTCCTTCTTTGATGCTCTGACCATCCCTATTCCAAATGACCTCACCTTTGCCTCACCAACTGATGGCTTCGAGGACTGGTGGTCGATGTGGAAGACTCACGCCTTCAGGAAAGCTCTGGGACCGTTGCTGAAACAGCTTGATGCTGACTATGACATCCCCGTGGAACAGGTACCACTACTTGTAAATTTTCTTGATGCAGCTCACCAATGACTCCTTTACTAACCCAATTTTTTCTCTTTGCAGCAACAAGATGGCCCTGAACCTACACATAGTGATGGCTCCCCCTTTGAGTTCTTTCCGCCAGCTCCTGTGGTTCTTTTCTGCAAAAACTCGCCGCCTTTGAAAAAGGTCATGATGCAGAAACAACCGATAACACCACAATCGGCTTCTAAGAAGCAAGGAACTTCAACATCAGCTGCCCCTCGAGTTCCAACTAAGACAAGAACGATGACGAGGAATGTAGCTGCCAGGAAGACCTTGAGGCGCCGGAGCCCTTCTCCAGAAAGCTCGCATGTAGGCTGATCCATGTCTTGGTCGATTCTTCTCATTCTTTCATTCTTGCAGACGTGCTCGTGTCTAACAGCTTTCCTTCTTTTGCAGGCTTCCGTCGAAGACACTTCCCACGAGGACACACAACCCAATCAGGGAGAGTCGAGCCCAACGGACTCTGAGAGGACCATCACACCGAGCCAGGCAGATGTGCCACCATCGGCTTCCAGGAAAAGGTCGGTTCCTGAACCCGCTGCCCCCCGAGCACCAGTCGAGGCGGGGCCAGCTGTGGGTCCCAAGAGAGCTCGTAAAGGACCGCAAGCTTCTTCATCGAGCCAGGAGGTTTTGAAACTCACCATCCTTCATGATCTTACCACTTACTTCCTTTTGTCTGCCGATTCATCATCATTTACATCGGCTAATCACCTTTCATGCAGACAACTGATGCTTCTAGTGGGAAGGCCGGGGCCGCGCCGACGCCTTTAGCCAAACCAGACCTGGCAATCCCCGGAAATGCAGATGAAACGGCTACTACTTTGGCAACGCCCCCAACAACCACACACAAGCCGATCGCCTCGTCGTCTGCTATCCCCTCGGTCTTAGGAGAGGTATGTTAACTTATTTCGGCTTATTCTTCCCCGTTGGACGCACACTAACGCCTTTTTGGGCTGCCAGGGTTGTGACATTTCAGGCTTGCTGACATTTGACCCAGAATCCATCGAACCAACTCCCTCTGTCGCCACCGATGAACCACAAGCCAGGGCTGTTCTACCTCAATTCCAACGTCTTAGAGCCTTACTGTCTTCCCCGATCGAGGAGTTGATCAAGGGTTCTGAAGAGGTGAAGGGCGTTCTTGCCGAAATCAAGGACCAACTCCCAGTAGCATTGCAGGTGAAGCTTTGGCCCGTCGTAACTCTGTCCTTCTATGGGTCAAGGGTGAAGCTAGCTCGTGAAAGGATCAACTTGCGTCGTGCCCAACTTCCGCTCAAGGCCAATGTTGCCGACAGATGTCAGCAGCTCAACGAGAAAAAGGCGTCTCTTGATGCCAAAACTGACACCTCTGTCAGTACCGCCGAGCTCGCATCTTTGAAAAGGGAGCTGGAAGATCTTGAAGAAAAGGTCCGGGCGACAAAACAGCTCATTCGTGACAAGGAAGCATCCATCGCCCGCTCCCAAGACGAAGCAGAAGGCCTCAGGGCTCAACTGAAGACTGATCTGGCAGAGATACGTGCCCTGAACAAGCAGCTAGTGACGGGCAAGGACGAGGATGACGAAGCCGAGATCGCCGAGGTGGACCGTGTCCGTGCTGACGCCCTCCACGCCTTCGAGGCATTTCTTCAGTAGCTCGTTTATGTAAACTGGCATCTGCTTGTAACAGTTTTGAACCTCTAGAGTTGATGACTGTGCATCGGCTGTATATTTCTATTGGCCGATTTCATGTATCGGCCCCCATCTATCACTGTCCATCATCCCACCTGCTTTGGGGAATATATATATAATTTTTTTTTATTGGACGATTTCGTGTATCGGCCCCCATATCTCACTGTCCATCATCCCACATACTTGGGAAATATTTCTTGAGATGCTGACCGTTGACAGCCACTGGGAATTTCACGCCATCCAGCTCCTCCAGCATGTACGCGTTCCCTCTTAAAACCTGATCGACCCTGTATGGCCCGTGCCAATTTGGAGACCATTTACCATATGCTGCATCCTTAGTCCCTAATGGCAACACAGCTTCCCATACCAGATCGCCGACGTGGAACTCCTTTGGTCTCACTTTCTTGTTATATGCACGAGCTACTTTGGCCTTGTTCTCTTTGATTTTCTCAAGCGACCATAGCCTAAGCTCAGTCAAATCTTCAACACTGTCACTCATCAGGGCCGCATATTCTTCAGTCGTTAGATCGTTCTGAAAAGTGACACGTCTCGATCCAGCCGTAATTTCCCAAGGCAATACGGCTTCTTGTCCATAGACTAGATGGTACGGCGAGGTTTTTATCGCTCCATGACATGACATGCGGTAAGCCCATAAAGCCTCTGACAAAACCTCGTGCCAACGCCTAGGGTGTTCATCGATTTTCCTCTTGATTAGCTTGATAAGGCTCTGGTTGGACGCTTCAGCTAGCCCATTTGCTTGAGCATAGTATGGAGATGATCGAATCAGCTTAATCCTTGTATCCTCACAGAACTTTCTGAACTCGTGAGAAGTGAAGACCGAACCTCCATCGGTCGTGATAGTCTGGGGAATCCCAAACCTATGAATGACGTGTTCTTTCACAAAGTTGACAACATCCTTTGAACTTACTGACTTCATAGGGACGGCTTCCACCCACTTGGTGAAATAATCCGTAATGGCCAAAATCCACATGTGGCCTTTGCTTGACGGAGGATTGATCTTGCCGATCATATCCATGCCCCAACCTCGGAATGGCCAAGGCTTGATGATGGGGTTCATTGCTGACGCGGGTACCATCTGAATTTTTCCAAATCTCTGACATGCTTGACACCCTTTGTAGTACTTAAAACAGTCCTCAAGCATGGTAGGCCAATAAAACCCTGATCGCCTGATCAACCACTTCATCTTGTGAGCCGATTGGTGAGTTCCACAGGCGCCTTCGTGTACCTCGTGTAGGAGCCGATTGGCCTCGGCTGTCCCCAGACATTTGAGCAATAACCCCTCTAGAGTCCTGTAAAACATGTCGTCCCCAATGAGCACATACTTCATGGCCTTGTATCTTATCCGTTTAGGTGCCCCCCGAGCCGAATCCTTCAAGTAATTGAAGATATCGGCTCTCCAGTCGTCTGCGTCCAGGAATTGTACCTGAACATCGGCTCCCTCTGCCATGTCCTTGTAGCCTGAAGCCATTTGTGCAAGATCATTTGCCTCGGTATTCTGCGATCGCGGGATCCAAGTGAAGTTTATGTACCGGAACTGTGCCATCAGCTCACGGCATTGCATCCATAATGGGAAGAGCGACTCGCTCTCACACTTGTATTCCTCCGTGAGTTGAGAAATCACCAGCTTGGAGTCTCCAAAAATTTCCACTGCTTCTGCTCCAGCTTCGATGAGCAACTCCATTCCCTTGCGTATTGCCTCATACTCAGCGACGTTTTTGGTGCGAGGGGCAGATAACCTGATAGAGAAGGAAAATTTTGCCCCCCGGGGCGACACGAGTAGCATGCCGATGCCGCACCCATCATCACAAACCGATCCATCGAAAAACATAGCCCACGCTCGTATAGACAGTGCTGCTATATTAGTGTTGATCCTTTCAGCGATAAGGTCGGCCAATGCCTGTCCCTTAACCGCTTTCGCGGGTTGATAACGGATATCGAACTCCGATAATGCAAACATCCATTTGCCCAGTCGGCCTTTCAACATAGGAGCCGACAGCATGTGCTTTATGACATCTGATTTGCATATGATGACCACCTCCGCTGATAGCAGAATGTGGCGCAGCTTGGTGCAGGTAAAAAATAGGCAGAGGCACAACTTGTCGATCTCAGGATACCTTGTCTCTGCATCCAGCATCCTTCTGCTGATGTAAAATACAACTCGCTCCAGCCCATCATAAACTTGCACCACCACTGAGGCGATGGACGCGTCCGCTACTGACAAGTAAATGTAGAATGGCCTATCCGGCTGGGGCGGAACCAATACTGGCGGCTTCGTCAGATATTCTTTGATCTCGTCGAAGGCTCGTTGTTGCTCTGCCCCCAGCTGAACTCCTCGTCAGATTTAATCTTCACCAGTCCCATGAACGGCTCTATTCTCCCTGACAGATTGGAGATGAATCTTCTGACGAAGTTGATCTTGCCGATGAGAGATTGCAGTTCCTTCTTCGTGGTAGGCGGCTTCATTTTTCGCACTGCCTCCTGACTTTTCAGGCCGATCTCAATCCCTCGTTCATGGACCAAGAAACCCAAGAACTGACCGGCCGTCACACCGAAGGCACACTTCTTTGGATTCATCCGTAGCCCGAATTTCCTTGTTCGGTCCAGGACGCGTCGCAGGTCGTCCAGATGTCCTCGTACTGAAGCTGACTTGACCACCACGTCATCGATATAAATTTCCACCAGCTTGCCGATCAGATCATGGAAAATGTAATTCATGGCTCTTTGGTACGTGGCGCCGGCATTCTTTAGTCCAAATGTCATGACTACATACTCAAACAACCCCACTGAACCTGGGACTCTGAACGCAGTCTTGTGTATATCTTCCGGAGCCATAAAAATTTGGTTGTAACCGGCATTGCCATCCATGAAGCTCAAGACTTTATGACCAGCAGCTGCGTTGATTAATGTTTCTGCCACCGGCATCGGATACTCATCCTTTGGAGTAGCTCTATTGAGATCCCGAAAATCTATGGCAACACGCCAGCGGCCATCCTTTTTCTCTACAGGTACGATACTAGAAATCCACTCAGCATACCGGCATGGCCTGATTAAATTGGCTGTCAACATTTTCTCGACCTCTTTCTTGACTTCTGCCAAAATTTCGGCCTTCATCTGTCGTGCTCGCTGCTGGAATGGCCGAAATCCTTTTTTAAGCGGGAGTCGATGCTCAATGATGCTCCTGTCTAATCCAGGCATCTCTGTATAGTCCCAGGCGAAGCAATCTGGATATTCTTGGCTTATCCCCAGGACCAATGTCGATTTCCTCTAGTTCATCAGCGGATGTAAACCCATACCCTAGCTTTTCGTCACCTGTTAAATCGATGCTAAACACAGGGCAAACAGTAGGTGAGGATGACAAAAATAAGTTGGGCCGATTGCCTGAATCGGCCCCCTTTTTGATTGTATTAGTCAAGGACGGTTTACACCTTATTTGTGTTTTACAATGGCAGGGAATCTCCCTGCTACGACTGCATGATCTGCTTGTCGTACGATTGCTGCTTTTTGTTTTTGGTGGCCGATCGCAGGGATCGGCCGTACCACGTACCATCGTGGACTTTGCTACTCTGTCAGGCCAGTGGATAAGACCAGCCTCACCCCGTTTTTTGTAGCCTCAATGCGTTCATAGCCGTCTAGACTGATTCCAGAGATCGGCTCTTGGTCTTCTGCTTCCCAGACGTTCATGCCAGCAATGGAGATCTCGACAGAATCGTCTGCATGAATGACCTCCACCTCATCTCCATCCCACTGTATTAGGCACTGGTGCATCGTGGATGGAATGCAGCAGTTAGCATGAATCCAATCTCTCCCTAACAAGACAGCGTAGGTGCTTTTGCTGTCCACGACGAAGAATGACGTAGGGATGGTTTTTCTGCCCACGGTCAGATCCACGTTCAGTACGCCTTGCGTTTCTGAAGTTTGGCCGTTGAAATCGCTTAACGTGACGTTGGTTTTGATCAGATCTGCAGTGGAGCGTCCCAAACGCCGTAGCATGGAGTATGGCATTATATTGAATGCCGCTCCGGTGTCCACCAACATCTTGCTGACAGGCTGCCTGTTGATGTAACCTCGTAGGTACAGGGCTTTCAGATGTTTGTAGCCCTTCTCACGTGGCTTTTCAAAGATAACCGGCCGTGGGCCGCAGTCAAACTGTGCCACTGGTAGCTCGTTGGTTCTTGGCGCGCAGAACTCTGACGGAAGTATGAATACCATGTTTGTGCCAGCCGATGTCTTTGCATCGGCTTTTACCGGTTTGGGGCGCCACTCTTTCCTTTTCGGGCGATCTTCCGTTTCCAAGGTCTGCCTAATCTTAACGGCCAGATCGGGCCGTGCTTTCCTTAAAGCGTGGAGATACTGTGCTTCGGCTTCCTCCAAGTTACGCAGCCGCTGCACTCGACGCTTTTGGGTGTGTCTGAGTCCGTCGGGACACCACCTTGGCCGGTGATGTCTGTCTTTCTCCTTGTCATCCATTGGCTCCTTGAGACCTTGTGCTTGCGACGACTCCCTGCATCGGCTCTGAGGTGGGAGGGGCCCTAGACGCTTGAACACTGACACTGGCCCCGTGTGCTCCCTCTGCTGTCCACATTCCGGGCAGTTGTCGACTGTAGGCAATCGGCTCATTCCCGCATCCCAGCAATACTTGAAGAAAGGACAATCCCAATGCTTGTCTGCGCCTTCCTTTTCTTTTGACGGTCCCCTAGCGAGGTGCTCATATCCTTCATCTTCTCCATCGCGCCGGCGACGTCGGACATACTGACGCTCATATTTGTTAAGGAGATGCGTCGAATGCGGCTTCTGATATCGCACGCTTCTCACCTGTTCCTCACTTAAATACCGCCTGTCATCGTAGCTGGGCCGGTCGCGTGGACCAGCCTTCTCTCTTTCTCTGCCCCGAGAGCGACCGCCTTCCTCCTTGTGTGTGCCATGGTGGTACCCAAGTCCTGCCATGTTGACATCGAACGAGAAATCCAACTGGCGCCTCGTGGAGTGGCTGTGTTCTACCATGTTGACGCCGGGAAACGGGCTGGTGTCTACTTTCATGGCGAATTGCCCCAGGATCAGACGGCCCTGCTCTATCGCCATTTGGATCTGGCGACGTAGCTCTTTGCAATCATTGGTGGTGTGGGTGAACGAGTGATGCCACTTGCAGTATGGTCTTCCGTTCATCTCTTGAGCCGTAGGGATTTTGTGGCCTTCGGGTAACTTCAGCTGCTTTTCTTTTAGCAGTAAATCGAATATTTGCTCAGCTTTGCTCACATCGAAGTCGAACCCTTTTGCAGGCCCTTGCTGTTTCACCCATTTGCAGGATACAGGATCTGCCCCCCGAGCCCATTCAGCCACGGCCACCTCCTGGTCTTGCGTAGGATCTTCTTCTTCTGTATCGACCAGGCCTATCGGACGTTTGAACTTGTCCTGGTACAACTCAGGGTGGCGCTGCTTATACATCGTCAGTTTCTGGGCCATGTGCGCCAACGAGTTGTACTCTACTTGGAAAGCCAGATCCTTGATAGGCGCTGAGAGACCCAACGTCGCCAGCTCGACTGCCTCTTTTTCAGTTAACCGAGCTGAGTAACATCGGTTCTTGACAGTCCTGAAGCGCTGGATGTACTCGGCTACAGTTTCTCTCCGCTTTTGCCGCACCTGTGCTAGGTCTGCTATGCCAGCCTCGGTAGCCTCGGAATGATACTGAATGTGGAACTGCTCTTCCAGTTGCTTCCAGGTCTGGATCGAATCAGGTGGCAGCGAGGTGTACCACCCAAAAGCTGGTCCTGTAAGAGATTGCGCAAAGAACCTTACGCGCAACTGATCTGATGCTGAAATCATGCCTAACTGTGCCAGGTATCGGCTCACGTGCTCGATTGAGCTCGACCCTTCTGACCCACTAAATCTTGAGAACTCAGGGAGCCGATACTTGGGTGGCAGCGGGATCAGGTCAAACTCGTTGGGGTACGGCTTTGAATAGCCGATTGTCCTTCTCTTCAGCACGAAGCCGAACTGGTCTCTCAAGATGGTACGGATTTGTTCCGTTGCTTGGGCTGCAGGGGCTAGATTCTCATGACTCGTTCCAGTGGCATACTTGGCTAGCCACGCCTGTTTGTCGGCGTCTATCCCAGAGATTCCTGCTCCAGAAACACCTGCTCCCGAAGCCCCTGCTCCAGAAACTCCTGCCCCAGCAATCCCTGCGGTTGCAACCTGGTTCGTGCGCGTCAAGCTGTTGCAGTCTGGCACGTAGGTGCACACGTACCCATGTGGGAGTTCTTTAGGTGGTTCACACAGGAATTGGCAATCGCCAGGGTCGCCTCCGATCTTGTAGACGACGTACGCCGGTGCCCCTGGTGGCTCCGGAGCTGCAAGTGTGAATGGCAGCGGTGGCCTGGCCTGGAGCGGTCTTTCTCCCTGGTGAGTCCCCAGAGTAGGCCCTGACGGAGAGTACTGATGTTTCATGATCTCCTGAACTACTTGAACTGCAATCCGCTCGAAAGCGTTCACCAAGCTCTCAGAATGGCGGTGAAGAGAATGAGCCACCATGTAGTTGACTTCCTGTCGCAGAGCTCTAGTGCGCTCCTCTGAAGGAATAGACAGATCCACCTCATCAAGAGCACCCTCGGGTGAGAACCCTTTCCACCTGATGCCATGCTTATGAGTTCTCTCAAAAGAGCCGATGAGATCGGCTTCGAAGAGAGCTTTGACGTCATCATACTTCGCCTTGTGCTCCTCAGGCAGCTCGTCGTACGTGACTGTTCTGTTGTCCATCGCAGCGTCGGATGTTGATGTAGACGTTGTTGAATGTCCCACCGGGCGTGCCAGAATGTGTTGCCTGCCAAAACCCACCGACGAGCAGCGACGGGCAACACGGAGAGCCGGGAGGCTCCCAGGACTGCTGGTGGGCCCTGGTCCCTCGGGCAACGGCCCGCAAAACTCCGGCACACGTCCTGGCTTGGTTCGAGGGCGTGCCACCTGACCTATACCTGGTCAGGAAGGTGAAGGATTGCTTCGATTGGTTTCCTACATGGTAAACAAGTATACGTAAAATTCGAGCCGTGACCGGCTCCCAGGTTTCCCTGTGAATCGGCTCCTAGAGCCGATTATCCCATGGTTCTGCATTAGATCTATGATAACATGGGGCTTTGCTTTATCAATACAAGTCAAATCGATCTACGATAGTTTAACGTTTTCACCACATGACTGGAACATCCTACACGTAATTGAGCCTGGTAGATATGAAAGATGATGGAAAACTAACCCTAGAGAAGGCCTAAAAACCAACATAAAGTCAATTCCCGGAACAACTCCTCTTGGATTGGCAAACCATATCTTACATATTACTGGATCGTTCAACCCGTTTGCAAGGCCTGATCATGTAGATATCAAACTAAACCTTGGAGAACAAGGCACAACTATAACAGATCAAATCGACTTAAATAAAGATTAAGCAAAGTGCCACCCTTGCACCCGGGAAAAGGTGCAAAGGCGGCGAGATAACTAGAGGCAGCATAACTAAACGATCATAACAAAAAGTACTGATGCTAGCCTAAACAAATCTATGATAATAGTGTTACTCGCCATCAACAAGGCTTCAGTACGAGTAACACCAAATAATCGCATAAGTAGATACTGCCTAGATCGCGAGATGCGATCTAGGCAGCATGGCACTTACCCGAGAAAAACCCTAGAAACAAGGGGTGGCGATGCGCCGAGATTGTGTTGGTTGTGAACGTGATTGTCCTCCTTTTCTCAATAACCTTAGGTACATATTTATAGTCCGGAGACTTTCTATCTTTGGAATAACTCTACAACTCTATCTCTTACCTAAATCTAAACGGAATCTATTACAATATAAGATACACGGGCAATTTAGCCCAAATCAACGCACGAGGCCGATTCAACCACACGTTGTATATACGTATCTTCTAAGCCCATCTTGATCACGGCCCATCTCCTCCTTTGGCCAAAATATGGCGATAACAATAGTATTATCCCACTGTGAACTACACCTAGTTTGATAACAAACTACTTGACATAAATGCCCTCTTTTGCTGCTAAAATAGCAGTCATATACTTAGCCTTTTGTTGTAGTATCTGTCACAATGTCTTAACTTTGGAACTCATCCAAATCCATTATGGAACTCACTTTGCATTATATTGTGCCACCCTTAGTTTAGATTGAGATAAACTTAATTTGTACTTTGTGACAAAACTAGTATCAATGTAGTACTTTTACAATGAACTAACCATCTATTTGTCACTTCTACAAATATTATACTCTTAGTTCTTCCAAAAGATCATAAGAATATCCTTACTATTGTCCAATGATCATCTTACGAATCATTCTGGTATATGCTCACAACATTTAGAGCATAGGACATATCTGGATTTGTACATATCACAGTATGATTGATATAAATACTCTTTGTGATTTCATACATCAAGTATCAATCTATACTTGATTATTTGTTTCACTTTACCAAATGTCAATACACTTGAATATATCATCAACATTGAACTCATTCAATCCTTTCTGTGCGACAAGAACCTCTCTTGTAGTTTCTATATTGAACTCATTCAATATCTTGTCTATGTACTTCTGGCACAACCATATTAGCGTCTATTGATGCCAAATATTTGGGTTTTGCCTAAGTCTTTCATCGAGATGAAATTCTTATCTTGTGTTAATAAAAAGATACTTCCAATCAACAATATGTCTCCTACATAATGTATTAGAAATATGTCTTAGCGCTCCCACTTAATTTCTTGCAAATGCAAGCATCTTCATTGTCTCTGATGAATTTAATCTCTTTTAAAAATTTCATCATTGTGAAGATTCCAACTCCGCGATGCTCACTTCAACCATTGAAATTTGCATATGCTTTTAGCATCCTTTGATTTAACAAAACCCTATGGACCGTGTTATGCACATGTCCTAGGTAATGATTCTATTAGAAGAACTTGTTTTGTTTATTCAACTACCATATAACAAATTATATGTAGTGGTTGCTACATTAATCCGTCTAGACTAAATATCACTATGAAAGATCAAATCTTGTCATAGTCAACCTTTGAACATTGTTGTGAACTCTTTCCCAACATGTCGACTATTTCATAGATGTGAAACATCCATGTCTATTTCTTTATAGATCCAAACACAACTGTAAGGTCTTACACCTTTCTTGAGGGTCCTTCAAGTTCAAAACTTGATTTCTCGTGTATGGAACTATCACGGATTTTTATGGCTTCAAGCCATTTGACGGAGTCAGGGCCCATCATCGCTTCTTTGCATGTAGTCGGTTCATTATTCTCAAATAATGATTCAACCCTCAAATCTTGGTATTTGATTTTTTACCCGACCTACTTATTTCAATAGGAACTTAGATCTCCGTGACCACAACCTTTGAGGCACGTGAGCCATGAGCATTGTTGCTGCCTTCAGAACACTTTTGGCGCTGCGCAACTTTGCACATATAGCTAAGGTTCTTTTTTAACCCTATCAAAGTTCTATTGTCCTCCCACTTAACTTTTCATGAAAAATTCCTTCTCAAAGAAACTTGACATTCTAAGCGACAAACACTTTTGTCTCCGGTGTTATGGAGGAATATTTTAACAAAGACAGTTTCATCCGACTTTGGTTGCAAACATCTTTCTTATGCATAGCATACCAATGTTTAAGAAAGGACAACTTGGGTTTTATCCCAAACCATAACATATGGTGTCATTTCAACGGATTATGATGGAGCTCTTTTCAGTGGAAAAACGGTAATCTCTAAAGCTTTTAATCTTTAAAATACAATGACAGTTTTATGAATTACACCTTTGATCTTACCATGTCAAACAAGGTTTAATCACATATCTCGAACGCTCCATACTCTTATGGTGTTTCGGGAAAATGCAAATCCACGGAACGATTCCATAAATCTTAGGTATTATGCTAAACTTTGTAACTCAAATATCTTCCTTTATGATCTTATCATAAACTATTTATATTCTTGTTACAATGATTTTGCACTTCATCTTGAAAGTCTTTGAACTTTTCAAATGTTTCATACTTCATCCTTATTAAGTAAATATTCATATATTCACTCAAATTTTCGGAGAAAGCATATGAAGTTGAAATCCATCGCTTTTGACTACACATGATGGACTTTGTACAACAATATGTACAATTTCCAATAAGCTAGTCTTTCGTTCCCTTTTTGGCCTATGAACGAAGTTTCAATTATCTCTAGGAAAGTTTCACAAGTGTCATTTGATCAGAAATCAAAAGACTCCAAAATTCCATCCACATGGAGTTTCCTCATGTTTTCCTTCCAATATAATTTAAACGGCGATGTCACTTCCTAAGTGATCTTTCAATCAATTTGTCTTTCGACATTTTTAGCACTAGTTTTATGGATGTGATTTCTCCAACGAGATTTGTGAATCATCCATCTTTTATGGATTACGGCAATTATTTGAACAACCCTTTTGTTCTCATAATACCTGATAAAACAAATCTTTGAAGGCAAGCTTTGATGTTTAACGAGCAACACAATAACCCTTTATTTGTTCTCGATGAACATCATCACATATTCTTTTGCTAGTTACTTAGGCCATTGTAGTTCATGAATTGTGTTGTTTCGTATGACGATTCACACCAACAAATTCAGTATCAAATACTTGAGAACCACATTGTTTAATAAGCAAAGAATATAGCCATAACATGTATATCATCTATATACTTAAGCTGAACAATTCTAGTCTTTTCCTTTCTGCCATATACTTATGAGATTTTCTTTCAATATTTCCTTTTCTGTTTGAAAGAATCTATCAACATCAATAGTGGAGTCATACATATGACATATAGTCCAAAGCATGTATAGTTAAATACCAATGTCTTTGGACTTGCACTTTGAAGTAGATCACCATCATCAAATGTTTGGTGTTCTTTCAAATTCCTTTCTTTAGTAATCTCTTGGTGTAGTAAATATTTTACCTACATCAAATATTCACCCTTATCATGGAATCGTCCATGATCAAGTTACTTTTAGCTTATAACGATGAATTATGAGTATAATGTTGCTATCCAAAAACCTTTTGGAGGATTAGGACAACAAGTGTCTCCAACCTTTTGCAAATTCTCATCAAAATATGAGAACATGAACTTTGCCATATTATACTCTATCATGTTGTAACCAAAACTTCGTTTCAGATATCACAATATCTTCCACACATCATGGTTTCTGAAACAACTCTTTCAGATCCTAGATAACCTTGATATTAAGACAATCCTTTGAATATCAAGAATCATGGAGACAAACATGATACTTATATACTAACATTGGAATTGTTACTCTTATTTTAATACCAATTATTAAACTTCATCGAGTAACCGGAACTTACTGAAAGTTTGCAATAGGACTTTTAAACTTTAGATTAACACTTCAAAACAATACGATACCAGTTCGTAAAGTAACTAACCAGAATTCTATAGTTCTATCATCTCAATTATAACTAAGCGCAAGGTGGTAAACGGATGCCAATGACTACAACAACTATGCAAATTCACTTTGATTTAGTTTATGATAAATTGAGTTCTAATTAATAATTAAATTAATCTAGGTGAACTCCCACTCAAAACAATATCCCTCACATTGTTTTAGTGATCACACGAACCAAATCCACCACATCAAAATCGATCATCACGAGAGTTGATATAGCTTCAATGGCGAACAATCAACATGTTCATCATATCTACTATATGACTCATGCTTTACCTTTCGATGATCCGTGTTCCGAGACCATGTCTGTACATGCTAGGCTCGTCAAGATCAACCTTAGCTTCTGCATGAGAAAATCTGTCTTGCTCACGTTGTATACACTTGCAGAATCTAACACACCCGATCATCACGTGATGCTTCGAAACAACAAGCTTTAGCAACGGTGCTAACTAAGGGTGAACACTTTATGACTTGAAATTCATGTGCATGAGGGATCATCTTATAATGCTACCGTCGTCTACTAAGCAATACAAGATGCATAAAGGATTAACATCACATGCAATTCATAATATGTGATATGATATGGCCTTTCTTCTTTGTGCTTCCGATCTCCATCTTCCAGCACGAACATGATCTTCATCATCACCGGCATTGCATCAAGGTCAATGACGCCTCTCATGGTTGTCGTCCACCGGCTTCAACTATTACAACTACTTTGAATAGACACGCGGGTCTTAACAGAAATTAAAGACAACCATATGGCTCCTGCCGGTTGCCAACTTACAATAAGGAACATTGCATACATCAAATATAATCACAATCATGGCCATATCACATCACTGCACACCCCTGCAAAACAAAGTTAGACGCCTCTACTTTCTTTGCATATTTTACGTGGTTTGGGGCTTTCAATAAGTGTCGTTCTAACTTACGAACAAGAACCACAACATTGATACTAGTATTGTTAATCACCCGTTGTAAATTTGATCTTAACTATGCTAGGAGAAACAGGCACCCGCAAAGCCACTTATGCAATACAAGTTGCATGTCAAGCGTGGAGCAAGTCTCATGAACGATGTCATGTAAGGTTAGCCCGGGCCGCTTCATCCCAACATACCGCAAGATGCAAAGTACACAAGAAGCAATCGACAATAAAAGCATCAACGCCCACAATGACCATTGTGTTCTACTCGTGCAACAGATCTACATATAGACACGGCTCTGATACCACTGTAGGGTTTCGTAGCATGGAAAACAAAAATTTTCTATCGCATACAAACCAACAAGCCAAGATCTATCTACTAGATTGTAGCAACGAGTCGATGGAATAACTTACCCTCGAAGATTCCAAAGTGTTTAACGAGAGCAGATTCTCGTGGGTGATGTAGTCGTACTCTTTCCGATCTCAAGATCGTGTAGACGATCCTTCCGGCGCTGCGTTCCGGCAGCGCTCCCGCAGTCGGTCACACGTTCGGTACTCGACGAAGACCTTCCTCTCCCTTGTTCTAGCAGGCAGCGGAGGTTGTAGCACTCTCCTCGCGATTCCGGCAGCACAACGGCGTGGTACCGGAAGTAGAGGGGAGACCCCGCAGGGCTTCGCCTTAAGCCGGTGCGAGTATGGTGAAGTATGAGAGAGGCTATTAGTGGTCTAGTAATTAGAGACACCAATTAGAAGGCTCTAAACCAATTAGAAGGCTCTAAACCGAAGGCTAAAGCAATTAGAAGCTCTAAACCGAAACGGCTCTAAACCGGAGGTAGAAGATAGGAACTTGTGTGTACTAGGAGGGGAGCCCTGCCCCTCCTTATATAGATGGGAGGGGCCGGCGGCCAAGGGAGGGGAGTCCCTCCCCAAGTCGGCTTGGTGGTGCACCGGCCAAGGGAGGAACCCTCCCCCAATTCGGCCTCCACCAATCCTCCTTCTCCTCTTTCCGAAAACTGGCAGTTTGACTTTTCAAACTAGCCGTTTGACTTTTCAAACTAGGATTTGAATTAACCCTTTATTTCGGACAGCGATGACACTTAGTACATGATGAAATCATACCAACTTTTATACAACACATTCATGTACCCTCCCCCCCCCGGAGTGCCGGACATTCCGGAACCTTCTAGAACATTCCCGATGAAAACACCGGAATCATTCCGCAACTCCGAAACGGGACTTTCCTTATATGAATCTTATTCTCCGGACCATTCCGGATCACCTCGTGATATCCCGGATCCCATCCGAGACTCCGAACAACATTCGGTCTCTTTCTCATAATACCATAACTACTCAAACAACGTCGAATCCTTAAGTGTGTCTCCCTACGGTTCGTGAATTATGCGGACATGATCGAGACACTTCTCCGAACAATAACCAATAGAGGAATCTGGAAATTCATATGGATCCCACATATTTCTACGATTACTTTGCGATCGAATGAACCACTTACATACGATACCAATTTCCCTTTGTCTCACGATAGTTTACTTATCCGAGGTTATGATCGTCGGTATCTCTGCATACCTAGTTCAACCTCGTTACCGATAAGTACTCTTTTCTCGTTCCCGTGATATGTGATCCCTTGTGAGCCAGTCACATGCTTGCAAGCTAATTGGATGACATTACACCGAGAGGGCCCAGAGTATATCTATCCGTCATATGGATGGACAAATCCCACTCTTGATCCATGTGTTTCAACCAATACTTTCCGAACACTCAATGCCACCTTTATAGCCACCCAGTTACGGTGTGGTGTTTGATGTCATCAAAGCATCCATCCGGCAAAGGTGATATGCATGATCTCATGGTCGAAGGAATTAGGTTACTATGTATCAGAAAGCATATAGCAATTGAACTATTTAAAATGACTTGATCTTTATGCTACGCTTATCTATAGGAGTATGTCCATCACATCATTCTCCTAATGATATGACCCTGTTGTTAATAACATCTCTATGTTCATGATCAGGAAACCATGATCATATATTAACCAACAAGCTAGTTTAACAAGAGGCTTTACTAGGGACTCTTTTATGTTTACAAATCACACAAGTATTAATGTTTCCTGTTAATACAATTATAGCATGGTATGTAAACATTTATCATAAGTATGAAGATATGATAATAACCCACTTTATTATTGCCTCTTGGGCATATCTCCAACAAACAATCCACGTGTTCCATGAATAAGAGACCGTTATTTTCTCCCTAGTGGCAACAGCACATCTATAGTCGTAGAGATTTCTGTCACTTCCCTTGATTAAGTAGAGGCATGAAACCACTATCGAGCATAAATACCCCCTCTTGGAGTCACTAGCAACTACTTGGCCAAGATAGCTACTAACAATGGAGAGCATGCAAGATCACAAACAACACAGACATGATAGAATCAATAAGACAAAACCATTAATCAATCTGACATAGTAATATCAATTTTCATCGGATCCCCGCAAACACAACATGCATGATTACAAATAGATGGGATCTTGATCATGAATGGAGCTCGCAAGATCTAGACATGAAAGCACAAGGAGGAGATACAACCATCTATCTACTACATGGACTCGTAGTCCAAGGTGGAACTACTCACGCTTCATACCGGAGGCTGGCATGAAGAAGAAGAAGAAGGCCTCCGAGTGCCGGGAAGAGCTTCAGATCCCCCGATCTAGGGACGATGGTGGCGGTGGCTACAGATGGTTTCGTGGAATTTTGACCGGGTACTTAGGGTTTAGGCATCTGGGGCTTCTTATAGGCGAAGAGGCGAGGCGGGGGGGCACTAGGGCGGCTACCCCCTCCCCCAGGCACAGGATGGGCCCACCAGCGCGGCAAGGGGGTGTGTCCCCCTGGTGAGTCTCCTCACTCTCGTATCCCGGCTTTATGTTCCCCACGGTAAAATATTGACTTTGGCTTTTGTCCCGTCCAATTCCGAGAATATTGATTTTCTGCCTTTCTAGAACCAAAAACAAAAGAAAACAGGCAACTGGCACTGTGGCAACTTGTTAATAGGTTAGTACTAGAAAACATATAAAAACACCTTAAAGTGTGGACAAAGCAAAGCAAAGTAGATACTAAATAAGCATGGAACATCAAAAATTATAGATACGTTTCCGACGTATCAAGCACCCCCAAGCTTAACTCTTGCTCGTCCTCGAGTAGGTAAGTGATAAAAGACTATTTTTTTAGGTGACATGCACCATCAAAATCAAGATCAAACCATTTGCAAGCATTGAAAGCTGGGAACAAAGAACTCTAAACATGTGCATGAAAGATGGAGTTCTAACAATAAGACAAAGTAACTATGCATGCAACATGAAAGGCTACATACAAAGATCATGAATAACATGCATTGAAAAACATTTGTTTGTTTCACATACAGAAAACATGGCATAGCAGCATTCAGCTTGTCCCTCATAAAGTAGCAAATAGATGCATAGGACACCTTCAAAGTTCATAAGAGTGACTAGATACAAATAGCACAAGATCAAGTAATATCAACAATATGCATCAATCAATAAGATTTGGGACAATGCACATAGAACTCAGAATGGCAACTATGCGCTCTTAACTGGTGCCTAAAGTTAGAAGGTGGAGACTCAATATAAAAGTGGAAGAAAGGCCCTTCATAAAGGGAAGCAGGGATTTCAAGTCTCAAAAAGAGCTTCCAAAAATTATGGTACTTGTTAGCTTTCAGCCCTCATTGCCCCTATCATAAGCATCTTGAAGTGATTAAGGTTAAAGTGAACAAACTATGGAGTATATGCTTGACAAAGTATAAGTTGGCAATCTCATGTCCCTTGAATACGAGGGTCGCACCTCATGCTACTCAACTTTAGTCACCTTTAAGTTCTTGTCATAGTAAGTACATGTGTATCATAGAGCAAGTTGATGTGAACTTCATTAGAAACAACGATTTCAACAACAATGCCTATAGGAATAATTTTGGTAGTAACAACAATTATAGGCCTTATCCTCCTAATAATGGCAATTCCTATGGAAACTCCTACAACAATGCTAGAAGTGCCCCCTCTTAACTTGAAGTCATGCTCAAGGACTTTATTAGTAAACAAACCACTTTCAATAAGACTATAGAGGAAAAGCTTTTAACTATTGAGAAAAATAATATCCTCTTTGTCTGAAGCTCAAACTTCCTTGGTTAATAAAATGGCTGCTAAACCTAAAACTATGGAAAATACCTTTGCTACTACTCATGCCATACCAGTTACTATTGATGAAAATGTTAGGTTGTTAGCTCAACTTCATGCTAGGTGGGAAAGGGAAGCTGAAATTGATATAAACAATAGTGTGTGCACCATCACCACTAAACCACAAGAAGTCCCTATTCCTCCTCCTACAATGCCTAAGCCTAATGAGTCTACTACTAGTGATGCTAAGTTTGATTTTGATATAGATGGTTGCAATATTTCTGAAGTGATTCTGTTCCTACAAAGCTTGCTAGAAGTCCTGATGATAGTGATATGCATGTTGCTTTCACCAAACACATTACAGATGCTCTTGTTAATATTAAGGAAGAAAAGCTAAAACACAAAGCTTTTATTCCTAGGAAAGTAGAAGATAGTTGGGAACCCATTATTAATATACAAGTGAATGACTTTGATCTCAAAGCTTCATGTGATCTTGGTTCTAGTGTCTCTATTATGCCTAGGAATATTTATGAAATGCTAGATTTGACACCGTTGGAAGATTGTTATTTGGATGTCCCACTCAATGATAATGCTAAGAAGAAACTCATGGGGAGTATTAATGATGTTCTCATTATGGTTAACAATGCTTATGTCCCTATTGATTTCTATGTTTTGGATGTTGAATACAATGCTTCTTGTCCCATTACTTTGGGGAGACCTTTTCTTAGAACAGTTGGTGCCATTATTGATATGAAAGAAGGCACCATTAAATATCATTTTCTATTAAAGAAAGGTATTGAACACTTACCTATGAGGAGAGAGAAGTTGCTTTTTGCTCCTCCTTTGAAAGCAAGGTTTGATGTCAATGCTTCCTCATTTGAAAATACTTGATTCTTCTTGCTTCTTGTGCCTAACTTAAAGGCGCTAAAGTAAAGTACTTGTTGGGAGATAACCTAAGAGTTTTCTTGAGTCTTGGAAGTTATTACTTCAGTAATGACCTCTCATTATCCTTTTTGTTTGCTTTTTGTGCCAAGAATGACCTCTAATGAGTGGGAAGTAAGATTTGGGAAGTTGCTGTCCCACAACAGATTTCTGTCCTCCACCAAAAAAAATAGTGAGGAGTCTCTGTAACTCGTATTGAGCTCACGATTTACGAATAAATCCCCTAGTATGTTATCTAACTTTCATTAGTTCAATTTTTTTTTGATTTGAGCAACAGAAGATGTTCGAAAAAATTAGTTTCTACATGATGGTCTGTTTTGACAGATTTCTATCATTATTTGCATTTGTTTCTTATCGATTCCTCTTTTGAGTTCTCTTTAGGTGAATTGAGCTTTTTGAAGGAGTTGCTATAGTAGCTTGTGTTTTTAGTGAAAAGCCTTGCTATTTCAAAGCTTTTCCAGAGGTCTAATATCTTTTAAATAAACTAATGTTGCTAATGAAGATTGTGTGAAGTTTTGTGTGAAGGAAAAATTTCAGGTGTAGAGAGAGAATGATGCAATAAGATGAAGAATGGACAAAAGCTCAAGCCTTGGGATGCCACCATGGTGTCACCCCAAAAAATATCCAAGAGGTACAAGTGTCAAAGCTTGGGGATGCCCAAGGCATCCCCTTCTTCATCAATAAAAATCTCAGGTCTGTTTAGACACTTCGTTTTTATTGTTTCATGCATAGTTGTGTTGTTCTTGGAGCGTCTTAGTTTTCGTTTGCTTTGCTTAGTTTGTTTAGTTTGCTTAAATAAAGTAGTTTGGACCCCCGTTCTCGATGTGTTGTTTTGCAAATAAGTTTCTTGGTGTTGTAAAGGAGTAGTAAGTTCTTGCTTGAATAAAGTAGTCATGTTGAAGGCTTTGTCCATCAAGTTGAAAAGGAAGAGATTTAGAATCAAAACCAAAAAGGTTGAGGAAAGAGTTTACAAGATTGTTTGTAAATAAGTTTTGGAACAAATACAACTCCTATTTTTCTAAGGGGTTTTGTCCAATCCTAGGGTTACAATCCTACAGGCAACACAGTGCTCTGATACCATATGTAGAGGTCCCAACCTTTAATAAGGTAGAGATCCCTGTGTTTACAATGCTAGTACCTGGATCAATAGCTAGCATCCACAGTTAAGATGTAATATCAAGAAACAAAGGTCATAATACAACTTTATTGTAGGGGTTCGTAGCATGGAAAACAAAAAAATTCTACCGCATACAAACAAATAAGCCAAGATCTATCTACTAGATTGTAGCAACGAATCGATGGAATAACTCACCCTCGAAGATTCCAAAGTGTTCAACGAGAGCGGATTCTCGTGGGTGATGTAGTCGTACTCTTGCCGATCTCAAGATCGTGTAGACGATCCTTCCGACGCTGCGTTCCGGCAGCGCTTCTGCAGTCGGTCACACGTTCGGTACTCGATGAATACCTTCCTCTCCCTTGTTCCAGCAGGCAACCGAGGTTGTAGCACTCTCCTCGCGATTCCGGCAGCACGACGGCGTGGTACCGGAAGTAGAGGGGAGATCTTGCAGGACTTCGCCTTAAGTCGGAGCGAGTATGGTGGATTATGAGAGAGGCCTTGGCGATCTAGGGTTTAGAGGCACCAAGGATAGAGGGCTAGGCCAGCGGCTAGGGCAAGGGGAAGCCCCAACTCGGCGGCTTGGGAGAAACCCTAGGGCGGCGGCGGCGACTTGGTGGCCGGCGGCTAGGGTTAGGGTTTGGTGGGGCAAGGTGTAGGTCTAGAGGGGCAGCCATGCCCCTCCTTTTATAGGTGGGAGGGTGCCGGCCAGGGGAGAAGAGTCCTCCCCCAAGTCGGCCTCCAAGGCCGACGGGTGGAGGGAGAGGAACTCCTCCCCAAGTAGGTTTCCTACTCTCCCTCCACCAAGCAAACTTGTCGTTTGACTTTTCAAATTGGCGTTTGACTTTTCAAACTAGGATTTGATTTATCCCTTTATTTTGCTCAGCGATGACACCTAGTACATGATGCAACCATTCCAACTTGTTATGACACATTCATGTACCCTTCCCCTCCGGAGTGCCGGACCTTCCGGACCCTTCTAGAACATTCCCGATGAAAAACACCGGAACCATTCTCCAGCCCCGAAACAGGACTTTCCTTATATGAATCTTATTCTCCAGACCATTCCGGATCTCCTCGTGATATCCCGGATCCCATACGAGACTCCGAACAAAATTCGGTCTCTTACTCATCATTCCATAACTACTCAACAACATCGAATCCTTAAGTGTGTCTCCCTACGGTTCGTGAATTATGCGGACATGATCGAGACACTTCTCCGAACAATAACCAATAAAGGAATCTGGAAATTCATATGGTTCCCACATATTTCTATGATTACTTTGAGATCGAATGAACCACTTACATACGATACCAATTTCCCTTTGTCTCACGATGGTTTACTTATCTGAGGTTTTGATCGTCGGTATCTCTGCATACCCAGTTCAACATCGTTACTGATAAGTACTCTTTTCTCGTTCCCGTGATATGTGATCCCTTGTGATCCAGTCACATGCTTGCAAGCCAATTGGATGACATTCCACCGAGAGGGCCCAGAGTATATCTATCTATCATATGGATGGACAAATTGTTGGAGATATGCCCTAGAGGCAATAATAAATGTAGTTATTATTATATCTTTGTGTTTATGATAAATGTTTACATTCATGCTATAATGGTATTAACATGGAAACATTAATACTTGTGTGATTTGTAAACTTAATTTGAAGTCCCTAGTATAGCCTCTATACTTCACTAGCTTGTTGGTTGATTAATGATTGTGGTTTCCCTATCATGAACATTGAGATGTTATCAACAACAAGATCATATCGTTAGGAGAATGATATGGTGGACATACTCCTATAGATAAGCGTAGCATAAAGATCAAGTCATTTCAATAGTTCAATTGCTATATGCTTTCTGATACATAGTAACCTAATTCCTTCGACCATGAGATCATGCATATCACCTTTACCGGATGGATGCTTTGATGACATCAAACACCACACCGTAACTGGGTGGCTATAAAGATGGCATTGAGTGTTCGGAAAGTATTGGTTGAGACACATGGATCAAGAGTGGGATTTGTCCATCCATATGACGGATAGATATACTTTGGGCCCTCTCGGTGGAATGTCATCCAATTAGCTTGCAAGCATGTGACTGGCTCACAAGGGATCACATATCACGGGAACGAGAAAAGAGTACTTATCAGCAACGAGGTTGAACTAGGTATGCAGAGATACCGACGATCATAACCTCGGATAAGTAAACTATCGTGAGACAAACGGAAATTGGTATCGTATGTAAGTGGTTCATTCGATCGCAAAGTAATCGTAGAAATATGTGGGAGCCATATGAATTTCCAGATTCCTCTATTCGTTATTGTTCGGAGAAGTGTCTCGATCATGTCCGCATAATTCACGAACCGTAGGGAGACACACTTAAGGATTCGACGTTGTTTTGAGTAGTTATGGTATTATGAGAAAGAGACCGAAAATGTTGTTCGGAGTCTCGGATGGGATCCGGGATATCACGAGGTGATCCGAAATGGTCCGGAGAATAAGATTCATATAAGGAAAGTCCTGTTTCGGAGTTCGGAAATGATTCCGGTGTTTTCATCGGGAATGTTCTAGAAGGTTTCGGATTGTTCGGCACTCCGGGGGGGGGGGGGGGAAGGGGTACATGAATGTGTCATTACATATTGGAATGATTGCATCATGTACTAAGTGTTCTTGCTGTCCCAAATAAAGGATTAAATTGAATCCTAAAACAGAAAAGTCAAATGCCCAGTTTGAAAGTCAAACGGCTAAAACAAGAAACTGTGGGAAACAAGCAAGAGGAGTTGGGAACCGACTTGGGGGAGGAGTCTCCTCCCCAAGCCAGCGCGCCAACCAAGGCCGACTTGGGGAGGGACTCCCCTCCCCTTGGCCGCACCCTCCACCCATAAAAGGAGGGGCAGGGCCTCCTCCTCTAGACACACAAGTTCCTATCCTCTAATCTCCGGTTTAGAGCCGTTTTGGTTTAGAGCTTCTAATTGCCCTAGCCTTCGATTTAGAGCCTTCTAATTGGTGTGTCTAATCCCTAGACCACTAATAGTACTCTCTCATACTCCACATACTCGCTCCGGCTTAAGGCGAAGCCCTGCGGGATCTCCCCTCTACTTCCGGTACCATGCCGTTGTGCTGCCGGAATCGGGAGGAGAGTGCTACAACCTCCGCTGCCTGCTGGAACAAGGGAGAGGAAGGTCTTCGTCGAGTACCGAACGTGTGACCGACTGCGGGAGCGCTGCCGGAACGCAGCGCCGGAAGGATCGTCTACGCGATCTTGAGATCGGAAAGAGTACGACTACATCACCCACGAGAATCCGCTCTCATTAAACACTTTGGAATCTTCGAGGGTAAGTTATTCCATCGACTCGTTGCTACAATCTAGTAGATAGATCTTGGCTTGTTTGTTTGTATGTGATAGAATTTTTTTGTTTTCCATGCTACGAACCCCTACAGTGGTATCAGAGCCGTGTCTATATGTATATCTGTTGCACGAGTAGAACACAATGGTCATTGTGGGCGTTGATGCTTTTATTGTCGATTGCTTCTTGTGTATTTTGCATCTTGCGGTATGTTGGGATGAAGCGGCCCGGGCTAACCTTACATGACATCGTTCATGAGACTTGCTCCACGCTTGACATGCAACTTGTATTGCATAAGTGGCTTTGCGGGTGCCTGTTTCTCCTAGCATAGTTAAGATCCAATTTACAACGGGTGATTAACAATACTAGTATCAATGTTGTGGTTCTTGTTCGTAAGTTAGAACGACACTTATTGAAAGCCCCAAACCACGTAAAATATGCAAAGAAAGTAGAGGCGTCTAACTTTGTTTTGCAGGGGTGTGCAGTGATGTGATATGGCCATGATTGTGATTATATTTGATGTATGCAATGTTCCTTATTGTAAGTTGGCAACCGGTAGGAGCCATATGGTTGTCTTTAATTTATGTTAAGACCCGCGTGTCTATTCAAAGTAGTTGTAATAGTTGAAGCCGGTGGACGACAACCATGGAGACGCGTCATTGACCTTGATGCAATGCCGGTGATGATGGAGATCATGTTCGTGCTTGAAGATGGAGATCGGAAGCACAAAGAAGAAAGGCCATATCACATCACATATATATTGAATTGCATGTGATGTTAATCCTTTATGCATCTTGTATTGCTTAGTAGACGACGGTAGCATTATAAGATGATCCCTCATGCACATGAATTTCAAGTCATAAAGTGTTCACCCTTAGTTAGCACCGTTGCTAAAGCTTGTTGTTTCGAAGCACCACGTGATGATCGGGTGTGTTAGATTCCGCAAGTGTATACAACGTGAGCAAGCCAGATTTGCTCATGCGGAAACTAAGGTTTGATCTTGACGAGCCTAGCATGTACAGACATGGTCTCGGAACACGGATCACCGAAAGGTAAAGCATGAATCATATAGTAGATATGATGAACATGATGATTGTTCGCCATTGAAACTATATCAACTCTCGTGATGATCGGTGTTGATGTAGTGGATTTGGTTCGTGTGATCACTAAAACAATGTGAGGGATATTGTTTTGAGTGGGAGTTCACCTGGTTTAATTACATTAATTAATTTGAACTCAATTTGTCATAAACTTAGTCTAAACTATTGCAAATATGTTGTAGATCAATGGCAGCCCCTACCATCAATTTTAATGCGTTCCTAGAGAAAGAAAAGTTGAAAAACAATGGAAGCAACTTCGCGGATTGGTTCCGCAATTTGAGGATTGTCCTCACAGCTGGTAATTTGACCTATGTGCTGGATGCACCGCTGGGTGACCCACCTGCAGCTGATGCTCCCGATGAAGTAAAGAATGTTTACCTCGCTCGGAAGAATCAGTACTCCATAGTTCAGTGTGCTATCTTGTATGGTTTGGAATCGGAGCTTCAGAAAAGGTTTGAGGATTCAGACCCATATGATATTGTCGAGGATCTCAAATTGATTTTTGAGACTCATGCGGCAATTGAAAGTTATGAGGCTTCTGAAAAGTTCTTTAACTGCAAGATGGAAGAGGGCAGCTCCGTCAGTGAGCATGTGCTTAAGATGTCTGGGCACGCAAACAAACTTCAAAGCTTGGGTATAGTGATTCCTAATTGTGGCATCCCGCAAAACCACTACTAGAAAATCACGTTGTTTTTGTGCATTGCATCATCATGACCGCATGCTCATGTCATCATGCCACATTGCATTTGAGCATCGTCATCATCTTGCATTTGCTTGCATAAAACTATTTGCGGAAAAACCCAATTTGTTTTCTAAACGCCCCGTCTTTGTTCAAACGCAAAACACCGGGTCACCGGATTATTTTGTTTTGTCTGCTATCAGTCTGCATAGGTCTTGTTTTAAACCAATAAAATTTTAAATTATTTTAGTGGGGGCAGTCGAACGGGCCGATTCGACCCGAACGACCACCCCCGGAATAAAATCGGCCCGCCTAAAATCCTAAAACTACCTACACCTACTCTACCCACCCCTCCAGCCACCTCACCCCACCCAATCCCCACCTGACACCTCACCCTCTCCCTTCCCCCACCCACTCACACGCCGCCACGTCACCCAGCCACCTCTCTCTTCTCTCACCCCACTCCCCACTCAACCCCACCCCAGACCCCACCTGCCGGCCCCTCTTTCCCTCTCTCTCTCCCTGTCCCGCGTGGCCCCACCCTGGGACCCACCTGCCGCCGCGTACCTTCCGCGTCCCCCACCTCCCTCACGCGCCTCTTCCTCCCCGCACCAACCCCCGACGCCCCCGCACCGTCTTCCCCGCCTGCCGCCCGTCCTCCCCGGCGAGCGCCGCCCCGCCCTCACCTCCTTCCCCCTCTCCGGCTACTCCCTCAACCCCAACCCGCCGCCGCTCCCTCCGTTTCTCCCCGCCGACGCGCGGCCGCGTCCGCCGTCGCGCCCTCCTCTCCGAGCCGCCGCTCGCCGCCACGCCCCCAACCCCGCTCTGCTCCGCCGCCCGCGCCGCCGCGCCCGGCCGCGCCCCGCATCCGCCGCCTCTGCTCCGCCCGTGCTCGCCCCGAGCTCCGCGCCCCGCCAAGCTACGCCCCGGTCGCCGGCCCCTCCCCGCTCCGGCGAGCACCGCGCCCTCCGCCGAGACCTCCTCTCCGCCGCCGCGCGGGCCCCTTCCCCTCGACCCGCCGTAGCTCTGCTCCGGTCCTCCGCCCCGCGCTAGTCCGCCGCGAGCCGTCGCTCGGATCCTGCATCGAGCCACCGCCGGTGGAGCTCGGGCCGCTCGTCGCCGAGCGCCGCCACCGCTAGCGAGCCCTCCACCCCGTCGACCCGAGCCGACCCTCTCTTGCTCCCGAGCCGGGCTCGTCGCCGAGCGCCGCCCGGCCTCTGGCCCGTGACCTCGCCGTCGTGCTCCTCCGGCTGATCCCGCCTGCGCCCCTCCGCTGCCTCCGGGACGCCGCCCCACCTCTCCGCGTGGCCCCGCCAACCGCCGGTCTCTCCTCCCTTCCGCCGCCTTCGGTCGCTGCAGACTCGGCTGCCACCACCGGGTCCCACCTCGTTGACAGCGCAGCAGTCTCCCTGAGGCCTCCTTGCAACCGTCCGTACCCTGTTCGGCCTCAACAACTTCGGTGCACGGGCGGCAGCACCTCAGGCTCCTATATGCTCTAATGGTCCCTGTTGTGTAGCTGCTTGTTGCTCCGTTTTGTAGGCCAAATACCGACAATCATCTCCGTGTTTGTGTACCACGCCTCCACCAAGTTTAACCAACGCCAAGTGCCGCCTCACCAGCCAGCCAAGATCTCGACGTCAAGACCAACCCGATGCCCACACATCCGAGGAGGGGACATGGTGCCAATCGAGGAAACGATAAGAACTCCTTTCCGCACCGATGGCCGAAGACCGGACGCCAAGGTCTTCTCCCCGGCACGTCGAGTGCTCCTTTTCGGATCCGAAACCGCCAAGATCGCCATGAACGACAAGCACTTCAATCCCGAACGCCAAGACCGATCTGATTCGAGGACCCGACAAGACCTTTGTGACGACAGGAACGGCACCGACCAGGGCGAGTCCGATGCGCCCCCGACGCCACACCAAGTCCTTCTCTGCAGAACGCCAAGATCTACCTCCGTTATCCGAGACCGAGCCCGTCGAACCCTGGACCCTGAGACCGGACCCCGAACCCCGGAACCCCAAGATCGTCGAACCCTAATGTGTGACCCCTTTCCTCGAACCTATTTTATAAATGTAATAACAGATTGTTGCATATTAAATTGTCATACTCGCATGCATATTTGTGTGGTTTGGGGGCCTTATGCCGATCCACCTAAATTAAATATGGGGCCCATATGCGGGCAAATCTAGCCTTATATTGGCCTCATTTAAATTTGTGTAGCGAACCCGGTGCTATTTTCTGCCTTGTTAAACAACATTTAAATTGCGGGGGTTCTAAATAACTTGAACCGTTTAATTAATTGTCGGAACCCCGGTTCCGCTTAACATGACCTAATTGCATCGCATCTTTGCCATGCCATCCCTCATACATGCATCATGCCCGATCTTTTGCCGTAGTATTAAATAGTGCATCCGGTGTTTCTTCTAGTGTTTTGCTTCTTCGCGGATAAGGCCGTCGAGTTGATGTGAGCTTCGCCCCGATCTTAGGATGAACCTTCGACAATGTTTTCAGGCGAGCATCTCCCCCTTTCTACCTATCTTACTTTTTAGTCTTTATTCCCTCCTGTTGATCTATTGCTATCTGTGTTGCGATGCTCTAGTTTTCCGTACCCGTGATATCCCCTTGCAGCCCTATATTGCCTTGGACACATCCTATTACCTGTTGTTTGGTAGATAGTTGGACTTGCGCGTCGTAGTCGCTTGCTCAAGTGCTGTTGCGTGTCGTCAAGTACCACAGTTGTTGGAGTCTTGCCGCATGTTAATGTTGGAGATGATAATGGCTTTACTTTTCGTTCACTTTAATTATTGTTTAACAACTAAAATCTAAGTAAGCAAAGGCATCGGTGGGTGATAGATAATATCTGGTTTCCGACCGCCCACTTGTGTCCCGTAGGACCCCGAGTTCTTGACACCTGTTCCGAGATCGAGCGCGCTAACCACAGGTGGGGAGATATGGGCCCCCCATTGATTAGTACCTGATTTCAAAGTATTGTACTGGGGGCCACAACTAGTTTGAGGTTTTTTTACTATCCTGTACCTATGCCATGCTTTACTGCTTTATTTACGATTGTGTGAGGAGCACGCTGTACTGTTTTGGAAGCGGAGTGTTTTCGCGGTATCGACAGTCCCCGTTTGGGGATTTGCTATCGTTTACAGCCACTGTCGCAAACCCTAAGTCCGTCTCGGAGACCGGCCGACTTTGTTGCGGGTGTACTTAGTGGGGTGGCCCCCCGTGCTTGCTTTGGGTCTGGGAACATCGTGACTTAGGCCCCGCCGACATACCGATGGGTGTATGTTAACTGATCTGGCAAAAAGGGTCGAAGTGCTTGTGGATACTTTGGTGCACCCCTGCAGGGTTAAACCTTTTCGAGAAGCCGTGTCCGCGGTTAGGGACGACTTGGAGCACAGGTCTCGATCATAGACAACTAAAACTAAAGTTTACTGTTATAAATTGACTTGTATCCGATATGACTAGTAATCAGCTTCACTACAACGGAATGGCTAAATAAAAGTACCAACAACTGCTGGGTTTTTGGGTCTATCTCACGCTAATTGTATCTGATTAGTAAGTGTCGCAACTACAACGGAATGGTTAACTAAAACGGCCCACTGCTTATTTTATCAGGATGATTACCTATACCTGACTAGTAATTACTGCAACGATAACTGAAGAAATAAAACTGCCAACGGTGTGAGTTCCTCGGTTGACTTCCTCGTTTGGTCTCGAGGGGGAACACCAGGATGGGATTGTTTGGTGTTAGTATCAGGCTGGTTCCGGATAGGTCTTTATTACCCCTCTCTGATAGCCGTCAGTGACATCGAGTCTCTATAGGTTGTTTAGTGCATGCTGCCGCTGCCGCTTCAGTCCACCATACCTGTGTAGGCGAGGACCGCCGAATTCTAGTCTCGCCGTGTACTGGCCTCAGTACTGACGCTCCTCTTTTTCCTTTGCCCTTTGTCGGCACCCCTTTTGTTTAAGCAGGTTTTGAGAGCGACGCCGTTAGCAGGGTTACCCTTCCGGCTTGGCCTGGGCATGGTTATGGACGCCATTGGTTATTCTTCAGGGCTCTTAGCCCCATTTGCATCTTGTCCGTAGTCGGACGCTTCATCTTTTCGAGGTGATTTGGATCTTTGTATATTATATCTGTATTCTTGACTCATGGAGTCGTGTTGTATATATATCTGTTCTGTGGGTCCCATCGAGGACTGTTGTGTAATGTTATTACTTCGTTTTCCACCCGCATGAAAGTGCCTGGTGGGAACCTTTGAATCGTTTCTATGCCGGTTTGGCGGGTTTCGCTAAAACTTGCATAGGGTCGATTCTGAGGGTGTTACAGAGTGGTATCAGAGCTCAGCAGTTGCGATACCCCACAAGTCCAGCCTGTAGGATAACCTAGCTAACGGCCGAAGTAGAGTGTCAAAACTATTTTTGCAAAACCGGTTGGATAGTTCTGATTAGGTCTGATTTTACTTCTTAACCCTCTGCTATTCTCCTCTTATCTCGACGTGTTTTGAATCCGCTCTCGTCTCTTTCTTCGAGTCCAGGATTTCTCGTGGTTGGGTTCCGTCGTACCTTCAGGGTTTCGCTTCCTCCTTTGATAACGGTGTTCTACTATCCGGTGTTCATGCTGCTTGAGGAATCCGTCTGCTGTGGTACCATTCTTTGTTCTTTGTTTGTGCGTTCCGGTGTTTTCCGACGCGACGACATCATCTACGCCAGATCCGATGCAGAGTCTGCATCACTCCGTTGTTCCGAACCTCGCTTGTCGAGATCTTCAGTCTGATTCCGAGAGTTGGTTGCATAATCCGCCTATTCGTGTGCAGAGTAATGGTTTGAGTGCGGGATGGAGTAGCTACCATACCACTACTCTTATCATTCGCTCTTGTACGTCGAATCAGTGGATCCAGCAGTTTTACTCCGTCCACGGAAGTTAGGGGTGGTTTATTTGTTGATACCTCTACCTTCGACCTGTTGTTCCCGGAGTGTTCTCTCGACGATCACGGACAACGACCTCTTGTTAGTGGTGTCGCGAGGATCTACACGAAGCGAGAAGACGCAGATCACCGACCTTCCTTCAGGTACCATGAGGCGGATCTCGAGGACGAGATCCATTGTTAGTGGTGTCGAATTGTGGCATCCCGCAAAACCACTACTAGAAAATCGCGTTGTTTTTGTGCATTGCATCATCATGACCGCATGCTCATGTCATCATGCCACATTGCATTTGAGCATCGTCATCATCTTGCATTTGCTTGCATAAAACTATTTGCGGAAAAACCCAATTTGTTTTCTAAACGCCCCGTCTTTGTTCAAACGCAAAACACCGGGTCACCGGATTATTTTGTTTTGTCTGCTATCAGTCTGCATAGGTCTTGTTTTAAACCAATAAAATTTTAAATTATTTTAGTGGGGGCAGTCGAACGGGCCGATTCGACCCGAACGACCACCCCCGGAATAAAATCGGCCCGCCTAAAATCCTAAAACTACCTACACCTAGTCTACCCACCCCTCCAGCCACCTCACCCCACCCAATCCCCACCTGACACCTCACCCTCTCCCTTCCCCCACCCACTCACACGCCGCCACGTCACCCAGCCACCTCTCTCTTCTCTCACCCCACTCCCCACTCAACCCCACCCCAGACCCCACCTGCCGGCCCCTCTTTCCCTCTCTCCTCTCCCTGTCCCGCGTGGCCCCACCCTGGGACCCACCTGCCGCCGCGTACCTTCCGCGTCCCCCACCTCCCTCACGCGCCTCTTCCTCCCCGCACCAACCCCCGACGCCCCCGCACCGTCTTCCCCGCCTGCCGCCCATCCTCCCCGGCGAGCGCCGCCCCGCCCTCACCTCCTTCCCCCTCTCCGGCTACTCCCTCAACCCCAACCCGCCGCCGCTCCGTCCGTTTCTCCCCGCCGACGCGCGGCCGCGTCCGCCGTCGCGCCCTCCTCTCCGAGCCGCCGTTCGCCGCCACGTCCCCAACCCCGCTCTGCTCCGCCGCCCGCGCCGCCGCGCCCGGCCGCGCCCCGCATCCGCCGCCTCTGCTCCGCCCGTGCTCGCCCCGAGCTCCGCGCCCCGCCAAGCTACGCCCCGGTCGCCGGCCCCTCCCCGCTTCGGCGAGCACCGCGCCCTCCGCCCAGACCTCCTCTCCGCCGCCGCACGGGCCCCTTCCCCTCGACCCGCCGTCGCTCTGTTCCGGTCCTCCGCCCCGCTCTGGTCCGCCGCGAGCCGTCGCTCGGATCCTGCGTCGAGCCGCCGCCGGTAGAGCTCGGGCCGCTCGTCGCCGAGCGCCGCCACCGCTAGCGAGCCCTCCACCCCGTCGACCCTCTCTTGCTCCCGAGCCGGGCTCGTCGCCGAGCGTCGCCCGGCCTCTGGCCCGTGACCTTGCCGTCGTGCTCCTCCGGTCGATCCCGCCTGCGCCCCTCCGCTGCTTCCGGGACGCCGCCCCACCTCTCCGCGTGGCCCCGCCAACCGCCGGTCTCTCCTCCCTTCCGCCGCCTTCGGTCGCTGCAGACTCGGCTGCCACCACCGGGTCCCACCTCGTTGGCAGCGCAGCAGTCTCCCTGAGGCCTCCTTGCAACCGTCCGTACCCTGTTCGGCCTCAACAACTTCGGTGCACGGGCGGCAGCACCTCAGGCTCCTATATGCTCTAATGGTCCCTGTTGTGTAGCTGCTTGTTGCTCCGTTTTGTAGGCCAAATACCGACAATCATCTCCGTGTTTGTGTACCACGCCTCCACCAAGTTTAACCAACGCCAAGTGCCGCCTCACCAGCCAGCCAAGATCTCGACGTCAAGACCAACCCGATGCCCACACATCCGAGGAGGGGACATGGTGCCAATCGAGGAAACGACAAGAACTCCTTTCCGCACCGATGGCCGAAGACCGGACGCCAAGGTCTTCTCCCCGGCACGTCGAGTGCTCCTTTTCGGATCCGAAACCGCCAAGATCGCCATGAACGACAAGCACTTCAATCCCGAACGCCAAGACCGATCTGATTCGAGGACCCGACAAGACCTTTGTGACGACAGGAACGGCACCGACCAGGGCGAGTCCGATGCGCCCCCGACGCCACACCAAGTCCTTCTCCGCAGAACGCCAAGATCTACCTCCGTTATCCGAGACCGAGCCCGTCGAACCCTGGACCCTGAGACCGGACCCCGAACCCCGGAACCCCAAGATCGTCGAACCCTAATGTGTGACCCCTTTCCTCGAACCTATTTTATAAATGTAATAACAGATTGTTGCATATTAAATTTTCATACTCGCATGCATATTTGTGTGGTTTGGGGGCCTTATGCCGATCCACCTAAATTAAATATGGGGCCCATATGCGGGCAAATCTAGCCTTATATTGGCCTCATTTAAATTTGTGTAGCGAACCCGGTGCTATTTTCAGCCTTGTTAAACAACATTTAAATTGCGGGGGTTCTAAATAACTTGAACCGTTTAATTAATTGTCGGAACCCCGGTTCCGCTTAACATGACCTAATTGCATCGCATCTTTGCCATGCCATCCCTCATACATGCATCATGCCCGATCTTTTGCCGTAGTATTAAATAGTGCATCCGGTGTTTCTTCTAGTGTTTTGCTTCTTCGCGGATAAGGCCGTCGAGTTGATGTGAGCTTCGCCCCGATCTTCGGATGAACCTTCGACAATGTTTTCAGGCGAGCATCTCCCCCTTTCTACCTATCTTACTTTTTAGTCTTTATTCCCTCCTGTTGATCTATTGCTATCTGTGTTGCGATGCTCTAGTTTTCCGTACCCGTAATATCCCCTTGCAGCCCTATATTGCCTTGGACACATCCTATTACCTGTTGTTTGGTAGATAGTTGGACTTGCGCGTCGTAGTCGCTTGCTCAAGTGCTGTTGCGTGTCATCAAGTACCACAGTTGTTGGAGTCTTGCCGCATGTTAATGTTGGAGATGATAATGGCTTTACTTTTCGTTCACTTTAATTACTGTTTAACAACTAAAATCGAAGTAAGCAGAGGCATCGGTGGGTGATAGATAATATCTGGTTTCCGACCGCCCACTTGTGTCCCGTAGGACCCCGAGTTCTTGACACCTGTTCCGAGATCGAGCGCGCTAACCACAGGTGGGGAGATATGGGCCCCCCATTGATTAGTACCTGATTTCAAAGTATTGTACTGGGGGCCACAACTAGTTTGAGGTTTTTTACTATCCTGTACCTATGCCATGCTTTACTGCTTTATTTACGATTGTGTGAGGAGCACGCTGTACTGTTTTGGAAGCGGAGTGTTTTCCCGGTATCGACAGTCCCCGTTTGGGGATTTGTTGTCGTTTACATCCACTGTCGCAAACCCTAAGTCCGTCTCGGAGACCGGCCGACTTCGTTGCGGGTGTACTTAGTGGGGTGGCCCCCCATGCTTGCTTTGGGTCTGGGAACATCGTGACTTAGGCCCCGCCGACATACCGATGGGTGTATGTTAACTGATCTGGCAAAAAGGGTCGAAGTGCTTGTGGATACTTTGGTGCACCCCTGCAGGGTTAAATCTTTTCGAGAAGCCGTGTCCGCGGTTATGGACGACTTGGAGCATAGTTCTCGATCATAGACAACTAAAACTAAAGTTTACTGTTATAAATTGACTTGTATCCGATATGACTAGTAATCAGCTTCACTACAACGGAATGGCTAAATAAAAGTACCAACAACTGCTGGGTTTTTGGGTCTATCTCACGCTAATCGTATCTGATTAGTAAGTGTCGCAACTACAACGGAATGGTTAACTAAAACGGCCCACTGCTTATTTTATCAGGATGATTACCTATACCTGACTAGTAATTACTGCAACGATAACTGAAGAAATAAAACTGCCAACGGTGTGAGTTCCTCGGTTGACTTCCTCGTTTGGTCTCGAGGGGGAAAACCAGGATGGGATTGTTTGGTGTTAGTATCAGGCTGGTTCCGGATAGGTCTTTCTTACCCCTCTCTGATAGCCGTCAGTGACATCGAGTCTCTATAGGTTGTTTAGTGCATGCTGCCGCTGCCGCTTCAGTCCACCATACCTGTGTAGGCGAGGACCGCCGAATTCTAGTCTCGCCGTGTACTGGCCTCAGTACTGACGCTCCTCTTTTTCCTTTGCCCTTTGTCGGCACCCCTTTTGTTTAAGCAGGTTTTGAGAGCGACGCCGTTAGCAGGGTTACCCTTCCGGCTTGGCCTGGGCAGGGTTATGGACGCCATTGGTTATTCTTCAGGGCTCTTAGCCCCATTTGCATCTTGTCCGTAGTCGGACGCTTCATCTTTTCGAGGTGATTTGGATCTTTGTATATTATATCTGTATTCTTGACTCATGGAGTCGTGTTGTATATATATCTGTTCTGTGGGTCCCATCGAGGACTGTTGTGTAATGTTATTACTTCGTTTTCCACCCGCACGAAAGTGCCTGGTGGGCACCTTTGAATCGTTTCTATGCGGGTTTGGCGGGTTTCGCTAAAACTTGCATAGGGTCGATTCTGAGGGTGTTACACTAATGCTTTGGGGATTTACCGTGTCCTCCAATCACTACCACCAAGTTACAAGAACTTTGTGATGAACTACAACATGCAGAACATGAATAAGACATTGCCAGAACTCTTTTCCATGTTGAAATCTGCAGAAGTGGAGATCAAGAAAGAGCACCAAGTGTTGTTGGTCAATAAGAGCACCAAATTCAAGAAAGGCAAGTCTAAGCAAAAGGGACACTTCAAGAAGGGCGGTAAGAAAGTTACCACGCCAGCGAAGAAGACCAAGGCTGGACCTAAGCCTGATACTGAGTGCTTTTACTGCAAGGGAGAAGGTCACTGGAAGCGGAATTGCCCAAAGTACTTGGCGGATTTGAAGAACGGCAACATAAAAAAGAAAGGTATATCTGATATACATGTTATTGATGTGTATCTCACTAGTACTCGTAATAGTGCCTGGGTATTTGATACCGGTTCGGTTGCTCATATTTGTAACTCGAAACAGGTGCTGCAGAATAAACGGAAGCTAGCGAAGAACGAGGTGACGATGCGCGTGGGAAATGGATCAAAGGTTGATGTGATCGCGGTCGGCACGCTACCCCTTCATCTACCATCGGGATTAGTTTTATACTTAAATAATTGTTATTTGGTGCCTGCGTTGAGCATGAACATTATATCGGGATCATGTTTATTGCGAGAAGGTTACTTTATTAAGTCCGAGAATAATGGTTGTTCGATTTATATGAGTAATATGTTTTATGCACATGCACCTTTGATAGATGGTCTATTTTTATTGAATCTCGATAGTGGAAATACACATATCAACAACATTGAGGCTAAACGTTTGAAATCAAGCGATAATTCGACCTATATGTGGCACTGTCGTCTTGGTCACATTGTAGTGAAACGTATGAAGAAACTCCATTCCGATGGACTTCTTGAATCACTTGATTTTGAATCACTTGAAAGATGCGAAGCATGTCTGATGGGAAAAATGACTAAGACTCCATTTTCTGGTATGATGGAGCGAGCTACGGACTTGTTGGAAATCATACATACCGATGTGTGTGGTCCAATGAGTGTAGCATCGCGCGGTGGTTATCGTTATGTTCTTACCTTCACGGATGACTTGAGTAGATATGGGTATATCTATTTCATGAAACATAAGTCCGAAACTTTTGAGAAGTTTAAGGAGTTTCAAAGTGAGGTAGAGAATCAACGTAACAAGAAGATTAAATTTCTACGTTCTGATCGTGGAGGTGAATATCTAAGTTACGAGTTTGGCGAGCATTTGAAGAAATGCGGAATACTTTCACAATTGACACCGCCGGGAACACCACAGCGTAATGGTGTGTCCGAACGTCGTAATCGAACTCTCTTAGATATGGTTCGTTCTATGATGTCACTTACAGATTTACCGCTATCATTTTGGGGTTATGTATTAGAAACAACCGCATTCACTTTAAATAGGGCACCATCTAAATCCGTTGAAACGATACCGTACGAATTATGGTTTGGGAAGAAACCTAAATTGTCGTTCCTTAAAGTTTGGGGATGCGAAGCCTATGTAAAGAAGTTACAGCCGGACAAGCTTGAACCCAAAGCGGAAAAATGCATCTTCATAGGATACCCGAAGGAAACTATTGGGTATACCTTCTATCATAGATCCGAAGGAAAAATCTTCATTGCCAAGAATGGATCCTTTCTAGAGAAGGAATTTCTCTCGAAAGAAGTGACTGGAAGGAAAGTAGAACTCGACGAGGTTGTCGAACCTTCTCTCGAAATTGCGAGTAGCGCAGCACCGGAAGAAGTTCCTGCGGTGCCTGCACCAATAAGAGAGGAAGCTAATGATGGTGATCATGAAACTTCGGTTGAAGTTACTACCGAGCCTCGGAGGTCAACGAGAACTCGTACCACTCTAGATTGGTATGATTCCGTTATGAATGTCATGTTGGTGGACAACACCGATGACCCCGAGACATATGAGGAAGCAATGATGAGCCCAGATTCCAATAAATGGCAAGAAGCCATGAAATCCGAGATTGGATCCATGTACGAAAACCAAGTATGGACTTTGGTGGACTTACCGGATGGCCGGAAGGCTGTCGAGAACAAATGGATTTTCAAGAAGAAAACAGATGCTGATGGTAATGTTACTGTCTATAAAGCTCGACTTGTCGCAAAAGGGTTTCGACAAATTCAAGGAGTTGACTACGATGAGACTTTCTCACCAGTAGCGAAGCTAAAGTCTGTGAGGATTATGTTAGCAATCGCTGCATATTATGATTATGAGATATGGCAGATGGATGTCAAAACAGCATTCCTCAATGGAGACATTGATGAAGAGTTGTATATGATGCAACCCAAAGGTTTTGTCGATCCTAAAGATGCTAACAAGGTATGCAAACTTCAACGATCCATCTATGGATTGAAGCAAGCATCCCGAAGTTGGAATCAACGTTTTGATAAGGTAATCAAAAGTTTTGGTTTTATACAAACTTATGGAGAAGCTTGTATTTACAAGAAAGTGAGTGGGAGCTCTGTAGCATTCTTAATACTATATGTGGATGACATATTGTTGATTGGGAATGATGTAGACCTTCTTAATAGTGTCAAGGAATATTTGAATAATAGTTTTTCAATGAAGGATCTTGGCGAAGCAGCTTACATATTAGGCATAAAGATTTATAGAGATAGATCGAAATGCCAAATATCATTGTCACAGAGTACATATTTGGACAAAGTTCTAAAGAGGTTTGGAATGGAAGAAAGCAAGAAAGGGTTCTTGCCCATGTTGGCCAATACGACCTTGAGTAAAACTCAAAGTCCGACATCGGCAGAAGATACAGAAAGGATGAGTAAGACTCCCTATGCCTCAGCCATAGGATCTCTAATGTATGACATGCTATGTACTAGACCCGACATTGCATATGCTGTTAGTTTAACTAGCAGATATTAAAGTGATACAGGAGTGGATCATTGGACAGCGGTCAAAAACATCCTTAAGTACTTGAGAAGAACTAAGGATATGGTTCTTTCTTATGGAGGTGATGAACAACTCGTTGTTAATGGTTACACCGATGCTAGTTGGAACACCGATCCGGATGATTCTAAATCACAATCTGGATACGTATTTATTTTGAATGGTGCAGCAGTTAGCTGGAGGAGTGCAAAGCAAAGCGTTGTGGCGAGATCTTCAACTGAATCGGAATACATGGCTGCTTCGGAGGCTTCGCAAGAAGCGATATGGATGAAAGAGTTCATTACAGAGCTGGGTGTGGTTCCTAGTGCGCTGGACCCAATGTCTATCTACTGTGATAACATGGGTGCCATAGCCAATGCGCAAGAACCAAGGTCACACAAGAAGCTGAAGCATATCAAGCTACGTTTTCACGCTATTCGAGAACATATCCAGGATGGGGATATAAAGATTTGCAAAGTACACACAGATCTGAATGTGGCGGATCCGTTGACTAAACCTCTCCCGAGGGCAAAACATGACCAACACCAAACTGCCATGGGTGTTCGGTATATTACCATGTAATCTAGATTAGATGACTCTAGTGCAAGTGGGAGACTGTTGGAGATATGCCCTAGAGGCAATAATAAATGTAGTTATTATTATATCTTTGTGTTTATGATAAATGTTTACATTCATGCTATAATGGTATTAACATGTAAACATTAATACTTGTGTGATATGTAAACTTAATTTGAAGTCCCTAGTATAGCCTCTATACTTCACTAGCTTGTTGGTTGATTAATGATTGTGGTTTCCCTATCATGAACATTGAGATGTTATCAACAACAAGATCATATCGTTAGGAGAATGATATGGTGGACATACTCCTATAGATAAGCGTAGCATAAAGATCAAGTCATTTCAATAGTTCAATTGCTATATGCTTTCTGATACATAGTAACCTAATTCCTTCGACCATGAGATCATGCATATCACCTTTACCGGATGGATGCTTTGATGACATCAAACACCACACCGTAACTGGGTGGCAATAAAGATGGCATTGAGTGTTCGGAAAGTATTGGTTGAGACACATGGATCAAGAGTGGGATTTGTCCATCCATATGACGGATAGATATACTCTGGGCCCTCTCGGTGTAATGTCATCCAATTAGCTTGCAAGCATGTGACTGGATCACAAGGGATCACATATCACGGGAACGAGAAAAGAGTACTTATCAGCAACGAGGTTGAACTAGGTATGCAGAGATACCGACGATCATAACCTCGGATAAGTAAACTATCGTGAGACAAAGGGAAATTGGTATCGTATGTAAATGGTTCATTCGATCGCAAAGTAATCGTAGAAATATGTGGGAGGCATATGAATTTCCAGATACCTCTATTGGTTATTGTTCGGAGAAGTGTCTCGATCATGTCCGCATAATTCACGAACCGTAGGGAGACACACTTAAGGATTCGACGTTGTTTTGAGTAGTTATGGTATTATGAGAAAGAGACCGAATGTTGTTCGGAGTCTCGGATGGGATCCGGGATATAACGAGGTGATCCGGAATGGTCCGGAGAATAAGATTCATATAAGGAAAGTCCCGTTTCGGAGTTCGGAAATGATTCCGGTGTTTTCATCGGGAATGTTCTAGAAGGTTCCGGATTGTCCGGCACTCCGGGGGGGGGGGGGGAAGGGGTACATGAATGTGTCATTACATATTGGAATGATTGCATCATGTACTAAGTGTTCTTGCTGTCCCAAATAAAGGATTAAATTGAATCCTAAAACAGAAAAGTCAAATGTCCAGTTTGAAAGTCAAACGGCTAAAACAAGAAACTGTGGGAAACAAGCAAGAGGAGTTGGGAACCGACTTGGGGGAGGAGTCTCCTCCCCAAGCCGGCGTGCCAACCAAGGCCAACTTGGGGAGGGACTCCCCTCCCCTTGGCCGCACCCTCCATCCATAAAAGGAGGGGCAGGGCCTCCTCCTCTAGACACACAAGTTCCTATCCTCTAATCTCCGCTTTAGAGCCGTTTTGGTTTAGAGCTTCTAATTGCCCTAGCCTTCGGTTTAGAGCCTTCTAATTGGTGTGTCTAATCCCTAGACCACTAATAGTACTCTCTCATACTCCACCATACTCGCTCCGGCTTAAGGCGAAGCCCTGCGGGATCTCCCCTCTACTTCCGGTACCACGCCGTTGTGCTGCCGGAATCGGGAGGAGAGTGCTACAACCTCCGCTGCCTGCTGGAACAAGGGAGAGGAAGGTCTTCGTCGAGTACCGAACGTGTGACCGACTGCGGGAGCGCTGCCGGAACGCAGCGCCGGAAGGATCGTCTACGCGATCTTGAGATCGGAAAGAGTACGACTACATCACCCACGAGAATCCGCTCTCGTTAAACACTTTGGAATCTTCGAGGGTAAGTTATTCCATCGACTCGTTGCTACAATCTAGTAGATAGATCTTGGCTTGTTTGTTTGTATGCGATAGAATTTTTTTGTTTTCCATGCTACGAACCCCTACACAAATCCCACTCTTGATCCATGTGTCTCAACCAATACTTTCTGAACACTCAATGCCACCTTTATAACCACCCAGTTACGGTGTGGTGTTTGATGTCATCAAAGCATCCTTCTGGTGATGGTGATATGCATGATCTCATGGTCGAAGGAATTAGGTTACTATGTATCAGAAAGCATATAGCAATTGAACTATTAAAATGACTTGATCTTTATGCTACGCTTATCTATAGGAGTATGTCCATCATATCATTCTCCTAACGATATGATCTTGTTGTTAATAACATCTCAATGTTCATGATAGGGAAACCACAATCATTTATTAACCAACAAGCTAGTATTACAAAGAGGCTTTACTAGGGACTCTAATTTGGTTTACAAATCACACAAGTATTAATGTTTCCTTGTTAATAATGTTATAGCATGAATGTAAACATTTATCATAAACACAAAGATATAATAATAACTACATTTATTATTGCCTCTAGGGAATATCTCCAACAGTCTCCCACTTGCACTAGAGTCAACTAATCTAGATTACATGGTAATATACCGAACACCCATGGCAGTTTGGTGTTGGTCATGTTTTGCCCTCGGGAGAGGTTTAGTCAACGGATCCGCCACATTCAGATCTGTGTGTACTTTGCAAATCTTTATGTCACCATCTTGGACATGTTCTAGAATAGTGTGAAAACGTAGCTTGATGTGCTTCAGCTTCTTGTGTGACCTTGGTTCTTGCGCATTGGCTATGGCGCCCATGTTATCACAGTAGATAGACATTGGGTCCAGCGCACTTGGAACCACACCGAGCTCTGTAATGAACTCCTTCATCCATATCGCTTCTTGTGAAGCCTCCGAAGCAGCTATTTATTCCGATTCAGTTGAAGATCTCGCCACAACGCTTTGCTTTGCACTCCTCCAGCTTACTGCTGCACCATTCAAAGTTAATACGTATCCAGATTGAGATTTAGAATCATACGGATCGGTGTTCCAACTAGCATCGGTGTAACCATTAACAACGAGCTGTTCATCACCTCCATAAGAAAGAACCATATCCTTAGTTCTTCTCAAGTACTTCAGGATGTTTTTGACCGCTGTCCAATGATCCACTCCTGGATCACTTTGATATCTGCTAGTTAAACTAACAACATATGCAATGTCGGGTTTAGTACATAGCATGGCATACATTAGAGATACTATGGCTGAGGCATAGGGAGTCTTACTCATACTTTCTCTATCTTCTGTCGTTGCTGGACTTTGAGTTTTACTCAAGGTCGTATTGGGCAACATGGGCAAGAACCCTTTCTTGCTATCTTCCATTCCAAATCTCTTTAGAACTTTGTCCAAATATGTACTTTGTGACAATGATATTAGGCGTCTCGATCTATCTCTATAAATCTTTATGCCTAATATGTAAGCTGCTTCGCCAAGATCTTTCATTGAAAAACTATTATCCAAATATTCCTTGACACTATTAAGAAGATATACATCATTCCCAATCAATAATATGTCATCTACATATAGTATTAAGAATACTACAGAGCTCCCACTCACTTTCTTGTAAATACAAGCTTCTCCATAAGTTTGTATAAAACCAAAACTTTTGATTACCTTATCAAAATGTTGATTCCAACTTTGGGATGCTTGCTTCAATCCATATATGGACCGTTCAAGTTTGCATACCTTGTTAGCATCTTGAGGATCGACAAAACCTTTGGGTTGCATCATATACAACTCTTCATCAATGTCTCCATTGAGGAACGCTGTTTTGACATCCATCTGCCATATCTCATAATCATAATATGCAGCGATTGCTAACAAAATCCTTACAGACTTTAGCTTCGCTACTGGTGAGAAAGTCTCATCGTAGTCAACTCCTTGAATTTGTCGAAACCCTTTTGCGACAAGTCGAGCTTTATAGACAGTAACATTACCATTAGCATCTGTTTTCTTCTTGAAAATCCATTTGTTCTCGACAGCCTTCCGGCCATCCGGTAAGTCCACCAAAGACCATACTTTGTTTTCGTACATGGATCCAATCTCGGATTTCATGGCTTCTTGCCATTTATTGGAATCTGGGCTCATCATCGCTTCCTTATATGTCGCAGGGTCATCAGTGTTGTCCACCAACATGACACTCATAACGGGATCATACCAATCAGGAGTGGTACGAGTTCTCGTTGACCTGCGAGGTTCTGTAGCAACTACAACCGAAGTTTCATGATCATCATCATTAGCTTCCTCTCTTATCAGTGCAGGCACCACATGAACTTCTTCCGGTGCTGCGCTACTCGCAAGTTCGAGAGAAGGTTCGACAACCTCGTCGAGTTCTACTTTCCTTCCAGTCACTTCTTTCGAGAGAAATTCCTTCTCTAGAAAGGATCCATTCTTGGCAACGAAGATTTTGCCTTCGGATCTATGATAGAAGGTATACCCAATAGTTTCCTTTGGGTATCCTATGAAGACGCATTTTTCCGCTTTGGGTTCAAGCTTGTCCGGCTGTAACTTCTTTACATAGGCTTCGCAACCCCAAACTTTAAGGAACGACAATTTTGGTTTCTTCCCAAACCATAATTCATACGGTGTCGTTTCAACGGATTTAGATGGTGCCCTATTTAAAGTGAATGCGGTTGTTTCTAATGCATAACCCCAAAATGATAGCGGTAAATCTGTAAGTGACATCATAGAACGAACCATATCTAAGAGAGTTCGATTACGATGTTCGGACACACCATTACGCTGTGGTGTTCCCGGCGGTGTCAATTGTGAAAGTATTCCGCATTTCTTCAAATGCTCGCCAAACTCGTAACTTATATATTCACCTCCACGATCAGAACGTAGAAATTTAATCTTCTTGTTATGTTGATTCTCCACCTCACTTTGAAATTCCTTAAACTTCTCGAAAGTTTCGGACTTATGTTTCATGAAATAGATATACCCATATCTACTCCAGTCATTCGTGAAGGTAAGAACATAACGATAACCACCGCGCGATGCTACACTCATTGGACCACACACATCGGTATGTATGATTTCCAATAAGTCCGTAGCTCGCTCCATCATACCAGAAAATGGAGTCTTAGTCATTTTACCCATCAGACATGCTTCGCATCTTTCAAGTGATTCGAAATCAAGTGATTCAAGAAGTCCATCGAAATGGAGTTTCTTCATACGATTCACTCCAATGTGACCAAGACGACAGTGCCACATATAGGTCGAGTTATCGCTCGATTTTAAACGTTTAGCTTCAATGTTATTAATATGTGTATTTCCACTATCGAGATTCAATAAGAATAGACCATCTATCAAAGGTGCATGTGCATAAAACATATTACTCATATAAATCGAACAACCATTATTCTCAGACTTAAACAAGTAACCGTCTCGCAATAAATAAGATCCCGATATAATGTTCATGCTTAACGCAGGCACCAAATAACAATTATTTAAGTATAAAACTAATCCCGATGGTAGATGAAGAGTTAGCGTGCCGACCGCGATCACATCAACCTTTGATCCATTTCCTACGCGCATCGTCACCTCGTTCTTTGCTAGCTTCCATTTATTCTGCAGCACCTGTTTCGAGTTACAAATATGAGCAACCGAACCAGTATCAAATACCCAGGCACTACTACGAGTACTAGTGAGATACACATCAATAACATGTATATCGGATATACCTTTCTTCTTGATGTTGCCGTTCTTGAAATCCGCCAAGTACTTTGGGCAATTCTGCTTCCAGTGACCTTCTCCCTTGCAGTAAAAGCACTCAGTATCAGGCTTAGGTCCAGCCTTGGTCTTCTTCGTCGGTGCGGTAACTTTCTTACCACCCTTCTTGAAGTGTCCCTTTTGCTTAGACTTGCCTTTCTTGAATTTGGTGGTCTTATTAACCATCAACACTTGGTGCTCTTTCTTGATATCCACTTTTGCAGATTTTAACATGGAGAAGAGTTCTAGCAACTGCTTGTTCATGCTTTGCATATTGTAGTTCATCACAAAGTTCTTGTAACTTGGTGGTAGTGATTGGAGGACACGGTAAATCCCAAAAGCATTAGGAATCACTATACCCAAGCTTTGGAGTTTGTTTGCGTGCCCAGACATCTTAAGCACATGCTCACTGATGGAGCTGCCCTCTTCCATATTGCAGTTAAAGAACTTTTCAGAAGCCTCATAGCTCTCAACTGCCGCGTGAGTCTCAAATATCAGTTTGAGTTCAGAGACAATATCATGTGGGTCTGAATTCTCAAACCTTTTCTGAAGCTCCCATTCTAAACCATACAAGATAGCACGCTGAACTGTGGAGTACTGAGTCTTTCGAGCGAGGTAAACATTCTTTACTTCATCGGTAGCATCAGCTGCAGGCGGGTCACCCAGCGGTGCATCCAGCACATAGGTCAAATTACCAGCATTGAGGATAATCCTCAAATTGCGGAACCAATCCGCAAAGTTGCTTCCATTGTTTTTCAACTTTTCTTTCTCTAGGAATGCATTAAAATTGATGGTAGGGGCCGCCATTGATCTACAACATATTTGCAATAGTTTAGACTAAGTTTATGACAAATTGAGTTCTAATTAATAGTTAAATTAATCTAGGTGAACTCCCACTCAAAACAATATCCCTCACATTGTTTTAGTGATCACACGAACCAAATCCACCACATCAACACCGATCATCACGAGAGTTGATGCAGTTTCAATGGCGAACAATCGACATGTTCATCATATCTACTATATGATTCATGCTTTACCTTTCGGTGATCCGTGTTCCGAGACCATGTCTGTACATGCTAGGCTCGTCAAGATCAAACCTTAGCTTCTGCATGAGAAAATCTGGCTTGCTCATGTTGTATACACTTGCAGAATCTAACACACCCGATCATCACGTGGTGCTTCGAAACAACAAGCTTTAGCAACGGTGCTTACTAAGGATGAACACTCTAGAACATGAAATTCATGTGCATGAGGGATCATCTTATAATGCTACCATCATTAACTAAGCAATACAAGATGCATAAAGGATTAACATCACATGCAATTCATAATATGTGATATGATATGGCCTTTCTTATTTATTCTTCCGATCTCCATCTTCAAGCACGAACATGATCTCCATCATCACTGGCATTGCATCAAGGTCAATGACGCTGCTCCATTGTTGTCGTCCACCAGCTTCAACTATTACAACTACTTTGAATAGACACGCGGGTCTTAACAGAAATTAAAGACAACCATATGGCTCCTGCCGGTTGCCAACTTACAATAAGGAACATTGCATACATCAAATATAATCACAATCATGGCCATATCACATCACAGCACACCCCTGCAAAACAAAGTTAGACGCCTCTAATTTCTTTGCATATTTTATGTGGTTTGGGGCTTTCAATAAGTGTCGATCTAACTTACGAACAAGAACCACAACGTTGATGTTTGAACTATCAAGTGCCCGTTGTAAATTGGATCTATACACTAGTGGAAAAAGGGCCATCCGTTCGCGACCCCTCAGAGCATTAGTCCCGGTTGCGCCACCAACCGGGACTAATGCTGGCACGCGTCCCGGTTCGAGCGGGCACGGGGCCAGGGGGCAAGCGTCCCAGTTGGTAAGGGGGAATACGTTCCGGTTGGAGCCACCAACCGGGACTAAAGGTTTGGCCACAGCCACGTGGTGTGGCACACACCTTTAGTCCCGGTTGCTGGATCCAACCGGGACGTATTCTCCCGCCCTCTATAAATGCAACGCCCCAGCCCCCTCTGCCTCCACTCTGTTTTTTCGAATGGTGGAAGGTGTGAGGGGTGTGCTAGTTTTTTCTCTTGTATGCATGCATTGAAGGTGTTTGATGAAATGTTTGAGTGAATAATCTCGTTGAATTTCTCATGGAACAAAAATATAGAAGGTGTCCGAGACGCACTTGAGCTTTCTCCTCTTTATTTCCCTCGATCAAGGTTAGCAATCTTATATTTTCTAGGTCATTGATACAATTCATGTGTCGATGTGAATTGGTTATTTCACTATTTATGATGTCCTGTTTTTTGATAAAATTACTTATATGATGCAGATGAATGGTCGGGAATGGATGTACGGTGACCGGCGCGTAGTCGGGTATATGAAAGGCATGGATAAATTTATCGATGTGGCTACGGCAAACAAAGAGAATGGATTTATACGTTGTCCATGTGTTCAATGTCGGAACAACAAGGAGTACTCTTCCTCGAAAATCATTCGTGGCCACCTGATTATGAAAGGTTTCATGCCCAACTATAATTGTTGGACCAAGCACGGGGAAAGAGGGGTTATGATGGAAGATGGTGAAGAAGAAGATGATGATAACAACTATCATCATATGTTTCCTGAATACAGTGATACTGCAATGGAAGACAATGGAGAGGAAAGAGGTGAAGAACGGGCATCACATGAGCCGGCTGATGAACTTGGTAGGGTCATTTCTGATGCAAAGCGAGACTGTGAAACAGAAAATGAGAAGTTGAAGTTAGAGGGCATGTTAGAAGATCACAAGAAATTGTTGTACCCAAATTGTGAAGATGGCAGCACAAAGCTCGGTACCACACTGGAATTGTTGCGATGGAAGGCAGAGTGTGGTCTAACTGACTCCTCATTTGAAAAGATGCTGAAAATAATGAAGCCGAAGTTTCCAAAACATAACGAACTTACCGAGAGTACCTACGAAGCAAAGAAGACTCTCTGTCCTCTGGGATTAGATGTGCAAAAGATACATGCATGCATTAATGAATTCATCCTCTACCGCGGTAAGGAGTATGAGAATTTTGATAAATTCCCGGTATGCAATGCGTTGCGGTATAAGATCAGACGAGATGACCCTGGTGATGTTGAGGGAGAGCCCCTCCGGAAGAGGGTTCTTGCTAAGGTTATGTGGTATGCTCCTATAATACCAAGGTTGAAACGCATGTTCAGAAACAAAGAACATGCCAGGTTGTTGCGATGGCACAAAGAAGACCGTAAGAAAGACGGGAAGTTGAGACACCCTGCTGATGGGTCAGAGTGGAGAAAAATCGAGAGAGACTTCCCAGACTTTGCAGGTGACGCAAGGAACTTATGATTTGGTCTAAGTACGGATGACATGAATCCTTTTGGGGAGCAGAGCTGCAGTCACAGCACCTGGCCCGTGACTCTATGTATCTACAACCTGCCTCCTTGGTTGTGCATGAAGCGTAAGTTCATTATTATGCCAGTGCTCATCCAAGGCCCGAAGCAACCGGGCAACGACATTGATGTGTACCTTAGGACATTAGTTGAAGAACTCTTACAGTTGTGGGGCAAACCAGGTGTACGTGCGTGGGATGAGAACAAATAGGAGCCATTTGATCTACGAGGGTTGTTATTCGTAACCATCAATGATTGGCCTGCTCTTAGTAACCTTTCAGGACAGACAAACAAGGGATATAAGGCATGCACCCACTATTTAGATAAGACTGAAGGTACATATTTGCATAAATGCAAGAAGGTTGTGTACCTGGCGAATCGACGATTTCTTCCGACCAATCATCCCGTAAGAAAGAAAGGCAAGAATTTCAAAGGTGAGGTAGATCACCGGAAGAAGCCTGAACTCCCCGCTGGTGATGATGTATTTGGTATGGTCAAGGACATAGAAGTAATCTTTGGAAAGCGTCCCAGCGGTCAATCAGTTCCGAACGACGTCGCTACAGGACATGCACCCATGTGGAAGAAGAAATCTATATTTTGGGAGCTGCCATATTGGAAAGTCCTGCGTGTCCGCTCTTCAATCGACGTGATGCACGTGACGAAGAATCTCTGCGTGAACCTGCTAGGATTCCTAGGTGTGTATGGGAAGACAAAAGATACACCTGAAGCACGGGAGGACCAACAAATTATGAAAGACCCAAAGAACATGCATACACATAACAAGACGGATAAAGGGCGTCACTTAAGTCGTGCCAGCTATGCTCTTACCAAAGCAGAGAAGGAAAACTTTTTTGAAGTCCTTTACAGTATCAAGGTGCCGTCGGGCTTCTCATCTAATATAAAGGGGATAATAAATATGGCAGAGAAAAAGTTCCAAAACCTGAAGTCTCATGACTGTCACGTGATTATGACGCAGTTGCTTCCGATTGCATTGAGGGGGCTTCTACCGGAAAATGTTCGAGTACCCATTGTGAAGTTGTGTGCATTCCTCAATGCAATATCTCAGAAGGTAATCAATCCAGATATTCTGCCAAGGTTACAGAAGGATGTGGTACAATGTCTTGTTAGTTTTGAATTGGTGTTCCCACCATCCTTCTTCAATATTATGACGCATCTCCTGGTTCATCTAGTGGAAGAGATTGCCATTCTTGGTCCGGTATTTCTGCACAATATGTTCCCCTTTGAGAGGTTCATGGGAGTCTTAAAGAAATATGTTCATAACCATGCTAGACCAGAAGGAAGCATCTCCAAGGGATATGGAACAGAGGAGGTCATTGGGTTTTGTGTTGACTTTATTCCTGACCTTAAGCCGATTGGTGTTTCTGACTCGCGGCATGAGGGAAGACTAAGTGGAAAAGGCACGCTGGGAAAGAAAGCAATGATATGTAGGGACGGGGATTCTTTCACTAAAGCACACTACACAGTTCTACATAATTCCACCTTGGCAGCTCCGTATATCGAGGAACACAAGAATATTGTACGCTCCAAAAACCCGGGGAAGCCTGAATCATGGATTACAGATGAACACATGAAGTCTTTCGGTGGTTGGATGCGGACACATCTCTTGAATGACACCACTGTTGGAGATCAGCTATACTTGTTGGCCGCGTCACCATCTTCTACTGTATTGAATTTCCAAGGGTACGAAATAAATGGGAATACATTCTACACGATCGCCCAAGATAAAAAGAGCACCAACCAAAATAGTGGTGTCCGCTTTGATGCAATAGACGAGAATGAACAAAAGGACACATATTATGGTTACATAGAGGAGATATGGGAACTAGACTATGGAGTCTCTTTTAAGGTCCCTTTGTTTCGCTGCAAATGGGTCAACCTGAATGGGGAAGGGGTAAAGATAGACCAGTTGTATGGAATGACAATAATGGATCTCAACAATCTTGGTTATAGAGATGAACCATTCGTCCTAGCCAATGATGTGTCTCAGGTTTTCTATGTGAAGGACATGTCCTCCAGACCGAAAAAAAGAAAAAAATATGCAAACGAATACATCATATGATGAGCCAAAGCGTCACATAGTTCTTTCAGGGAAAAGAAACATCGTGGGAATCGAGGACAAGACAGACATGTCAGAAGATTATAATAAGTTTGATGAAATTCCGCCCTTCACAGTGAAAACTGACCCAAGCATTCCGTTAAGTAAACAAGATGCTCCATGGTTATGTCTGAAGCGATCATAAGGAAGGACATATGCCAAGAAGTTCATGCTCATATTATGTAACTCTAGTTCATGTCTTTCGTGGTTTGTGCCTTGACCGAAGGATATCTTTCGCGATTTGTGGCCTTTAGTCCCGGTTTTGTAGTCTCAGTTTTTAATATTAATAAATGTCTTGAGTGTTAGTCCCGTTTTGTGGTTGGACCGGGACTATGAAGTTGTCCCGATTCGTACTTACCATTGAGATCTTATCTCCAAACGCGCGCAGTCACATATTAGGGAGTGCCTCTATGACCAGTTTCTCGGAGATGCTGGGGGACTGGGCTCCGTCGGCATCTCCCTGAAACTGGCCGCAGTGGTGTCCCTGCTCTCGAAAACCATCTTGCAGCTTGTAACTTCTCTAACTAGATCAATACGCCTCGGAGCTAACTGATTTCACATATTAGGGAGTGCCTCTATGACCAGTTTCTCGGAGATGCCGGAGGACTGGGCTCCGTCGGCATCTCCCTGAAACTGGCCGCAGTGGTGTCCCTGCTCTCGAAAACCATCTTGCAGCTTGTAACTTCTCTAACTAGATCAATACGCCTCGGAGCTAACTGATTTCACATATTAGGGAGTGCCTCTATGACCAGTTTCTCGGAGATGCCGGAGGACTGGGCTCCGTCGGCATCTCCCTGAAACTGGCCGCAGTGGTGTCCCTGCTCTCGAAAACCATCTTGGAGATGCCTCAAACTGGCTGGAGGACTGGACTCGCAAGGATGCATATTTATAGTACAAGCAGCTCGGCATAGTGTCGACACTTACGAAATAATGTCGACACTCACCCCTTTCATTAGTGCTGACTCGTGTTTTGTCCCGGTTGGTGTCTCCAACCGGGACTATAGGTTGATCTTTAGTCCCGGTTGGTGACACCATCCGGGACAAGGTACACGCCGCACGACATAATGTCGACACTCACCCCTATCATTAGTGTTGCCTGGCCCAGCCTGCCGAAATCGTCCATCCCGGGTAAAAAGGACAAATGTCTGCCGAATCGGCAGGAAGTGGGTCCGGTTTGTACTACAGATACATGCTCTATTGCCCGTGATTTTTTGAAAAAATCATTTTTAGACTCGCAATATGTGGTTTATTCAGAGATCCAATGCAAGTTCTAACGATGCTCGTCCCCTATCTTCATGCACACCGGTTCGACCATAGTTAGAAATTCAGATAATTCAAAACGGGCATAATAAATTCAAAAAAAATCCGAACAATGAAAATCCTTCACGTGGTGTCATATTATGTTACATAGTTGAAAGGAAAAGTACCAGACTTGGTATATTGATCATGTTTCGAAAAAACCTTCACAAAATGACCTATCATGTTCGAGGTTTCATGGCTTTCAGTCCAAATGACCGATGTTATGTGCTGAATCACGGCATAGTTTGTGATGTTGTGCCCATATTATGCATGTGTGTGGACATTGGTATGGATAACAATGTTGCAGGAGGAAGTTTTCCTTTTTGTCCTACGGAAAAGCCCTTTTCCATTTTCCGAGCGCAAAAAACGGGTCGTTTTGTGAAGTAACCACCAAAATGCCATTTCAGAATGCTACCGTCCCATTTTCCTAAAATACTAGACCACCTTACATGGACTATCTCCCAACCGGTACATCTCAAACCTTTTCGTCCATCCCGGGTAAAAAGGACAAATGTCTGCCAAATCGGCAGGAAGTGGGTCCGGTTTGTACTATAGGTACATGATCTATCGCCCGTGATTTTTTGAAAAAATCATTTTTAGACTCGCAATATGTGGTTTCTTCAGAGATCCAATGCAAGTTCTAACGATACTCGTCCCCTATCTTCATGCACACCGGTTCGACCATAGTTAGAAATTCAGATAATTCAAAACAGGCATAATAAATTCAAAAAAAATCCAAACAATGAAAATCCTTCGCGTGGTGTCATATTATGTTACATAGTTGAAAGGAAAAATACCAGACTTGGTATATTGATCATGTTTCGAAAAAACCTTCACAAAATGACCTATCATGTTCGAGGTTTCATGGCTTTCGGTCCAAATGACCGATGTTATGTGTTGAATCACGGCATAGTTTGTGATGTTGTGCCCATATTATGCATGTGTGTGGACATTGGTATGGAGAACAATGTTGCAGGAGGAAGTTTTCCTTTTTGTCGCACGGAAAAGCCCTTCTCCATTTTCCGAGCGTAAAAAACGGGTCGTTTTGTGAAGTAACCACCAAAATGCCGTTTCAGAATGCTACCGTCCCATTTTCCTAAAATACTATACCACCTTACATGGACTATCTCCCAACCGGTACATCTCAAACCTTTTCTTCCATCCCGGGTAAAAAGGACAAATGTCTGCCGAATCGGTAGGAAGTGGGTCCGGTTTGTACTATAGGTACATGATCTATCGCCCGTGATTTTTTGAAAAAAATCATTTTTAGACTCGCAATATGTGGTTTCTTCAGAGATCCAATGCAAGTTCTAACGATGCTCGTCCCCTATCTTCATGCACACCGGTTCGACCATAGTTAGAAATTCAGATAATTCAAAACGGGCATAATAAATTCAAAAAAAATCCGAACAATGAAAATCCTTCGCGTGGTGTCATATTATGTTACATAGTTGAAAGGAAAAATACCAGACTTGGTATATTGATCATGTTTCGAAAAAACCTTCACAAAATGACCTATCATGTTCGAGGTTTCATGGCTTTCGGTCCAAATGACCGATGTTTTGTGCTGAATCACGACATAGTTTGTGATGTTGTGCCCATATTATGCATGTGTGTGGACATTGGTATGGAGAACAATGTTGCAGGAGGAAGTTTTCCTTTTTGTCGCACGGAAAAGCCCTTTTCCATTTTCCGACCGCAAAAAAGGGTCGTTTTGTGAAGTAACCACCAAAATGCCATTTCAAAATGCTACCGTCCCATTTTCCTAAAATACTAGACCACCTTACATGGACTATCTCCCAACCGGTACATCTCAAACCTTTTCGTCCATCCCGGGTAAAAAGGACAAATGCCTGCCGAATCGGTAGAAAGTGGGTCCGGTTTGTACTATAGGTACATGATCTATCGCCCGTGATTTTTTGAAAAAATCATTTTTAGACTCGCAATATGTGGTTTCTTCAGAGATCCAATGCAAGTTCTAACGATGCTCGTCCCCTATCTTCATGCACACCGGTTCGACCATGGTTAGAAATTCAGATAATTCAAAACAGGCATAATAAATTCAAAAAAATCCGAACAATGAAAATCCTTTGCGTGGTGTCATATTGTGTTACATAGTTGAAAGGAAAAATACCAGACTTGGTATATTGATCATGTTTCTAAAAAACCTTCACAAAATGACCTATCATGTTCGAGGTTTCATGACTTTCGGTCCAAATGATCGATGTTATGTGCTAAATCACGGCATAGTTTGTGATGTTGTGCCCATATTATGCATGTGTGTGGACATTGGTATGGAGAACAATGTTGCAGGAGGAAGTTTTCCTTTTTGTCATACGGAAAAGCCCTTTTCCATTTTCCGAGCGCAAAAAACGGGTCGTTTTGTGAAGTAACCACCAAAATGCCGTTTCAGAATGCTACCGTCCCATTTTCCTAAAATACTAGACCACCTTACATGAACTATCTCCCAACCGGTACATCTCAAACCTTTTCGTCCATCCCGGGTAAAAAGGACTCTTTAGAGCGTCATGGCCTATGACACGGCCGCCGACTCTAGCCCCCGCCTGCCGTACCCTCAAGTCCAGCCCACTCGTACTCAACCTTCAAGGTTCAACTACGGCGACCCCGACGACGATACCGACGACGGTCGCGGCGAGTACGACGACTATAGTGGCGAGTATTACAGGTGTAGGCAGGAGTATGACTGAATTATTCCAACATTGCAAAACAAGTTCGGCCGATCGTGGCTTAATCTGGCCATGTATCTTAATTTTCAGTTCTTCTATGTAACTTTGTGTTAGTTGCGTTATGTACTTTAATTCCAGTTCTATCCTAATCAAATTTTCTTTCCGCCCATTATTAATTACTTATTAAAATCCAAACACTTTTTATGTTTGAAGTTCTTCTAAATTCCAAATTGATATTAAAAAAATATAAGTTAATTCATTTTTAATTGTAAATGGTTCATATTTAAATGGTTACATTAATTATTTTTTAAAACAGAATATGGTTTTGAATTATTTATTCAAATCCAAACACTTTTTATGTTTAAAGTTTTTCTAAATTCCAAATTAATATTCAAAAAATATAAGTTAATTCATTTTTAATTTTTAATGGTTGCATTAATTATTTTTTTAAAATAGAAAATGGTTTTGGATTGTTTATTCCTAATCCATACACTTTTTTATGTTTAAAGTTTTTCTAAATTCCAAATTGATATTAAAAAAATATAAGTTAATTCATTTTTAATTTTAAATGGTTCATATTTTAAATGGTTACATTAATTATTTTTTAAAACAGAAAATGGTTTTGAATTATTTATTCAAATCCAAACACTTTTTATGTTTAAAGTTTTTCTAAATTCCAAATTAATATTCAAAAAATATAAGTTAATTCATTTTTAATTTTAAATGGTTACATTAATTACTTTTTAAAAATAGAAAATGGTTTTGGATTATTTATTCAAATCCATACACTTTTTATGTTTAAAGTTTTTCTAAATTCCAAATTAATATTAAAAAAATATAAGTTAATTCATTTTTAATTTTAAATGGTTCATATTTTAAATGGTTACATTAATTATTTTTTAAAACAGAAAATGGTTTTGAATTATTTATTCAAATCCAAACACTTTTTATGTTTAAAGTTTTTCTAAATTCCAAATTAATTATCATTTAAAAAACAATACAAATTTAAACCCCAAAATAAAAAATAAGGCGGGAACAAAGAGAAAATACCTGAAAAAATTTGAAAACATGGGAATATGTCCCGGTTGGAGCCACCAACCGGGACTAAAGACCCCCTGCGCGCGCGCCCCTTCATCTGCTGAAAATTGGAGTATAGGTCCCGGTTGGTGGCTCCAACCGGGACGTATGCCCCTTTAGTCCCGGTTGGAGACACCAACTGGGACGTATACTCCCCCCTTTATAACTTCTCCTTTTCTCCATCTCACTCTTCTCTGCTTCTCCGTTTCATCGATGACGCCCAGGCTGCCCGCGCCCTTCCCCGACGACCGCGCCGCCCTGCCTATGCCTCCGGCCGCCACCGCCGCCCGCGTCTCCTTCCCCGACGATCGCGCCGCCCGCGCCCTTCCCCGACGACCGCGCCCTTCCCCCACCGCCGCGCGTCATCGCCTCCAGAAGAGGTATGCCCCTCCCTGCCTCTGTCCTCCCCCGCCCTCTGCTGCTGCTGGTGGGCGGCGGCGGCTGCTGCTAGGTGCTGCTGGTGGGCTTCGGGTGGTGGGCGGCGGCTGCTGCTAGGTGCTGCGCGCGTGCAGGCAGGGAAGAGAGGAGATGGGCCTCGGCCCAGGGAAAGCATTTGCCCCTGTTTGAAAAAAATGGTTGTGCATCATCGCATCTAGGGATGGCACCCGCCGGGTTTGGGGCCGGGTCCGGTCCCCCCATACCCACCCCATTTAAGTTGTCGGGTTTCATTTCTTACCATACCCGTGACCCGGCCGGGTTCAAGGCCCCGGCGGGTACCCAACAGCGCATGAGACGGGAGCGACGCTGACACATGCGGAAAGAAAACAATGGGATAGTAGGACGGGTTTGGTGAAAATGGACGCGTGCGTGCGTGTCCTGTCTTCAGGACTCCATATTCCAGCGTGTGCATGTGATGTGTGTTGTCTGTGTGCATGGCCCGCGTGGACGTGTGGTTAGTCATATGATTATTAGGGATAGGATTAAGGCTTAGAGCGGGTCTGCGGGTATGGGTTTGCCACACCCATACCCGCCCCATTAAACTTGGAGGGTCTAACTTTTTACCAAACCCTCCCCATTTAAGGCGGGTATCCATCGGGTTTGTGGGTTTCGGGGCCACATTGCCATCCCTAATCGCATCCTTATCATCGGACTATCCTCGTTTGCTATAGGAGTATCACATTTACTCAATGATAGATTTATACTCCCTCATGTCGGGTTTGTAAGGCTCGGGAAAAGGGTATGTCGATGGCCGGTTCCGCAGGACATGGGAGGCGTGCAGGGACGCGTGGGGCGGGTGTATTGTGGCAAGAGAGAGGCAGAAGATCTGTTTGCTCGGGGAAGGTGAGGAGAGGGGGGAGGAGGCGACGCCGATGGGAGTTCCCATGTTCGCTCACGCGTGGGCGAGACATGGGCGAAGGGGTCGCGCGGTCAAAACCATTACGAGAAATGGTATTTTGTTAGTATCTAGTTTTACCTATCTGCTGGATAGTTTCCCTTTTGTAGCCTTATACTCATGTTTAGGGTTGTAAACGCCATCCCGTTTAGTGCCACTTATTTGCTGTTAGTTATAGATTTATGATTGTAAAAATTAATCCGGAAGAAAATAAGCCTATGATAAGATTATATGGCGATATGTGGCACCGCTGGCGCGCCGTTTGACATCCCTACTCATGTTCCCCTCTCATATGCATCCGAGGTTTCTCCGAACTAGGTTTTACACCCTTCGGAACTCCGGAATATTGATTTTAGTTGATTTTAGCTAGAGTTACCTATCTACTACACGGTTTCCTTTTTGTAGCTAGGTTTAGGGTTTAGGATTTCTCTTCATTTTTATTATTGTGTATGTATATATTAGGGTTTCTCTGAATTAGGGTTTATATCTCTCAACACCGTACCTAACTTTCTCCTTTAGCCGCTTTGACTTATTCGTTTTTCCACCTATGTAGAAAATATGGACCCACACATCAGAGACGAAGAAAAGGAAGAGTTGATCCAAGGTGTGATCCGTGGGGAAGAAAATTTAGACGTATCAACATTTCTAAACAACTCCGGTGAGGGTGATCCTCTTTATACCGGAATAGACGACTTGTTTGAGGTTGAAGGTGTTGCCTTCCGCGAGGGAGAAGGCGATGCCTTGTGTAATCGAGAAGACGACCGATCCGGCGATGTAGATGTAATATAATCAATTCATTAATTAATCATCTACTATCTATATAGAAATAGTAACGGCGATCTTTCTTCTTTTAGCCCTCCGGATCGAAGGAATCTACTGAAAAGAGCAGACGAGGCCCAATCAAAAAGTTGCAAGACCATGAGAGGTTCAGGATCGAAGATGTCGCTGAAGACGGCAAACCGACGGCTCCCGAAGTTGTCGCAACCAAATTTGTGGCACAATGCGGAGTAATCGTTAGGGACTTAATCCCGATCACCATTAGAAATTGGAATAGGCCTGCTAATGCGGATGAAGAGGGAACATGTTTATTTGTCCCTAACCACGCCAAAGATTTAATGTGGAAGAGGCTCATGGTTAATTTCAAACTACCGAAGATAGAGCTGGATCCAAATGCGGAGGATCCAGTTGAGGACGCCTTACAACATGGGAGAGCCATGGAGGCTAAGGTCAGGGAGTGGGCTTTGAAGAAGATGGCCCAGTGTTTCACCAACTGGAAGAAAAGATTGCACCTTGACTATGTCGTGAAATATAAGACTCCCGATTTCAAGAATATTCAGTTTGAGAAGATAAAACCATTCTGGGCTGAGTTTGTGGAATACAAGACATCAGAAAAAGCTAAGAAAATGTCTGCAACGAATAAGCTGAATGCTGCTAACAAGAAGTATCACTATACTATGGGGCAAGGTGGCTACAGGGCTGGCATTCCTAAGTGGGAGAAACTTGAGAATGAACTGCGTGATAAAAAGATCACCCCAGATACAGACGATTGGGTAGAATGTGCAAGGAATTGGTTTTACGGGAATGGGGGCACATTGGACTCGGAAGGGAGGTGTATATATAACATACGACATAAAGAAGACCCCTTGCCAATCGAGAGGATGAGAAAAGCAGTAAAGGCTGTTAAAGATGGGGACTTCATTCCCGATAGAGAGAATGATGAGCTCACACTCGCCCTTGGAAATAAGGAACATGATGGACGAACACGAGGCACAAGAGGCTCCCAACCATGGAGGACTGGGTTTCCCGAAGGGAGGAATAAATATCCTGATAGAATCCGTCAGAGGAGAAAGGACAGGGCGGAAGTTGAAGCAGATAGTCAGAAAGAGCGAATGCGTTTAATTGAAGAACGATTAAAGCAACAACAAGATGAAATTAACGCACTTAAAGAGCAAAGTACTACCGGCCCATCTTAGCAGCACACGGCATTCGATGTTACCGGCCTATCGAATAATCGAAAAAGCAGTGTGGCTTCCACCGAGGTCCCGGGTGATGACAATGGCGATGACGATGGTGCACCGACGATGGCTCCTGTTGGCTACCCAGTGGATGATATCACAGAGATGACACACTGCGAGCTACATGTCAAAGTTGTGAACATATCAATGAAGGTGGCGGTCGGCTATGCCTTACCAATTGGACCAACACCAACTTACCACTATCGTCCGGTTCCAGAGGGCTACGCTGTTGTTGGGGTGGATGAAATCATGCCCACCTTTGAAGTTTTGGATCTTCACTACCCTGCAGGTGAAGGGGATGTGATTGTACTGGGAGACGCAAAAAAGTCACCATTCTATGGCCGAAGGAATGTATCGTGCTTCGAAATCACACGCCAAGGCCATCTTCGCCGCCGCCTCACCCGTCTCCAGCGAGGTCGTCGCCGCCGCGGCAGCCGTCTTCGTCGCCTCACCAATCTCCGGCGCAGCCATCGCCGCGGGAGCCATCGTCGGCGCCTCATGATAAAAAGCGTAAGCGTACCGCTAATGTGCGTCGTGGTAAGCGATCGCCGAAACGTAAACAAGAGCCTCTTCCAAAAGTACCAAAGGTTCCTCCCAAGAGAGCTTATGACTGTACTGAAGAGGATACTGCGGCGATCGTTGATGCGGAAACGACAGCATTTTTCGCTAAGCTGAGGCGGCCGAAAGAGCCAGAGTTCCCCAGCACCAAAGAAGAAAAGGCCAAAGTGTTGAAAATGCTAAAGACTCTTCATCAACCCGAGCCAAAGCTATCATCAGACTATGAGCGTTCTATTCTCAAGTCACATGTGGCACAAAAAGCCTCGAAGAGCAGTACTGATGCAAGTGAGAAATCTGTTGCCCAGCTTGGAGAACAAGCAAAACAGACTTGCGCCCCTCTCAAGGTGATTTCCCAAACCAATGTGGGGTCGAGCAAATATGGGGCCGAAGATCAGTATGATCTAGAGGTAGTTGCACAATACGGAGAAGCTGCCGCTGCTCAAGGTATGAGTATTGCCCAGTACTTATCCCAGTTAGAGTTCTTCCCCGTGAGTGAAGTAGCATACAAATACCAGTACGTCAAACCTCTCGTCAAACCTGAGGAGGTAAACAATCTTCCAACAAAAATGCGAAGATTGCATAACTGGTACATGCATGCCACAAAGGCCGGGGCTAACTGGATAGTGCTGAGGGTTACAAAAAAGCATCATGTGAAATAAAAGGATGACATGATATCCATTGAATTTGATGAACTATTTCAATTATTCAATCAAGACGCCTTGGACAAATCGATCATCAGTGCCTATTGTCTGTAAGTACTAATTCTGTAATTAATTTAGTCTCCAGCTATCTCACTTTGTTTATTGCATGTATATAATCATACTGTAATATGCAGAATGAAGATTCTCGAATGCAGCAGAGGACAAATCTATGACATTGGCTTCATTGACCCATATTGGGTTCATGAAGCTAATCTCAAAATAAGCCCCCAGGATACGGAGGATAATATAGTACACGCGTTAAGGTTTCAAGAAACCAGAAGGGAAATACTTTTTTCCTTACAACTTCGAGTGAGTGTTATTGTCTTGTATACACTTTCTATTTCGCTTACTCGATGTTAAGTATATAATTGATTAGTTATGCATTTGCAGCTTCCACTATATTCTGTTAATCATTTAACTTGACAAAGGGCGTGTAATAGTCATGGACTCGAAACATAAACCCCTTGAGACGTGGAAGGACATGCAGATGCTTCTCCAGCGGTAATTCTAATCATTACGACACTATATCGGAAACGTTCGTGAATTTTATGATATCAAGTAATTAATAACTTTTTTTATTCGTTTTCTTCGCCGGGCAGCGCTTGGAAACGTTTCACCAATAAGGCTAGGGGTGTTTGGAAAGAGGAGCTTACATTTCAACCACTAAATGTAAGCACCACTAGCTATATCCATGCATCTCTTTGATTCTAGTTTTGATACAGTTATTATCATGCTTGATTATTATTTTGATTGAACTCTGTTCTCGTAAAGTGCCTGACGCAGGGACCAGGTAACAATCTATGTGGATACTATGTTTGCGAGTTCATCCAGCAGACGTGCGATGAGAAGGGCAGAAATTTAGAGCAACTCCACGTATGTAAACAATTTCTATAGTTTTTAATTACAAACAAATTGTGTTTAGTTTTATTCATATAGACTGACTCCTTTTTTTAAATCAGATTGAACGTCTACGGGACGGTCTTCTGCCAAAGGATCGCGTACGAGAAATTCAGGAGGAATTGGCGGGATTCTTGGATGCAGAAGTCCTAAACCTAAAAGGGGAATACTATTTGGCTGTGTATAGACAATAGGGATTGTAAAAATAGCAACTTTGAAAGAATTCGCCGGTAGCATCGAATAGCAACTTTTGTATGTAGTGCATGAACTCGATCCGTGTATTGAATGTAATATTATCATGATGATCTTGTGTAATATAAGGTTCCTTCATTGATAAGTGCAAAACACTAAATAAACAATAAAACAACCTAAATGAATTCTCTGCCGCGGCACAAAAAGTGGCGAAAATGTTGCCGCGACAACAAAATGTGCCAAAATGAATTCTCTGCCGCGACAGAGAAATGGGCCAAATCTCTGCCGCGGCAGAAGGTTATTAGTCCCGGTTCTAATGCTCTGCCGCCCTCGCCCTCTGCCGCTGCCACGTGTGCACCCTTTTGTCTCGGTTGGTGGGGCAACCGGGACTAAAGGTTAGGGCTTTAGTCCCGATTTCCCCGTCCCGGTTGGGAAACCGGGACTAAAGCCCCGTACCAACCGGGACCAATAGCCCCGTTTCCACCAGTGATACTATAATGGGAGAGACAGACACCCGCAAAGCCACTTATGCAATACAAGTTGCATGTTGAGCGTGGAGCAAGTCTCATGAACGATGTCATGTAAGGTTAGCCCGGGCCGCTTCATCCCATCATACCGCAAGATGCAAAGTACACAAGAAGCAATTGATAATAAAAGCACCACCGCCCACAATGACCATTGTGTTCTACTCGTGCAACAGATCTACATATAGACACGACTCTGATACCACTGTATGGGTTCGTAGCATGGAAAAGAAAAATTTTCTACCGCATACAAACAAACAAGCCAAGATCTATCTACTAGATTGTAGCAATGAGTCGATGGAATAACTCACCCTCGAAGATTCCAAAGTGTTTAACGAGAGCGGATTCTCGTGGGTGATGTAGTCGTACTCTTGCCGATCTCAAGACCGTGTAGACGATCCTTCCGGCGCTGCGTTCCGGCAGTGCTTCCGCAGTCGGTCACACGTTCGGTACTCGATGAAGACCTTCCTCTCCCTTGTTCCAGCAGACAGCGAAGGTTGTAGCACTCTCCACGCGATTCCGGCAGCATGACGGCGTGGTACCGGAAGTAGAGGGGAGATCTCGCAGGGCTTTGCCTTAAGCCGGAGCGAGTATGGTGGACTATGAGAGAGGCCTTGGAGATCTAGGGTTTAGAGGCACCAAGGAGAGAGGGATAGGCCAGCGTCTAGGGCAAGGGGAAGCCCCAACTCGGTGGCTTGGGAGAAACCCTAGGGCGGCGGCGGCGACTTGGTGGCCGACGGCTAGGGTTAGGGTTTGGTGGGGCAAGGTGTAGGTCTAGAGGGGCAGCCCTGCCCCTCCTTTTATAGGTGGGAGGGCGCCGGCCAGGGGAGGAGAGTCCTCCCCCAAGTCGGCCTCCAAGGCCAGCGGGTGGAGGGAGAGGAACTCCTCCCCAAGTAGGTTTCCTACTCTCCCTCCACCAAGCAAACTTGCCGTTTGACTTTTCAAATTGGCGTTTGACTTTTCAAACTAGGATTTGATTTATCCCTTTATTTTGCTCAGCGATGACACCTAGTACATGATGCAACCATTCCAAATTTTTATGACACATTCATGTACCCGTCCCCTCCGGAGTGCCGGACCTTCCGGACCCTTCTAGAACATTCCCGATGAAAAACACTAGAACCATTCTCCAACCCCGAAACAGGACTTTCCTTATATGAATCTTATTCTCCGGACCATTCCGGATCTCCTCGTGATATCCCGGATCCCATCCGAGACTCCGAACAACATTTGGTCTCTTACTCATCATTCCATAACTACTCAACAACATCGAATCCTTAAGTGTGTCTCCCTACGGTTCGTGAATTATGCGGACATGATCGAGACACTTCTCCGGACAATAACCAATAGAGGAATCTGGAAATTCATATGGTTCCCATATATTTCTACGATTACTTTGCAATCGAATGAACCACTTACATACGATACCAATTTCCCTTTGTCTCACGATAGTTTACTTATCCGAGGTTTTGATCGTCGGTATATCTGCATACCTAGTTCAACCCCGTTACTGATAAGTACTCTTTTCTCGTTCCCGTGATATGTGATCCCTTGTGAGCCAGTCACATGCTTGCAAGCCAATTGGATGACATTCCACCGAGAGGGCCCAGAGTATATCTATCCTTCATATGGATGGACAAATCCCACTCTTGATCCATGTGTCTCAACCAATACTTTCTGAACACTCAATGCCACCTTTATAACCACCCAGTTACGGTGTGGTGTTTGATGTCATCAAAGCATCCTTCCGGTGATGGTGATATGCATGATCTCATGGTCGAAGGAATTAGGTTACTATGTATCAGAAAGCATATAGCAATTGAACTATTAAAATGACTTGATCTTTATGCTATGCTTATCTATAGGAGTATGTCCATCATATCATTCTCCTGACGATATGATCTTGTTGTTAATAACATCTCAATGTTCATGATAGGGAAACCACAATCATTTATTAACCAACAAGCTAGTATTACAAAGAGGCTTTACTAGGGACTCTAATTTGGTTTACAAATCACACAAGTATTAATGTTTCCTTGTTAATACTGTTATAGCATGAATGTAAACATTTATCATAAACACAAAGGTATAATAATAACTACATTTATTATTGCCTCTAGGGCATATCTCCAACATTTATAACCAGGAATAAAATAATTCATTACATCTTACACAACTCATTTGGCTATCTCATTACAATGCAGCAGAAATAACTATAGCATGGAGTCCTTCATATTCAAAGTGCCACAGGCAATCATGTTGGTTGTAGACTTGTAATCCTATTCAACACACTTCACTAACATCAAACAAACCTGCAACATAATAAGTTGCAGCCACAAGGGTCAATACATTTGAATTGTATTGGCAAGTTTCACTACTATGTAGAAATAAGTGGATCCTATCAATACATGCATATTTGGCTAAGTAGGGTTTAGGCTCATTTGCAGAAAGCAATATAGTTTTATCCTATCTTTTCAAAATAGTTTTGATCTTTTGACAATCTTTCTGAACTCCTTGGAAAACTCCAAGTGCTTCTAATCCCTTTTTGACACCATCAAATTTTACTTTGAGAAATTGGAATGTCGAGATCTTCCATAGCTTCAGGCCTTAGTTGCTCAGAGTTGTCCGTAACCGGAGACATGGCTAAGTACTTAGAATTTGATCTTCTGCAGAAGTTGTACACTTTACCCACATGACACTATCACTTCTTGACGCCACCAGTGGCCGCTGGATAAGTACTCACCAAATGGAGTATCGGCAGATCGAGAATGTGACAAAGTCTTTCCATAGAAGTCCTCCCCATACACAATGCTATCTTGTCTTCCAGGCACCAATATAAGGATATATTTCCAATACATTCTAGTTAACCTGAAGATGCCAATGCAAGGGTCTTCCATTATGTAGTTGACTAATCCAGAGCCCATTTAGCATGTGGTTGTACACGGAAGCCACTATACGAGAAACATGTTCAATCTCTAAGTCCCTGGTGGTTTTCTTCTAGTGCACATACAAAAAGATAGCCATATAAACATGGTTCCTTTTGTTGCCACCTTGTCCAAATCTTGAGTATCCTCTTTCCACCCAGGTGGTTCATTGAGTACTTGTTTTATTATATAAAACATATATTTTTCTAACACTTCATATAATCATGATATGATATTCCATCCCAAGACTATAGCAGGGCTAAGCATACTATAACTATGATGTTTTCACTAAGGAAGATGGATTTCCTAATAGGACATAGCATAGCATAGAAATATAGTAGCCCTATCATGCATACTACAAAAATACCACTAAGTGTAGTGAAAATAGTAGGACATGGATGATAGTGTCACTTGCCTTTTTAGTAGAGAATATTGGGTCACTCCTTGATCTTGCAAAAAATCACACTCCTCAAACTTCACTACAATTAAATCAGGCAACACATATTCAAACTAGCATTCAAACAATTCACCACATAAAACAATAAGATCAAGCAATACTTACAAGCATGCAAAAGATTGTTTTATTTGAAAAAGTGGTTTATAGTAGGCTCTAAACATTTTAAAGATCCTATTGGTCATTTACCAAAGTGGTAAAACCATTTAAATTCAAGTTGGTGAAAATGGCCATTTAAATCATTTTTGTTTTGTTAAAATGATTGATATCAAAGTAATAGTTTGTAGTGTTAGTCAAATATATTTTTAAACACAAATGTTAGTGTTTATGGTCAAAGTGTTTTAATATTAATCCATTTGCAAAAGGTTTCATCCAAACTCCATTTTTAATTCAAAGCAATATTTTTATTTGCTAGAAATGCTTTTAACAAAGTAATATTTTACTAAGGTTCATCAAATATGTTTTCAAATCCCAAAATTTGGTGTTTAGGGTCAGAGAGTTTAAATCACATCATTTTCCAAAAGGTTTTATTTTAACAGCATTTTTAAACAATAATCAATATTTTTATTTAGCTAGAAATGCTTTTATTCAAAGATTGAATTCCTAAGTGTCACCAAATATACTTTTAAATCTAAAAGTTGGTTTATATGGTCAGTAGGTTCAAAAAATCCATTTGCAAAATATTTTACCATAAAAACAATTTTATAATAAATTTTATATTCAAAATATGCCTAAATAAGTTTCTGCAAAAACAACCAATTTTACAGAAGCAATTCATTAAAAAAAAGTGCATGGTTACAAAGTACTCTCTCCTCTGATTCCATTGATATAAAATTTGTAAAATTTGGACATGTAGATTTAAAGTTATGATTTTTGCAAAATCCAACATCTAATAGAATGTTTCTTTTTATTTAAAATAACACAGTGCCATGCGTCTTGTTCTTATTGGCGCGTACCGGTTCGCATGGATCGCGCTCTATGAGCTGTTGGATTTAAAGCGCATCACACGACTCAGGATCAAACGTACCCCTTCGATTAAAATCTAATCCTACTCCTTCGATCAAGATCCAACGGACCACAGCAACTTGACCAAGTACTGGCGGCACCGGCGGCGGACGGCGGCGCGCGCTCAGAAGGTGACATTGCCGATGAACTAGGTCGCGCGGGAGAGAGAGGATGCTCACCAGACTCGCAGGAGTGTGGCAATGCTCAACGTAGTCTCTGTTCGTCGAGGGCGCTCGGGAGTAGCGGTGATTGCTCACCGGAGTTCGCGGCGGCGCCAGGTGCTTCTGTTCGTCGACGGGGGCGAGGTTATAGGCCATGCCAAAGCAAATGGATGACACTGTTAGGTGCAGGCGAAGATGCTGAACATGCGGCTAACAAGCAGAGAGAAAGGGGCAGTCTATTCTTACGGGGAGGGGTCGGCGGAGAAGTGGCAGACATCGGCGTCGTTCAGAGGTCGTTCTTGCCGACGCTCTAGGGAAAGCGCGGCCAAGCTGGAACCACCGGTAGATGCGCAATGGTCCGGGGAGTAGTCTCGTGGGTACTGGGAGGCAAGGGGGGGATCTACGTCACCGGAATCGGCCGGAGTCGCTTGTCGGGGCAGGGGGTTTCAATGTTGTGATTATGGCAGCCTGGTGGCCGAGAGGAGATGGCGCCTGGGGGAGAAGAGAGAAGAGGATTGCGCATTTAAGAATGTGTCTTCTCTGGCGTGGTTTAATCGTGCATTGATGCAAATTTACCGGAGTTAATCGCGGTATTAAACGGAGAGGTGCGAGGGAAACTCTCGAGGGTGAAGACGATGACTGGCAGTATGGGGCCTGGTTGTCTGCGAGAGAGAGAGAGAGAGAGAGAGAGAGAGAGAGAGAGAGAGAGAGAGCGTGTGGGGTCTGCTGGTCAGCGTCTGCGTGGGTGTGTTTGCGCGTGAGAAAATAAAACGCTTCAGGATGGAATGGGCTGCGAGTTTGAGCTGGACTGGGCCTTGCTGCTAGGCTGGGTTTGTTTCTTTTTTTATACTGAATATTTTTCATTTTCCTTTTCTATTTTTCTGTTTTGATTTTTGTTCAAATAATTCAAACACCATTTGAATTCAAACCTTTAGCAAACTTTCAACAAGCTTCTATACTGTTTGAAATATATTTTTAAAGTCCATTTTAGAATAATTCTTTTAGGGTCTATTATTTTTTTTAAATAGACATTTGTATTTATTTCAAATAAGATTTTTAATTTGTTTTCAAACTCTATTTGAATTCTAAATTTTACCAAATCTTTTTCAGTATGTTTTATTTAAAAATAATTCACTTTGAATTATTATTTAAAATACTATAATATGGTTTATAAAAAAAATTGGGAATTGACTTTAATTTAAATAATTCTTTACTCTTTCTATTAATCAATAATATTTTATTTTATTTGCTTGGCCAAGATTTAATTTGGCTTTTTAAAATAGTCCTTATTTATTTATTTCTTCCTTTGTTCATAAAATCCATATCTTTTTATTTAAAGATCCGAAAATGGTGATTTCAACTTTTATAATTTTATTTATTATTTGTTTATCTTCTTTTTTTAAAATCCCTTTTCATTCAAAGTTTGTTCAAGATGGGTCTTTGATGTTTCCGTTTGGAATCAAAAAGTTTCTTTTCACCCTCAATTTCATCAATTATTTATCTTATTTATTTATTTATTTTTAACATTTCAAAATTTGGAAAATATTGGGATGTGACAGGCTACCACCCTTAAAAGAAATCTCGTCCCGAGATTTGGGAAGGCTAGAGGTTACAAGTTGGCTTGAAGACAACTAGGGTACTACCACCCTTAAAAGAAAGTCTTATAGGGTTATATTGATGGTTCACTTGACTATGGGTTCAATACTTGATATCCAAACAAGGAATCCTTATTTGACTCAACTGAGTTAACTAATTCCTGACATCCACATCCTCTATTTCTTCAAGGGTTCCATACATGTCCATGTGGTTCACATGTCCTTTCTGGGCCGCATTGGAATCATTTCCATTGGAGTTTCTAACATCCTTTTTCTTTTTCTTCTCAGGATAGTCTGATGCATAGTGTCCAAGTTCCTTACAATTCTAGCACTACAACTGGCTAATGTCTTTCTTCCTGGAATTGCCATGTTGGTTCTGTCCAAGGTCATCTCCATTGTTAGTATCATTTCCATTATTATCACTTCCATTGTTGTTGTGGTGATACTGATGTGGTTCAACATCCTCATTGCTCTTTTTGAATGAACGCTTCTTTTGTGATGATCCTGAGTGATACTTGAGGTTATGCTTCCTCTTTCTGTTCTCAACTGGATTCATCTTGTTTTCCAAGATGGTGGCTTTGTCGCAGAGTGATTGATAAGTTGGGACATAGGCAACAGACAGCTGCAAGTTCAACTCATCATTAAGTCCTTCGAGGAATTTATCTTTCCTCTTAGCATCTGTATCAACTTCATCCGGTGCATAGCGTGCCAGATTGTTGAACTCCTCAATGTACTCAGCCACACTGAGGTGACGTTGTTTCAGATTGTGGAACTCCTTTTTCTTCAAGTTCATCACTCCAGATGAGATGTGAGCTGTAAGAAAAACACCCTAAAAAATAGCCCAAGTCACATCCTCAAGGGGAGTGGTGATCTGAAAGTTGTCCCACCATGTTGCTGCTGGTCCTTCGAGCAGATATGCTACAGACCTAACTTTTTCCTCATCGGTGCAGCCAACAGTCACTAAGTCCTTGTTCACCGAACGTAACCAGTTATTGGCTACCATTGGGTCAGTTGTTCCAGAGAACCTTGCAGGCCTCAGTTTCAGAAATCTGGTGAGCATGTCAAGTGCTGGAGGATTATTCTGATTGTTGTTGTTGTTGTTGTTATTGTTGTTCTGATTTTGCATAAACTGTGTCATCATCTGCATCATTTGAGCTTGAGCTGTCATCAACTGCTGCATCTCGGGAGTGATGTTGTTGTTGTAGTTGTTTTTGTTTTGGTTGGGGTTGGTGTAGGGGTTCGCAGCATAGAAAACAAAAAATTTCCTACGATCGAAACTATGTACCAAGATCTATCTACTAGATACAAACAACGGGCGGATGTATATCCGTAGAGAACATACCCTTGAAGACCGACAAATTTTAACGAGTTCAACTCGTGGTTGATGTAGACGATCTCTTGCCGATCTCAAGATCGAGAGGAAGTCCTAGCGCCGCAAAGCAGCATCGCATCCGTGCTCGCACACACGTACAAGACACCGGGCAACCTCTGCCTCCTCGCTCCAGCGATGCAGCGGAAGCACAACCCTTTCTTGCCGAATAGCCACCGAGAACATGTATCTCGCTAGTCCGAGACCATGGGGGATAAATTCTAGAGGGGGAGAGAGATCCTTCACGAGGAGGTGTGTGAGACAAGTGAGAGGAGGGACTCCTTTTATAGGAGGAGGGGGGGCACCCAAGGGGGTGGCCGCCGGCCATGGGGGCAGCCCCCTCCCCTCCTTCATTCATGTGGGTGGACACTCCACTCGCAAAATGTCCTTTAAATTCCCTCCACTCAAAAGTCTACTCAAATTCCCATTAAATTTCCACCAAATTTAATGCAAACTCTCATTAAATATAACTCTTTTATTTTTATTCAGAATTTTTTCAATTACTTTAATGACAAACATTCACAAATAACCCCTTGCTAGAATTCCATTTCACATGCATAACCACTTTATGCAATTTCACCCGAAAACCTGTTTCGGTATCTAGTGAAATAAATTCCTGCGCTTGTTTATTCTTTCGGCATGAAACATTTGCTCCAACTGGATGCCAGTGTCCCTTAAGTGTGTCACCCTACGGTTCGCGAATAATGCGGACATGATCGAGACCCTTCTCCGATCAATAATAAGTAGCGGGACCTGGAGATCCATACTGACTCCCACACATTCAACGATGACTTTTCCTGTGATCGTCGGAACCTTTTACGCTTGTATCTTAATCCCTTTGTTTCACGATATATTACATGTCCAAGATTCGATCATCGGTATCTCCATACCTAGTTTGATCTCGTTACTGACATGCACTCTTTTCTCGTTCCCGTGATATAACATTCTAGTGATCAAATCACTTGCTTGAAGCTAACCAATGTGATATCACCGAGAGGGCCCAGAGCATATCTATCCGTCATCGGGATGAACAAATTCCACTCTTGATCCATGATTCTCAACATAAAACTTTAGTAGCTTTGAAGCCATCTTTATAATCACCCAGTTACAGAGTGACGTTTGATGTCAACAAGAAACTCTTCCGGTGTTAGTGATTGGCATGATCTCATGGTCTAAGGATTAGGACTACTTCGTAGTTTGTTTATAGCAATATAAACTCAATGACTTTGATCGTAATGCTATACTTCGGATGAATGTTCATCACACCATTACACTAATGTTGTGATCTCGTTATTAACAACATCCAATGTCTATGATCAGGAAACCGTGATCATCTTGTTAATCAACGAACTAGTTTATGAGAGAGGCATAACTAGGAACTTTCTGTTTGTTTATTAAACACACATGTATTAACGTTTCCGTATTAATACAATTATAGAATGCAAAATAAACATCTATCATATACTTGGAATACACATAATAAACATTTTATTATTGCCTCTCAGGGCATATTCCCTTCAGTCTCCCACTTGCACTAGAGACAATAATCTAGTTACATTGTGATGTATCTAACACCCATGGAGTTCTGGTGTAGATCATGTTTTGCTCTAGGGAGAGTTTTAGTCAACGGATCTGCTACATTGAGATCCGTATGTATTTTCCAAATCTTTATATCTCCATCCTTGACATGCTCGCGGATGGAGTGAAACCGACGCTTAATATGCTTGGAATGCTTGTGAGACCTTGGCTCTTTGGCATTGGCAATGGCACCATTTTTGTCACAATAGATCACCATTGGGTCCAACGCGTTTGCAACCACACCTAGTTCGGATATGAACTCCTTCATCCAAACTGCTTCCTGAGCCGCTTCTGAAGCAGCAACATATTCGGCCTCCGTTGTTGATCCCGCCACCACAGGTTGTTTGGAGCTCCTCCAACTAACCGCTCCGCCATTCATGAGAAATACGTATCCGGATTGAGACTTAGAGTCATCCGGATCGGTGTCAAAGCTAGCGTCGACATAACACTTAGCGACGAGCTCTTCTTCACCTCCGTATACAAGAAACATATCCTTAGTTCTTCGCAAGTACTTAAGGATATTCTTGACCGCTTTCCAGTGTTCTGAACCTGGATCCGATTGGTACCTACTAGTCAAACTAATAGCATGTGCCACATCCGGTCTTGTACATAGCATGGCGTACATTATAGAGCCTATGGCTGAAGCATAGTGGACCTTGTCCATTATCTCTCTTTCTTCCGCCGAAGCCGGACTTTGAGTCTTACTCAATGTCGTGCCTTGTGTCATAGGTAAGAACCCCTTCTTACTATCTTCCATTTTAAACTTCTTTAAAATCTTATCAAGGTATGTACTTTGCGATAGCCCTATTAGGCGCCTAGATCTATCTCTATAGATCTTTATGCCTAATATGTATGACGCTTCACCTAGGTCCTTCATTGAAAATTTGCTGTTTAGATAACTTTTAACACCGTTTAAAAGATCTATATCATTCCCGATCAATAATATGTCATCCACATATAATATCAGAAATGCCACATTGCTCCCACTCACTTTCTTGTAAATACAAGCTTCTCCATAAGTTAGGACAAATCCAAACTCTTTGATCACCTCATCAAAGCGGAGATTCCAACTTCGTGATGCTTGCTTCAATCCATAGATGGATCGCTGAAGCTTGCACACCTTGTTAGCATCCTTAGGATCGACAAATCCCTTTGGTTGTATCATATACAACTCTTCTTCAATATTACCATTGAGAAACGCGGTTTTGACATCCATCTGCCATATCTCATAATCGAAATATGCAGCAATTGCTAACATAATCCTAACTGACTTTAGCATCGCTACGGGAGAGATTGTCTCATCGTAGTCAACTCCTTGAATTTGTCGAAACCCCTTTGCGACAAGTCGAGCTTTATAGACGGTTATATTACCATCAGCATCAGTTTTCCTTTTGAAAATCCATTTGTTCTCCACGGCCTTTCGGTCATGAGGTAAGTCCACCAAGTTACAAACTTGATTTTCATACATGGATTCCATCTCGGATTTCATGGCTTCTAACCATTTGTTGGAATCCGGGCTCATCATAGCTTCTTCATACTTCGCAAGGTCATCATTTTCATCAACCATGAAATTCATGACAGGATTTCCGTACAGCTCGGGAGCTGCACGCGTCCTGCTTGACCTGCGAGGTTCGGTAGTACTCTGTTTCCGAGTTTCATGATCATTATCATTAGTTCCCTCTTCAACAGGTGGAGCCAACTCCTGAACAACTTCCGGCACTGCGCTACTCGCCATACTTTGAAGAGAAGGTTCAATAACCTCTTCGAGTTCTACCTTCCGACTACTCACACCTTTCGCGAGAAACTCTTTCTCTAGAAAGGATCCATTCTTGGCAACTGTGGCATCCCGCAAAACCACTACTAGAAAATCGCGTTGATTTTGTGCATTGCATCATCATGACATCATCATGCATATTATTTTTTACTTGAAAACTATGTTGCGAAAGTCTATTGTTTTCTAAAACTAGCCCTCATTCTATTTCAAATTAAACCCCCGGATGTTTCTGGATATTTTGTTTGTCTAAAACTAAATTACAACAGTTATTTTTAAATTAAATAAGAATCTATATTATTTTTTAGGGGGGCAGTCGAACGGGCCGATTCGACCCAGTCGACCACCCCCAGAATAAAAATCGGTCCACCCTAACCCCCTTTTTACACCCAGACCTAGTCTACCCACCCAACCAGCCACATCACCCCCTCCTATCGCGAGACGCCACCTCACCCTCTTCCTTCCCTCCAGCCAACCCCCAGCTGCCACGTCACCCCAGCCATCTCTCTCTCACCCACCAACCCTGCCAGCCCTCCCCACTCCCCAGCAGCCTCACACCGAATCCCCACCCCGGCCCCGCTCCCCTGGCCCACCCGCCTGCCCCACCCGACCTCGTCTTCCCCGCAGCCACCTTTCTTCCCCCCCGCGCGTCCCCCAGCGAGCACCTTCCCGCTTCCTCCTGGCGCCCGCCGCTGCCACCACCGGCCCGTCGCCCGCATCCCGCCCGGCGCCCTCCTTCTCCCCCGACCCGCGCCCTCTCCCCGTCCTCCCCGCGGCAGAGCTCCCGACCCCACCGCCAGGCCTTCACCGCCCGTCGGCCCCGCGCCCTCTCCCCCGGCCCCGGCTGCGTCCCCGTCGCCGCCCCGTCCTCCTCGCCTCCGGCCTTCCTCGCCGGCCATCACCCTCATCTGCAACCACCCCGCCCTCCGTCTTCGAGCCCACGCGCCGCCCCGGCCTCCATCCTCTCCGGCCTGGACGCATGGAGCCCGCCACCGCGAGTACCTCTGGCCGCCTATCGTCGTGGCACCGACCCTTCCTCCAGCGGACCTGCGCCCCTCTCCGCGTCCTCCTCTGCCGACCCCCGCTCCGCCGTCCCCGCCGCCGCTGGCGTCCCCTCCGAGCCTGCACCGCCGCCGCCCTTCCTCCTCGCCCTGCCAGCGTCCCTCCTCTCCGGCCTCTCGTCGCCGCCCGGCCCCGGCCGCACGAGCTCGCCGTTCCGCATCGCAAGCTAGACGACGCTGCCGCTGTCGGTCCGGTTCTCCTCATGGGCTGACCACAGTACGACCACGACCCTGCCAGTCTCTGCCTGTCGACCTGTTGTTGAAGTGGCGATGGTGCTGGCCTTGTTTAGATCGGTTCTGCCAAGCTACCACGCATCGCTGACCCAATATCGTCCACGGAACTCCAATGTCTTCTTCATGGATCTGATGTTCGAAGACCGTATACCCCGAAGACCGAACCCGATGACCGCCAAGAACCACGACACGGATACACCGAGTTCTCCATCGAGGACACCAAGACCGTCGATATAAAACCAAATGACGTCAAGCACTTCGCCGCGGAACGCCAAGTACTTCACCCCGGACATCGAGACCCGGAACGACAAGTACTCCTTCCCGGACGCGATGCTCGAGAACCCAGACGGCAAGGACACCGACGCAGAATGCCAAAGTTCTTCATCCCGGACGCCAAGACCGACCCGATACGCGACCCCGACAAGATCTTCACGACTACAAGATCGACACCGACTCGGAAGAATCCGATGCGCCCCCGACACCGAACCAAGTCCTCCTTCTCGGACGCCGTTTCCGCCGAGAACGAATTCGTCGAACCCTGAACCCTGAGACCGAACCCCGAACCCCGAACCCCGGAAACACCAAGCTCGCCGAACCCTAACATGTGACCCCTTTTCCGAGCCCCTATTTTATAAATGCCATCTACATAAATTGTTGCATATTAAATTGACATACTCGCATGCATATTGTCATGTGGTTTGGGGGCCTTATGCCGATTCACCTAAATTAAATATGGGGCCATATGCGGGCTTATCTAGTCTTATATTGGCCCCATTTAAATTGGTGTAGCGAACCGAAGCCATGTTTGATCTTGCTAATTCAACATTTAATTTGCGGGTTTGATAAACAACCTGAACCATCTAACTAATTGTCGGGACCCCGGTTCCGCTTAATATGGCCTAATTGCATCGCACCTTTGCCATGTCATACATCATACATGCATCATGCCCGATCTTTTGCCGTAGTATTAAATATTGCATCCGATGTTTATTCTAGTGTTTTGCTTCTTCGCGGATAAGGCCGTTGAATTGATGCGAGTGTCGACCCGATCTTCGGTTGGACCTCCGACAATGTTTTCAGGCGAGCATCTCCCCCTTTCTACCTATCTTACTTTATAGTATTTATTCCCTCCTGTTGATCTATTGCTATCTGTGTTGCGATGCTCTAGTTTCCGTACCCGTGATATCCCTTGCAGCCATATATTGCCTTGGACACATCCTATTACCTGTTGTTTGGTAGATAGTTGGACTTGCGCGTCGTAGTCGCTTGCTCAAGTGCTGTTGCGTGTCGTCAAGTACCGCAGTTGTTGGAGTATTGCCGTATGTTGAATGTTGGAGATGATCATGACTTTAATTATCGTTCACTTTAATTACTATTTAACAACTAAAATTAAAGTAGGTAAGCAGAGGCACAGGTGGGCAATAGATGTTATTTGGTTGTTAACCGTCCACTTGTGTCCCGTAGAACCCCGAGTTCTTGACACCTGTTCCGAGATCGAGCGCGCTAACCACAGGTGGGGAGATATGGGCCCCCCATTGATTAGTACCTTATTTCAAAGTATTGTACTGGGGGCCACAAACTAGTTTGAGGTTTTATTTACTATCCTGTACTTATGTCATGCTTTACTGCTTTAATTACGATTGTGTGAGGAGCACCTGTACTGTTTTGGAAGCGGAGTGTTTTCGCGGTATCGACAGGCCCAGTTTTGGGGTTTCCTGTCGTATACAGCCACTGTCGCAAACCCTGAGTCCGTCTCGGAGACGACTTCGTTGCGGGTGTACTTAGTGGGGTGGCCCCTCGTGCTTGCTTTGGGTCTGGAAACGTCGTGACTTAGGCCCCGCCGACATACCGATGGGTGTATGTTAACTGATCTGGCAAAAAGGGTCGAAGTGCTTGTGGATACTTTGGTGCACCCCTGCAGGGTTTAATCTTTTCGAGAAGCCGTGTCCGCGGTTATGGACGACTTGGAGCACAGTGCTTGATCATAGACAACTATAACTAAAGTTTACTGTTATAAATTGACTTGTATCCACTACAAGGGATCTAATATATTGTGACGAGCTAAAAACATCATGCATTAGCAAACAACATCATAGAAGACCCCTCTGTGACATTTTTCGAGCGTCACGAGCATCGTCATGGAATCCCCGTCACAGATTCCTTCTCGTGACGCGGCGCGCAGAAGAACGTCACTGAATATGAGTGATGTCATATATGATGTTAGCACTCGAAAGACCATCCCACGGCTAGAAAACGTCATGAATTAGCGTCACAAATGTGGATGACGTCATATGTGATGTCATTTCATTAATTTAGAAATTCCTTTTCTAATTTTTTGTTTTTCTATTTCTACAAATATTTATTTTTATTGTTTTTTAATATATTTATTTCACGTATAATTTTCATGATTAGTTTTTGAGTAAATAACAATTACTTACCCATTTTTCCAAGTATATTTTCTACAACAACTTTTTCCTTTGATATTAATTCATTTTCTCATTTTAATTATTGCCAGTAATAATTTCTACTTTTAATATACACTATACTGTGAATTAAAATTAAATTTCAATATATATGACCAAATATACTCAATTGCCATCGATGCCACAATATAGATCTAACACACGACCAAATATCATTGTACATAATAACTAAATAAGTTACAACGCAAAACTGATATAACTAAGCACGAGCAAACTCTGGTTTCTCTTGTTGCTTCCTTTGCATCTCTTCAAGTGTAGCCTCTTGAGCTTTAACTCTTTCGGTTGGTTGTTGGTTGTACATCTCTTCAAGTGTAGCCTCTTGAGCTTTAACTCTTTCGGTTGGTTATTGTTGGTACATCTCTTCAAGTGCAGCCTCTCGCTTCTGTTGTTCAAGTCTTTCTTCTAACTCTCGGACGCGTTCTGCAAAAGCAGATGTCCTAGAAATCCTAGGTTTTGATTGGTACCCCATGCTGCTTTAGAACATCAACCACAATATGTGTATCAGGCACACCGGATGCACATATTCTGGTTGTGCTTCAATCCTTCCATTTCCCATGGAAGTCTGTAGAAGATTGCTCAAGTTAGAGAAAGATGATAGGTTCAATTAAACTTACACAAGCATATAAAAAGCATAGATAAGAGTTTCTAAACACGTGCAAATTATATAGTTGGCATTCATAAAGCAACCAACCAACCAACAACAGGAACAAATCATCAAGTAGCTAGCAGCACAACAACAGCCAGCGGCACAAGGAGCAACCAAAAGCAATGCTAGCCAACAACATATCAAGTCCTAAGTGTCAAAATGCAATCTGACGACCTTACTGCTACCTCATGTGAAGGGCTTGAGGTCATATTTTTGTATCTCCACGAATCAAGCCAACCGAGACAAATTTCTCTTAAATTCATTGCTCTATGCAGTAAACTGATTTTTAGATTAATCAAACTAACACTGCCCAATCCGTGAAAGGTTAATATCCCCATAGTAACGTGCCCTAACACATGTTTTATTATTTCAAAATTTTATCAACTCATAAAGACCCATGTACGACCAAGCAAGGACACTACTAATAAAAAAAAACCAATGGTGAATCAACACTGATGTACACATGTTCATGAACAATTTACAAAGAAAATCATTATCTGCTATGTATGAGAATAAGATATGATACCTCTTCCTTTGGCATAACCCCATCGACATCATTCAGATCCTCATCATCATTTGCCTTATATTCGGAGCCACTGCCACCCTCCTCACCTTTGCGCCCTGTGTTTGTTACGACCACTCTCACTGAATACCAGTTGCCCAACTATTTTCTTTATTCTTGATCTACTCAAGAAGCGTTGCCCATTCATCATTGATCCTTACGACCCTTGCCAACCAATTCCTCTCATACTACAGAGTTGTCGGCATGATTGTACTAGCTTCGAAATAAGGATATCATGAAACATTAGAAACCAACATATGATGCATACCTAAATAAAAAGCTACACAAGCACTACCCTTCTAGCGGTAGCATTCAGTTTTCCCCTTCCATAATCTGTGAGACATGAGTATATAAATAGCATGCTAACAAGCAGGAAAATCTGCACAAACAAAAGCAAAGGAAAACTAATGACTTCAGTTAATCTGGCACCTCTTATCGTCCATGTGTTGTTGGACAAATTACTTAGCACCAGGTGCATAGCTAAAGATAAATGATAACATAGAATTGGTTTGATTAAGTATTAGAAATGAACCTCTTATACGTCAAACGTAGATCATACGTGAAGATCCTAGTTTAAGAGCATTAAAAACTCAATGTTTTTTCGCCACCCGCTAGTGGTTAGGACAAGCATCTCAAACTAACATGTTCATCAACATTTCAGCACAATACACCTATAACGCTATAACTTGCCAACTGAGAGTGCTAAATTTTGATTTATTACAATACTATTCTCTAGAGGAGTTGGCCAGATAACAATGCATTTACAAATCAGCATGTGTGGTGTCAGCAAGTCCAAGGTCATACTAAGTAATCGGAAACACACATTAAGCTATTAAGCACCCTTGCAAAAAAATGCATCCAGCAGCCAGTAGACAATGTTAAATACCCAAACCTGGACTCACAAAATATAGAGATAATTGTGTCATACTTCAGCACAATAGAGAAAGGAATGAAGAAAAGCAATATTCTTTCACAAATTGACGTAAGAATCTGAACCTGAAATTTTTGAACATCACAAACTTGCACTTCAATCTTTCTCCTTTGAAGGAAAAAATTAAAATCTAAACAATGTAGTGTCATAGTTAGACTTCAGCACAATAGAAAATTAGAAGACACTACCTCCATTCTACCAAAACGTCATATATTATGGAACAGAGGTAATACATCACAATTGCAACTTCATACTGTCCATGTTAAGGGAAAAAGAAACAAATCAAGCTGGTTTCATTGGCGTGCTTCTTCAATTATTGGGCAAGGTTTACATGTCGACCTGTCGCAAGTTGTCGCTGGGTACCGACAAGTAGACAAGTCTCGACAAGTGCTAGACTTGTCGATGTGCTGTCGACAAAGAACTAATAAAAAATACCAATTAACTAGCCTATTAATTTTGGTATATTGTAAGTCTATAATACCAAGGCGACGGCGGTGCATACTTTAGAGGTGCTCACGACCCATGTTGGAGTGGGAGAGCAGGGGAGAGGCGGAGGCGGTGGCGCCGGCGAGCCAGCGGCGGCCAGAGGAGAGGCAGTGCCAGGGGAGGAGCACCAGGGGAGAGGCGGCTGGAGGAGGGACTCACATGTGTAGGGTTCATGCGAGGCTTCTTATATCCCAGCCCTTTAAGTTGTCAATCGACTAGTTCACACAGACAAGTCTAGGTTTGCCATCGACAAGTCAACTTGTTGCTCGACAAGTTAAACTTTTCTTGTCATTCCACCTTGTCGGCATCAGGATTGCGACAGGTAGACTTGTCGTGCGACAAGTCTAGAGTTGTCGAATGACACTTAATCCTTAACTAGGTCAAGAGAACATGTAACTAGTCTACAAGGCTACAACAAAATGTATGTCCGTAATGTATAGCTCAATTTATGCAAACACGGCCATGATGGCTCTGATACCAAAAAGGAAGTGCAAGAATCATATATAAACTCACTAGTACTTGTACAAATACAGCAAGATGCAAGTGCAATAATCAGAAGTTCAGAACAAGAAAAATTTCCTTCTACAAATACAACAAGATGGAAGTGCAGTCACTATGAAAGATTAAATCGGTATAAGAAACCGGTCAAGTATCTAGCAAAATAAATAAGTACTCCCTCCGATCCATATTAGTTGACTCAAATTTGTCTAGATACGGGTGTATCTAGCACTAAAACTTGACTAGATATATTTATATTTAGATAAATCTAAGTCAACTAATATGGAGTCCAAAGGAGTATGTGATATTGGTTAATCGATCAGTACCTAGTGTTACGGTGGCAGAGAAATTGCAAATAAATAAATACTGATTAAGTATCTGCCAGTTCTACATTAGCGTCATTTTGCCCAGGCATTAATACAAGTACAAAACTGAAAATAGAAACTTGTTAAAGATTGCATGACATGATCCATAGCCTAACTTGGAGATCATGGGCATGGACATATTAACTTATGCATCTGTACTTCCTTTTAACATTCGGAAATACCAATCGAGATCTAGAAGCAGTTCAAATCCTTTGCACGGACATATTACACGAAGTTTCCACTATTACGAAAGTTTATCGGAGTGGTTTTTACCTGAGGGCGCTGGCGTTCGCGTGGGTGTGGGCGGCGGCGTTTGCGCAGGTGCGGGCAGTGGTGTTCGCGCGATTGCAGGAAGAGGCGTTCACGTGGGCATGGAGGATGGCAGCGGCGTTCACGTGGGCGCGGGGGAGGGCGGCGGCGCTCGAGCGAGCTGGGGTGTGGAGGAGCGCGGGTGAGGCCGGTGGTTAGACCTAGCTCCCCCGATCTGGTATGTGGCGAATATGGGGAGAGGAGCAGGAGAAATAGGGAAGTGGGCGGTGGCTCTGCGCAAAATTAGAGTAGGGGTGGCCGGTTAGGAATTTTTCAAGTGACCACTGGTAGCAACTGCGCCAAAAAAAAAAACGAGAAGTGGAGCAAAAACTAAATTTGGGTGGAGAGAAAACATATTTTTTGGTGGGAAAATTGGAGGGAGTATGTCCATCCGGTGGAGCGAAAATTAATTTTCCTTTATTCATATTGAATTTATATTTAGTATGCGAGGAGAATAAGACAGTACATAAAGATGTACTGCACAAACGAGCCCTCGAAGAAATAAAATGTAATTAGATTTTACATCAGTTCCACCTAGAGATCCAACGACGCACTTTTGACTATCATCGAGATGGCATGAAAAAAAAATCATCTCCTCAAGATAAGCAGAGTTAAAAAATTCAATCATCTCGATTCATGGTTATGCGAATTGATTATGAAATTACTAAATCTATATAGCAATGGTTTAAAACAAGCATAACCAAGAGAAAAAAAATGATTTGCAGGTCCTACATCCACGCTCCTCCCGCTAGCTATTATATGACGTAATACTAGCACGATTGGCCGTAAATTTTCTATAACACATGCACACTCGTCACGGAAGCTATAGAGTCATCACAGAATGTGCTAATGTGTGACAGTGATTGTGCGACCATCACGGATCTTTGAAAATACATGACGCCGTAGGTACAACGTCACACATTATGATATTCCGTGATGTTATGGACCACCGTCAAGAGGTTTTTCGTCATAGTATATCAGATCTCTTGTAGTGATCCGAAATGACTAGTAATCAGCTTCACCACAACGGAATGGCTAAATAAAAGTACCAGCAACTGCTGGGCTTGGAATATCTCATGCTAATTGTATCTGACTAGTAAGTGTTGCAACTACAACGGAATGGTTAACTAAAATTGTCCACTGCTTATTATATCAGGATGACTATCTGTGCTTGACTAGTAATTGCTGCAACGATAACCGAATAAATAAAACTGCCAACTGTGTGAGTTCCTCGGTTGACTTTCTCGTTTGGTCTCGAGGGAGAAACACCAGGATGGTTTGTTTGGTGTTAGAATCAGGTTGGATCCGAATAGGTCTTTCTTACCCTCTCTGATAGCCGCTAGTTGTATCGAGTCTCTATAGGTTGTTTAGTGCATGCTGCGCTGCCGCTCAGTCCACTATACCTTTGTAGGCGAGGACCGCCGAATTCTAGCCTCGCCGTGTACTGGCCTCAGTACTGACGCTCCTCTTTTTCCTTTGCCCTTTGTCGGCGCCCCTTTTGTTTTAGCAGGTTTTGATATCGACGTCGTTAGCAGGGTTACCCTTCCGGCTTGGCCTGGGCAGGGTTATGGACGCCATTGGTTATTCTTCAGGGCTCTTAGCCCCATTTGCATCTTGTCCGTAGCTGGACGCTCTATCGTTTTCAAGGTGATTTGGATCTTTGTTCTGTATATCTGTATTCTTGACTCGTTGAGTCGCTGTTGTATATATATCTGTTCTTTGGGTCCCATCGAGGACTGTTGTGTAATGTTATTACTTTGTTTTCCACCCGCACGAAAGTGCCTGGTGGGTACATTTGAATCGTTTCTATGCGGGTTTGGCGGGTTTCGCTAAAACTTGCATAGGGCCGATTCTGAGGGTGTTACAGAGTGGTATCAGAGCTTAGCAGTTGCGATACCCCACAAGTCTAGCCTGTAGGATAACCTAGCTAACGGCCGAAGTAGAGTGTCAAACCTATTTTTGCAAAATCGGTTGGATAGTTTTGATTAGGTCTGATTTTACTCCTTACCCCTCTGCTGCTCTCCTCTCACCTCTGCGTGTTTTGAATCCGCTCTCTTCTCTCTTCGAGACTAGGATTTCTCGTGGTTGGGTTCCGTCGTACCTTCAGGGTTTCGCTTCCTCCTTTGATAACGGTGTTCTACCCTCCGGTGTTCATGCTGTCTGAGGAATCCGTCTACTGTGGTACCATTCTTGTTCCTTGTTTGTGCCTTCCGGTGTTTTCCGACGCGACGACATCATCTACGCCAGATCCGATGCAGAGTCTGCATCACTCCTTTGTTTCTGAACCTCGATTGTCGAGATCTTCAGTCTGAATTCCGAGAGTTGGTTGCATAATCCGCCTATTCGCGTGCAGAGTAATGGTTTGAGTGCGGGATGGAGTCGCGACCATACCACTACTCTTATCATTTGCTTTGTATATTGAATCGTGGATCGGTGCAATTCTACTCCTTCCATGGAAGTTAGTGGTGGACTTACCTTTAACTTCGTCCGTTGTTTATCCGGAGTGCTCTTTTGACGAACGTGAACAACGACCTTTGTTAGTGGTGTCGCGAGGGTCTACACGAAGCGAGAAGACGCAGATCGCCGACCTTCCTTCCGGTACCATGAGGCGGATCTCGAGGGCGAGATCCATTGTTAGTGGTGTCGAATTGTGGCATCCCGCAAAACCACTACTAGAAAATCGCGTTGATTTTGTGCATTGCATCATCATGACATCATCATGCATATTATTTTTTACTTGAAAACTATGTTGCGAAAGTCTATTGTTTTCTAAAACTAGCCCTCATTCTATTTCAAATTAAACCCCCGGATGTTTCCGGATATTTTGTTTGTCTAAAACTAAATTACAACAGTTATTTTTAAATTAAATAAGAATCTATATTATTTTTTAGGGGGGCAGTCGAACGGGCCGATTCGACCCAGTCGACCACCCCCAGAATAAAAATCGGTCCACCCTAAACCCCGTTTTACACCAAGACCTAGTCTACCCACCCAACCAGCCACATCACCCCCTCCTATCGCGAGACGCCACCTCACCCTCTTCCTTCCCTCCAGCCAACCCCCAGCTGCCACGTCACCCCAGCCATCTCTCTCACCCACCAACCCTGCCAGCCCTCCCCACTCCCCAGCAGCCTCACACCGAATCCCCACCCCGGCCCCGCTCCCCTGTCCCACCCGCCTGCCCCACTCGACCTCGTCTTCCCCGCAGCCACCTCTCTTCCCCCCCGCGCGTCCCCCAGCGAGCACCTTCCCGCTTCCTCCTGGCGCCCGCCGCCGCCACCACCGGCCCGTCGCCCGCATCCCGCCCGGCGCCCTCCTTCTCCCCCGACCCGCGCCCTCTCCCCGTCCTCCCCGCGGCAGAGCTCCCGACCCCGTCGCCAGGCCCTCACCGCCCGTCGGCACCGGCTGCGTCCCCGTCGCCGCCCCGTCCTCCTCGCCTCCGGCCTTCCTCGCCGGCCGTCACCCTCCTCTGCAACCACCCCGCCCTCCGTATTCGAGCCCGCGCGCCGCCCCGGCCTCCATCCTCTCCGGCCTGGACGCATGGAGCCCGCCGCCGCGAGTACCTCTGGCCGCCTATCGTCGTGGCACAGACCCTTCCTCCAGCGGACCTGCGCCCCTCTCCGCGTCCTCCTCTGCCGACCCCCGCTCCGCCGTCCCCGCCGCCGCCGGCGTCCCTCCGAGCCTGCACCGCCGCCGCCCTTCCTCCTCGCCCTGCCAGCGTCCCTCCTCTCCGGCCTCTCGTCGCCGCCCGGCCCCGGCCGCACAAGCTCGCCGTTCCGCAACGCAAGCTAGACGACGCTGCCGCTGTCGGTCCGGTTCTCCTCGTGGGCTGACCACAGTACGACCACGACCCTGCCAGTCTCTTCCTGTCGACCTGTTGTTGAAGTGGCGATGGTGCTGGCCTTGTTTAGATCGGTTCTGCCAAGCTACCACGCATCGCTGACCCAATATCGTCCACGGAACTCCAATGTCTTCTTCATGGATCTGATGTTCGAAGACCGTATACCCCGAAGACCGAACCCGATGACCGCCAAGAACCACGACACGGATACACCGAGTTCTCCATCGAGGACACCAAGACCGTCGATATAAAACCAAATGACGTCAAGCACTTCGCCGCGGAACGACAAGTACTTCACCCCGGACATCGAGACCCGGAACGACAAGTACTCCTTCCCGGACGCGATGCTCGAGAACCCAGACGGCAAGGACACCGACGCAGAACGCCAAAGTTCTTCATCCCGGACGCCAAGACCGACCCGATACGCGACCCCGACAAGATCTTCGCGACTACAAGATCGACACCGACTCGGAAGAATCCGATGCGCCCCCGACACCGAACCAAGTCCTCCTTCCCGGACGCCGTTTCCGCCGAGAACGAATTCGTCGAACCCTGAACCCTGAGACTGAACCCCGAACCCCGGAAACACCAAGCTCGCCGAACCCTAACGTGTGACCCCTTTTCCGAGCCCCTATTTTATAAATGCCATCTATATAAATTGTTGCATATTAAATTGACATACTCGCATGCATATTGTCATGTGGTTTGGGGGCCTTATGCCGATTCACCTAAATTAAATATGGGGCCATATGCGGGCTTATCTAGTCTTATATTGGCCCCATTTAAATTGGTGTAGCGAACCGAAGCCATGTTTGATCTTGCTAATTCAACATTTAATTTGCGGGGTAGATAAACAACTTGAACCATCTAACTAATTGTCGGGACCCCGGTTCCGCTTAATATGGCCTAATTGCATCGCACCTTTGCCATGTCATACATCATACATGCATCATGCCCGATCTTTTGCCGTAGTATTAAATATTGCATCCGATGTTTATTCTAGTGTTTTGCTTCTTCGCGGATAAGGACGTTGAGTTGATGCGAGTGTCGACCCGATCTTCGGTTGAACCTCCGACAATGTTTTCAGGCGAGCATCTCCCCCTTTCTACCTATCTTACTTTATAGTATTTATTCCCTCCTGTTGATCTATTGCTATCTGTGTTGCGATGCTCTAGTTTCCGTACCCGTGATATCCCTTGCAGCCATATATTGCCTTGGACACATCCATTACCTGTTGTTTGGTAGATAGTTGGACTTGCGCGTCGTAGTCGCTTGCTCAAGTGCTGTTGCGTGTCGTCAAGTACCGCAGTTGTTGGAGTATTGCCGTATGTTGAATGTTGGAGATGATCATGGCTTTAATTATCGTTCACTTTAATTACTGTTTAACAACTAAAATTGAAGTAGGTAAGCAGAGGCACAGGTGGGCAATAGATGTTATTTGGTTGTTAATCGTCCACTTGTGTCCCGTAGGACCCCGAGTTCTTGACACCTGTTCCGAGATCGAGCGCGCTAACCACAGGTGGGGAGATATGGGCCCCCCATTGATTAGTACCTGATTTCAAAGTATTGTACTGGGGGCCACAAACTAGTTTGAGGTTTTATTTACTATCATGTACTTATGCCATGCTTTACTGCTTTATTTACGATTGTGTGAGGAGCGCCTGTACTGTTTTGGAAGCGGAGTGTTTTCGTGGTATCGACAGGCCCAGTTTTGGGGTTTCCTGTCGTATACAGCCACTGTCGCAAACCCTGAGTCTGTCTCGGAGATCGGCCGACTTCGTTGCGGGTGTACTTAGTGGGGTGGCCCCCCGTGCTTGCTTTGGTCTGGAAACGTCGTGACTTAGGCCCCGCCGACATACCGATGGGTGTATGTTAACTGATCTGGCAAAAAGGGTCAAAGTGCTTGTGGATACTTTGGTGCACCCCTGCAGGGTTTAATCTTTTCGAGAAGCCGTGTCCGCGGTTATGGACGACTTGGAGCACAGTGCTTGATCATAGACAACTATAACTAAAGTTTACTGTTATAAATTGACTTGTATCCGAAATGACTAGTAATCAGCTTCACCACAACGGAATGGCTAAATAAAAGTACCAACAACTGCTGGGTTTTGGGATATCTCATGCTAATTGTATCTGACTAGTAAGTGTTGCAACTACAACGGAATGGTTAACTAAAATTGCCCACTGCTTATTATATCAGGATGACTATCTGTGCTTGACTAGTAATTGCTGCAACGATAACCGAATAAATAAAACTGCCAACTGTGTGAGTTCCTCGGTTGACTTCCTCGTTTGGTCTCGAGGGGGAAACACCAGGATGGTTTGTTTGGTGTTAGAATCAGGTTGGATCCGAATAGGTCTTTCTTACCCTCTCTGATAGCTGCTAGTTGTATCGAGTCTCTATAGGTTGTTTAGTGCATGTTGCGCTGCCGCTCAGTCCACTATACCTTTGTAGGCGAGGACCCGCCGAATTCTAGCCTCGCCGTGTACTGGCCTCAGTACTGACGCTCCTCGTTTTCCTTTGCCCTTTGTCGGCGCCCCTTTTGTTTTAGCAGGTTTTGAGATCGACGTCGTTAGCAGGGTTACCCTTCCGGCTTGGCCTGGGCAGGGTTATGGACGCCATTGGTTATTCTTCAGGGCTCTTAGCCCCATTTGCATCTTGTCCGTAGCTGGACGCTCTATCGTTTTCAAGGTGATTTGGATCTTTGTTCTGTATATCTGTATTCTTGACTCGTTGAGTCGCTGTTGTATATATATCTGTTCTGTGGGTCCCATCGAGGACTGTTGTGTAATGTTATTACTTCGTTTTCCACCCGCACGAAAGTGCCTGGTGGGCACCTTTGAATCGTTTCTATGCGGGTTTGGCGGGTTTCGCTAAAACTTGCATAGGGCCGATTCTGAGGGTGTTACAGCAACAAAAACCTTGCCCTCGGATCTGTGATAGAAGGAATACCCAATAGTTTCCTTAGGGTATCCTATGAAGACGCATTTTTCCGCTTTGGGTTTGAGTTTATCCGGTTGAAGTTTCTTCACATAAACATCGCATCCCCAAACTTTAAGAAATGACAGCTTAGGTTTGTTTCCAAACCACAATTCATACGGTGTCTTTTCAACGGATTTAGATGGTGCCCGATTTAAAGTGAATGCAACAGTTTCTAGTGCATAGCCCCAAAATGACAACGACAAGTCCGTCAGAGACATCATAGATCGAACCATATCTAATAAAGTACGATTTCGACGTTCCGACACACCATTTCCCTGTGGTGTTTCGGCATGTGTGAGTTGTGAAACAATTCCACACTCTTTCATGTGAGTGCTAAACTCGTAACTTAGATACTCACCTCCACGGTCAGACCGTAGAAATTTGATCTTTCTATTACGATGATTTTCCACTTCATTCTGAAATTCCTTGAACTTTTCAAAGGTTTCAGACTTGTGTTTCATCAAGTAGATATAACCGTATCTACTCAAATCATCTGTGAAAGTAACAAAATAACGATATCCACCTCGCGCCGACACACTCATTGGACCGCATACATCAGAATGTATGATTTCCAATAAATCTGTCGCCCGTTCCATTGAAACGGAAAACGGCGTTCTAGTCATCTTGCTCATAAGGCATGGCTCACATGTATCAAATGATTCATAATCAAGTGATTCCAAAAGTCCATCCGAATGGAGCTTCTTCATGCGTTTAACGCCAATATGACCTAGACGGCAGTGCCACATATATGCGGATATATCATCATTTAGTTTAATCCTTTTAGCATCAACATTATGAATATGTGTAACATTATTATCGAGATCCAAAAGAAATAAACCATTCATCATCGGTGCATGACCATAAAAGATTTCATTCATATAAATGGAGCAACCATTGTTCTCGGATTTAAATGAATAACCACTTCGCACCAAACACGATCCAGATACAATGTTCATGCTTAGTGCAAGCAACAAATAACAATTATTCAAGTTTATAACTAATCCCGATGGCAAGTGGAGAGGCAGCGTTCCGAAGGCGATCACATCAATGCGTGATCCATTGCCGACACGCATCTTGACCTCACCCCTTGCTAGCGGTCGCTTGTTCCGCAGCCCCTGATTCGAGTTACAAATATTAGCAACTGAACCGGTATCAAATACCCAGGTGCTACTGCGAGCACTAGTCAAGTACACATCAATAACATGTATATCATATATACCTTTGTTTGCCTTGCCGGCTTTCTTGTCTGCCAAATACTTGGGGCAGTTGCGCTTCCAGTGGCCAGTCCCCTTACAATAGTAGCACTCGGTATCAGACTTGGGTCCAACTCGGGGTTTCTTTTCAGGCACGGCAACAGGCTTGCCGCCCTTACTTCCCTTCCGTTTTCCCTTCTTGTCTTTCTTGAAACCAGTGTTCCTATTGATCATCAACACTTGATGTTCCTTTTTGATCTCCACTTCTGCAGTTTTAAGCATTGACAGAAGCTCGGGGAGAGACTTCTTCATGCCTTGCATATTATAGTTCATCACGAAGCTCTTATAGCTAGGTGGCAGAGACTGCAGAACACGATGGATTCCTAAGTCAATGGGAATCGATATTCCCAAGGACACAAGCTTATCGGCGTAACCCGACATCTTGAGTACATGCTCACTAATGGAGTTGTGCTCTTCCATCATGCAGCTAAAGAACTTTCTGAAGCGTTGTAGCTCTCTACAGCAGCATGTGTGTCGAAAATCATTTTCAACTCACCCATTGTATCAAAAGCATTGCCATTTTCTAAACGCTTTCGAAGTTCCGGCTCTAGCCCATACAATATGCCGCAATGAACTAAGTTGTGGTCCTCCTGACGAGTCTGATAGACATTCTTCTCCTCGTCAGGGGCATCATCTAAAGGTGGGGGGCCTAACGGCGCTTCTAGCACATATTGCTTTTCTGCAGCAGAGAGGAGAATCCTCAAATTCATGGCCCATTCGGTAAAGTTGCTATCGTTCGTTGCAAGTTTCTCTTTCTCCATGAACACATTGAAATTAAAAGCAGGTGGTGCCATCTACAATAGAATTTGTAAAGTTTAGACTAAGTATATGATAGATTGAGTTCAACTAATCCATATTACGAATGAACTCCCACTCAAAAACGACATCCCTCGTGCCTTTTTGGTGATTACATGGACCAAATCCACTACACCAAGTCCGATCATCACGTGAGTCGGTGTAGCTTCAAAGGCGAGCATCAAATGGCAATCATATCAACTATATGACTCATGCTTAACCTTTCGGTCCGTGTTCCGAGGCCATGTCTGTACATGCTAGGCTCGCCAAGTTAGAAACTTAGTATTCGCGTGTGTAACTGTTTTACACCCGAAATATGGTCGTGGATCCAAGAACACCCGATCATCACGTGATGTCTTGGAGCGACGAAAACATAATCGGTGCATACTAAAGGAAGAACACAATCTTATCTTGATATTTAAAATAGGGATCATATTATTATGCTAACAAAGCGCTAAACAAGCAATATAAGATGCTATCAAACATCACATGTTTATTAGTGAAATGATATGGTTCCCGCATATGATCTCTATCATGTGCACCGTGGTATCATCACTATCATACCTATATGTGTAAGTCCAAGGTCCATGGAGATTACACGTTATGTATGTTGTAAGAGTATCATCTCATACTTCTACTTACAACATCACCATATCATAACACTAGCCCAGCAACAATCGAAACTAGACGCCTCTAATTTATCCATTGCAAGTTTTACGTGGCTTGGGGCTTTCGAGATAGAACCGTTCTTACCTACGAACATGAACCACAACGAGGATAACCAAATTGTTGAAAATTCGTTGCAAAATAGATATTGACTATAGTAGGAGAGACAGACACCCGCTAGCCACTTATGCAAACTAGTTGCATGTCAAGCGTGGAACAGGTCTCATGTGCGAGGACATGTAAAGTTTGTCCGGGCCGCTTCATCCCACTATGCCACCAATATCCAAAATTACAACAAAGGAGCAACAACATGATCATCATCGCCCACATACTAATATGTGTACTACCCGTGTAAATCATCTACGCATAGATCCGGCTCTGATACCACTGTAGGGGTTCGCAGCATAGAAAACAAAAAATTTCCTACGATGGGAACTATGTACCAAGATCTATCTACTAGATACAAACAACGGGCGGATGTATATCCGTAGAGAACATACCATTGAAGACCAACAAAGCTTAACGAGTTCAACTCGTGGTTGATGTAGACGATCTCTTGCCGATCTCAAGATCGAGAGGAAGTCCTAGCGCTGCAAAGCAGCAGCGCATCCGTGCTCGCACACACGTACAAGACACCGGGCAACCTCCGCCTCCTCGCTCCAGCGATGCAGCGGAAGCACAACCCTTTCTTGCCGAATAGCCACCGGGAACATGTATCTCGCTAGTCCGAGACCATGGGGGATAAATTCTAGAGGGGGAGAGAGATCCTTCACGAGGAGGTATGTGAGACAAGTGAGAGGAGGGGCTCCTTTTATAGGAGGGGGGCACCCAAGGGGGTGGCCGCCGGGCATGGGGGCAGACCCCTACCCTCCTTCATTCATGTGGGTGGACACTCCACTCACAAAATGTCCTTTAAATTCCCTCCACTCAAATTCCCATTAAATTTCCACCAAATTTAATGCAAACTCTCATTAAATAAAACTCTTTTATTTTTATTCAGAATTTTGTCAATTACTTTAATGACAAACATTCACAAATAACCCCTTTCTAGAATTCCATTTCACATGCATAACCACTTTATGCAATTTCACCCAAAAACCTGTTTCGGTATCTAGTGAAATAAATTCTTGCGCTTGTTTATTCTTTCGGCATGAAACATTTGCTCCAACTGGATGCCAGTGTCCCTTAAGTGTGTCACCCTATGGTTCGCGAATAATGCGGACATGATCGAGACCCTTCTCCGATCAATAATCAGTAGCGGGACCTGGAGATCCATACTGACTCCCACACATTCAACGATGACTTTTCCTGTGATGTCGGAACCTTTTATGCTTGTATCTTAATCCCTTTGTTTCACGATATATTACATGTCCGAGATTCGATCATCGGTATCTACATACCTAGTTTGATCTCGTTACTGACATGCACTCTTTTCTCGCTCCCGTGATATAACATTCTAGTGATCAAATCACTTGCTTGCAAGCTAACCAATGTGATATCACCGAGAGGGCCCAAAGCATATCTATCCGTCATCGGGATGAACAAATTACACTCTTGATCCATGATTCTCAACATAACACTTTAGTAGCTTTGAAGCCATCTTTATAATCACCCAGTTACGGAGTGACGTTTGATGTCAACAAGAAACTCTTCCGGTGTTAGTGATTGGCATGATCTCATGGTCTAAGGATTAGGACTACTTCGTAGTTTGTTTATAGCAATATAAACTCAATGACTTTGATCGTAATGCTATACTTCGGATGAATGTTCATCACACCATTACACTAATGTTGTGATCTCGTTATTAACAACATCCAATGTCTATGATCAGGAAACCGTGATCATCTTGTTAATCAAAGAACTAGTTTATGAGAGAGGCATAACTAGGAACTTTCTGTTTGTTTATTAAACACACATGTATTAACGTTTCCGTATTAATACAATTATAGCATGCAAAATAAACATCTATCATATACTTGGAATACACATAATAAACATTTTATTATTGCCTCTCAGGGCATATTCCCTTCAGTTGGCACGACGGGGAGGCGTCTGTTAGTTTGATAGGGATAAGTAATGATGGATAGGTCTAAAGTAGTTCTAACACACCACCCAGAACAATCAACAAGCAACTAATCACTTAACATCCTATGAGTTTAACTCATGAGTTGACAGAAACAACAAGTTTTCTTGAAACAATCAACCTAGTATAGTCATACCTCATAGGTCAATATGATCCACACTCTAACATGATATCAATGTTTTTGGTAGGCAATCTAATGTCTCTTGGTTCTCACTTGTAGTCCTTAGTTATGTCTAAGTTGAAGTCCTTGGTGAAACTAAAGTTGAAGTCATTGGTCATGGTGAAGGCTTTGTCCATCAAGTTGAAAAGGAAGAGATGTAGAATCAAAACCAAAAAGGTTGAGGAAAGAGTTTACAAGATTGTTTGTAAATAAGTTTTGGAACAAATACAACTCCTATTTTTCTAAGGGGTTTTGTCCAATCCTAGGGTTACAATCCTACAGGCAACACAGTGCTCTGATACCATCTGTAGAGGTCCCAACCTTTAATAAGGTAGAGATCCCTGTGTTTACAATGCTAGTCCCTGGATCAATAGCTAGCATCCATAGTTAAGATGTAATATCAAGAAACAAAGGTCATAATACAACTTTATAACCAGGAATAAAATAATTCATTACATCTTACATAGCTCATTTGGCTATCTCATTACAATGCAGCAGAAAAAACTATAGCATGGAGTCCTTCATCTTCAAAGTGCCACATGCAATCATGTTGGTTGTAGACTTGTAATCCTATTCAACACACTTCACTAACATCAAACAAACCTGCAACATAATAAGTTGCAGCCACAAGGGTCAATACATTTGAATTGTATTGGCAAGTTTCACTACTATGTAGAAATAAGTGGATCCTATCAATACATGCATATTTGTCTAAGTAGGGTTTAGGCTCATTTGCAGAAAGCAATATAGTTTTATCCTATCTTTTCAAAATAGTTTTGATCTTTTGACAATCTTTCTGAGCTCCTTGGAAAACTCCAAGTGCTTCTAATCCCTTGTTGACACCATCAAATTTTACTTTGAGAAATTGGAATGTCGAGATCTTCCATAGCTTCAGGCCTTAGTTGCTCAGAGTTGTCCGTAATCGGGGACACAACTAAGTACTTAGAATTTGATCTTCTACAGAAGTTGTACACTTTACCCACATGACACAATCTCGTCTTGACGCCACCAGTGGCCGCTGGATATGTACTCACCAAATGGAGTACCGGCAGATCGAGAATGTGACAAAGTCTTTCCATAGAAGTCCTCCCAATACACAATGCTAGCTTGTCTTCCAGGCACCAATGTAAGGATATATTTCCAATACACAATTCTAGTTAACCTGAAGATGCCAATGCAAGGGTCTTCCACTATGTAGTTGACTAAGCCAGAGCCATTTAGCATGTGGCTGTACACGGAAGCCACTATACGAAAAACATGTTCAATCTCTAAGTCCATGGGTGGTTTTCTTCTAGTGCACATACAAAAAGATAGCCATATAAACATGGTTCCCTTTGTTGCCACCTTGTCCAAAACTTGAGTATCTTCTTTCCACCCAGGTGGTTCATTGAGTACTTGTTTTATTATATAAAACATATATTTTTCTAACACTTCATATAATCATGATATGATATTACACCCCAAGTCTATAGCAGGGCTAAGCATACTAAAACTATGATGTTTTCACTAAGGAAGATGGATTTCCTAATAGGACATAGCATAGCATAGAAATATAGTAGCCCTATCATGCATACTACAAAAATACCACTAAGTGTAGTGAAAATAGTAGGACATGGGTGATAGTGTAACTTGCCTTTTTAGTAGAGAATATTGGGTCACTCCTTGATCTTGCAAATAATCACACTCCTCAAACTTCACTACAATTCAATCAAGCAAGCACATATTCAAACTAGCATTCAAACAATTCACCACATAAAACAATAAGATCAAGCAATGCTTGCAAGCATGCAAAAGATTGTTTTATTTGAAAAAGTGGTTTCTAGTAGGCTCTAAACATTTTAATGCTCCTATTGGTCATTTACCAAAGTGGTAAAACCATTTAAATTCAAGTTGGTGAAAATGGCCATTTAAATCATTTTTGTTTTGTTAAAATGATTTATATCAAAGTAATAGTTTGTAGTGTTAGTCAAATATATTTTTAAACACAAATGTTAGTGTTTATGGTCAAAGTGTTTTAATATTAATCCATTTGCAAAATGTTTCATCCAAACTCCATTTTTAATTCAAAGCAATATTTTTATTTGCTAGAAATGCTTTTAACAAAGTAATATTTTACTAAGGTTCATCAAATATGTTTTCAAATCCCAAAACTTGGTGTTTAGGGTCAGAGAGTTTAAATCATATCATTTTCCAAAAGGTTTTACTTTAAAAGCATTTTTAAACCATAATCAATATTTTTATTTAGCTAGAAATGCTTTTATTCAAAGATTTAATTCCTAAGTGTCACCAAATATACTTTTAAATCTAAAAGTTGGTTTATATGGTCAGTAGGTTCAAAAAATCCATTTGCAAAATATTTTACCATAAAAACAATTTTATAATAAATTTTATATTCAAAATATGCCTAAATAAGTTTCTGCAAAAACAACCAATTTTACAGAAGCAATTCATTAAAAAAAGTGCATGGTTACAAAGTACTCTCTCCTCTGATTCCATTGATATAAAATTTGTAAAATTTGGACGTGTAGATTTAAAGTTATGATTTTTGCAAAATCCAACATCTAATAGAATGTTTCTTTTTATTTAAAATAACACAGTGCCACGCGTCTTGTTCTTATAGGCGCGTACCGGTTCGCGCGGATCGCGCTTTGTGGGTTGTTGGATTTAAAGCGCATCACACGGCTCAGGATCAAATGTACCCCTTCGATTAAAATCTAATCCTACTCCTTTGATCAAGACCCAACGGACCACAACAACTTGACCAAGTACTAGCGGCGGTGGCGGACGGAGGCGCGCGCTCAGAAGGTGACGTTGCCGATGAACTAGGTCGCGCGGGAGAGAGAGGATGCTCACCAGACCCGCAGGAGTGTGGCGATGCTGAACGTAGTCTCTGTTCGTCGAGGGGCGCTCGGGAGTAGCGATGATTTCTCACCGGAGTTTGCGGCGGCGCCAGGTGCTTCTGTTCGTCGACGGGGGCGAGGTTATAGGCCATGACAAAGCAAATGGATGACACTGTTAGGTGCGCGCGAAGATGCTGAACATGCGGCTAACAAGAAGAGAGAAAGGGGCAGTCTGTTATTATGGGGAGGGGTCGCCGGAGAAGTTGCAGACGTCGGCGGTGTTCAGAGGTCGTTCTTGCCGATGCTCTGGGGCAAGCGCGGCCAAGATGGAACCACTGGTATATGCGCAATGGTCTGTGGAGTAGTCTTGTGGGTACTAGGAGGCAAGGGGAGGATCTACGTCGCCGGAATCGGCCGGAGTCGCTCGTCAGGGCAGGGGGTTTCGAGGTTGCGATTGTGGCAGACTGGTGGCCGAGAGGAGATGGCGCCTAGGGGAAAAGAGAGAGGAGGAGTAGGCGTTTAAGAATGTGTCGTCTCTGGCGTGGTTTAATCGCGCATTTATGCGTATTTACTGGAGTTAATCGCGGTAGTAAACGACGAGGTGCGAGGGGAACGGTCGAGGGTGGAGACGATGACTGACAGAGTGGGGCCTGGTTGTCTGCGAGAGAGAGAGAGAGGGCGTGTGGGGTCTGCTGGTCAGCGTCTGTGTGGGTGTGTTTGCGCGTGAGAAAAGAAAATGCTTCGGGATGGAATGCGCTGCGAGTTTGGGCTGGACTGGGCCTTGCTGCTGGGCTGGGTTTGTTTCTTTTTTTATACTTAATCTTTTTCTTTTTCCTTTTATATTTTTCTGTTTTGATTTTTGGTCAAATAATTCAAACACCATTTGAATTCAAACCTTTAGCAAACTTTCAACAAGCTTCTATACTGTTTTAAATATGTTTTTAAAGTCCATTTTAGAATAATTCTTTTATTCTTTTAGGGTCTATTATTTTTTTTAAAATAGACATTTGTCTTTATTTCAAATAATATTTTTAATTTGTTTTCAAACTCTATTTGAATTCTGAATTTTACCAAATATTTTTCAGTAGGTTTTAGTTAAAATAATTCACTTTGAATTATTATTTAAAATACTATAATATGGTTTATAAAAAAATTTGGGAATTGACTTTATTTAAATAAAATTGGATAATAATCAATCCTAATGATTTTATTTAAATAATTCTTTACTCTTTCTATTAATCAATAATATTTTATTTTATTTGCTTGGCCAAGATTTAATTTGGCTTTTTAAAATAGTCCTTATTTATTTATTTCTTCCTTTGCTCATAAAATCCATATATTTTTATTTAAAGATCTAAAAATGGTGATTCCAACTTTTATAATTTTATTTATTATTTGTTTATCTTCTTTTTTTAAATCCCTTTTCATTCAAAGTTTGTTCAAGATGGGTCTTTGATGTTTCCATTTGGAATAAAAAAGTTTCTTTTCACCCTAAATTTCAACAATTATTTATCTTGTTTATTTATTTTTCACATTTCAAAATTTGGAAAATTTTGGGATGTGACATTAAAGCCCTCGCAAACTTGATGGCACACTTTATATTCTTTGCCCTAATAAACTTGAACATTGTGTCTTCTATGTTGTATATGCTTGCACTTATACGTTGGAATTAGCAGAACCGTGCTATCATGGGGAACGTTTTCAACATTGCACTTGTACTTTGTATACAGTTGATATCATGCTCTTTTGTCTATGGATGTCACCATTGTGAAATCAAGAGGGAACTTGTAAGTCCATGGAGTTTGTATCCTGTGTTAGAGAAACGCCTGGGCCGCTAGCCTAAGCCATGCCTAATCATGGTGGAAACTTGCAGCATCACCACATTGACATCTATGAAGCATTCTTCTTATAAAAAAAGAGACACATTGAGAAAAGAGGAAAGAGAGAAAAAAGCAACATATTCCCATGGTAAATAAGAAGATTTCTAAGATGCTCATTGTTTGCTTGCCTTGTTATTTTGGTTATGGGATAGCTCCTGTACCATGTGGAAGGGGTACCCCGTTCTCAATGATATGCAAATACTTATAATGACATGAACTTACAGGTGACTAAAGTTGAGTAGCATGAGGTGTGGCTGTCCTATTCAAGGGACTTGAGATTACCAACTTATACTTCATCAAGCATATACTCCATATTTTTTCACTTTAACCTTAACCACTTCAAGATGCTTATGATAGGGGCAATGAGGGCTGAAAGCTAACAAGTACCATAATTTTTGGAAGCTCTTTTTGAAACTTGAAATCCCTGCTTTCTTTATAAAAGGCCTTTCTTCCACCATTATTTGAGTCTCCACCTTCTACCTTTAGGCAGCATTAAGAGAGCATAGTTGTCATTCTGTGTCCAGTATTCCAAAACTTATTGATTGATGCATATTGTGATATGACTTGTTCTTGTGATATTTGTTTCTAGTCACCCTTGTGAACTTTGAAGGTGTCCTATGCATCTATTTGCTACTCTATGAGGGACAAGATGATTGCCACTATGCTATGTTTTCTATATGTGAAACAAACAAACGTTTTTCAATGCATGTTATTGATGATCTTTGTTTGTAGCTTGTCATGTTGCATGCATAGTTACTATGTCCTATTGTTAGAACTCCATCTTTCATGCACATGTTTAGAGTTCTTTGATCCCAGCTTTCAATGCTTGCAAATGGTTGGATCTTTATTGTGAGGATGCATGTCACCTCAAAAATTATTCTTTTTATCACTTACCTACTCGAGGAAGAGCAGGAGTTAAGCTTGGGGATGTTTGATACGTCGGAAACGTATCTATAATTTTTTATGCTCCATGCTTGTTTAGTATCTACTTTTCTTTGCTTGTCTACACTTTGAGGTGCTTTTTTCATGTTTTCTGGTACTAACCTATTAACAAGTTGCCACAGTGCATGTTGCCTGTTTTTTGCTGTTTTTGGTTTTAGAAAAGTTAGTAAAGAAATATTCTCGGAATTGGAAGGGACAAACGTCAAAGTCAATAACTTTCCGTGGGGAACAAGAATACAGAAGACGAGACGGAGACGCAAGCCAGGGCGGCCAGACCTCCCTAGGCGCGGGTGGGCCCTGCCCCGCGCCTGGGAGGGGTGTGGCCCCTCTGGCTGCCTACTCGGTCTCCCTCTTCGCCTATAAGAAGCCCCCGATGCAGAAACCCTAAAAACCCGATCAAATATCCACGAAATCGTCTGTAGCCGCCGCCACCATCGTCCCTAGATCGGGGGGATCTGAAGTTCTTCCCGACACCCTGCCAGAGGGGAGATCATCCCGGAGGCCTTCTCTCCGGTATGATGTGTGAGTAGTTCCACCTTGGACTATGGGTCCATGTAGTATCTAGATGGTTGTATCTCCTCCTTTGTGCTTTCATGTATAGATCTCGTGAGCTCCATTCATGATCAAGATCTAATATATTTATAATCATGCATGTTGTGTTTGTGGGGATCCGATGGATATTGAGATTATTATGTTGGTTTGATTAATGGTTTTTTCTTTATGATTCTATCATGTCCGTGTTGTTTGTGATCTTGCATGCTCTCCATTGTTAGTAGCTATCTTGGCCAAGTAGTTACCAGTGACTCCAAGAGGGAGTATTTATGCTCGATAGTGGGTTCATGCCTCTAGTTTCCAAGGGAAGTGACAATAATCTCTTCGGTTGTAGATGCGATGTTGCTACTAGGGAGAAATCAATGGTCTCTTGTTCATGGAACATGTGGACTATTTACCTTACACACTTTGCTTAAAACAGCTGTCTGTTGCTTGCAACTTAATACTCGAGGGCGTTCGGATGATAACCTGAAGGTGGACTTCTAGTCATAGATGCAGTTGGATGGCAGTCTATGTATCTTTTTGTATTGTCCAATCGAATCTCGTAGGATCTTTCTGACTAGTAATTGCATTGTTATGCCTTGCTCAGTTCGTGTCAATTGCCCTGCTGTAATTTGTTTACCCTTCATGCCATGTTGTTTATCTAAGGAGAGCACCTCTAGCGAACTATGGACCCCGGTCCAATATTTACCATTGATACATCTTCCACTGTTACTTGTTTACTTGTTGCAAACCATTACCTTCCACACCATACGTTTAATCCTTTGTTATAGCAAACCGGTGACCTTGACAACCTCACTGATTCGTTGGGGCAAAGTCTTGAGTTTGTGTTGTGCAGGTCTCCGTGTTTCTTGCAACACCTGTGTGACGTTTCCTTCCTCCTCCTGGTTCGATAACCTCGGTTTCTTACTGAGGGAAACTTGCTATTGTGCTGCTTCATACCTTGCTCTTGGGGTTTCCAACGAAGCATCCCACGACAAGTGTTGGGCGCCATCACGTATCAGTGCCTAAGGATAGAAGGTGGAGACTTAATATAAAAGTGGAAGAAAGGCCCTTCAAAGGGAAGCAGGGATTACAAGTTTCATCAAGAGCTTCCAAAAATTATGGTACTTGTTAGCTTTCAGCTCTCATTGCCCCTATAATAAGCATCTTAAAGTGATTAAGGTTAAAGTGAACAAAGTATGGAGTATATGCTTGACAAAGTATAAGTTGGCAATCTCATGTCCCCTGAGTACGAGGGTCGCTCCTCATGCTACTCAACTTTAGTCACCGGTAAGTTCTTGTCATAGTAAGTACATGTGTATCATAGAGAACCGCCAACGGGGTACCCCTTGCCCAATGATACAGGAGCTATCCCATATCAAAATGACAAGGCAAGCAGACAATGAGCATCTCAGCAATCTTCTTATTTACCATGGGAAAATGGTGCTTTTTTCTCTCTTTCCTCATCTTTTTTTTCTTTTTCTCAATCTCTTTTTTTGTCTCTTTTTTTATAAGAAGAATGCTTCATAGATTCCTCACTATGGTGATGCTACAAGTTTCCACCATGATTAGGCATTTCTTAGGCTAGCGGCCCAGGCATTTCTCTAGCACACATACATAACTCCATGGACTTACAAGATCCCCTTTTATTTCACACCGATGACATCCGGAAACAAAAGATACAGATATCAACTGGGTAGATATTTACAAGTGTTGAAAGCGTTCCCCTTGACAGCACAGTTCTGCTAATTCCCCAACTTATAAGTGCAAGCATATACAACATAGATGACACAATGGTTCAAGTTTATTAGGGGCAGGAAAAATAAAGTGTGCCATCAAGTTCGTGAGAGCTTTAATCACTAAGTTTTCACATAACAAAATACGTATTAATTGGAAGATAGATGAAAACAAGAATATACTTGGAATGGTGTAACACACCATGCATAGGAATTTATAGTGGACACTTTAGAATAACTTGGTTTCTTTGGAGTAGGATGCATGAGTAGAGATTACTCATACAAGTGGAGGCTAGCAAAAGACTGGGAGCGACCAACTAAGAGAGCAATAATGGCCATAATCATGCAAAGCGACAAAACATTACTAATCAAAGCATAAAGTGGTACCACAAGTTAAAAACTAAATGATCATAGAGGCTATGGTGACTGGTTCATAGTCATAACATGGTGTGAGCATGTGCCAAGTCAGCCTAAATAAAGCATCAAAGGAGAATACCACAATACTATGCTTTTGTATGCTAAAACAACACATGATTCTTTCAAGGCACATTAAGCAATCCTAATTGTTTGGAATAAGTCATTCTACAACAATAATCACTAAGCATAAGGTCAAAACAACATCTAGCATGACATGATAAAGTCTAAGCCACGGTCAAAACAAGCTCCCTTTTGTATCACTATAAGCATGAAACTTTCTACTCTTTTTCTAACACCAATCAACTTATCTGAAACAACTCACAAAGATAATAATCAATAAAGATCAGTGAGCTTGTCTCAGAAATCCACAAACAAGAACTAAAAAGTTCTAAGCAGAAAGCATAAGAAAACTACGGCTAAACACAGTGGTAGCAAAAGTGAACACTCATAGAACAATAAGAGTGAAAACTAGAGTGTTCTAGGAAATGAAAATAGAGTGCGTCTCTCTCCAAAAAAAGTGTGCTGGGATCCAACCAACTTATTGAAGCAAATAAAAAAAACCAAAAACGAAAACTAAGATGATCCAAGAACAACACAACTGTGCATGAAACAATAAAAACGAAGTGTCTAGAAAGACCTGGGATTTTATTGATGAAGAAGGGGATGCCTTGGGCATTCCCAAGCTTTGATGCTTGTACCTCTTGAATATTTCTTGGGGGGACATGGGGTGGCATCCCCAATCTTGATATTTTATCCATTCTTCATCTTATTACATCATACTTCCTTTACACCTAAAATTTTTCCTTCATACAAAACTTCACACAATTCTTCATTAGCAACATTAGTGTATTCAAGAGATAATAAACCTTTGGGGTTTATTTTAAAAACAGCAAAACTTTCACTAAAAACATAAGTTACTGTAACAATTCCCTCGAAAAGCTCTATTTTCCAAAAAGAACCCAAAACGGAATCAATAAGAAGCAAATGCAAATAATAACAGAAATCTGTCAAAACAGACCATCATGTAGAAACCGATTTTTTGAAGACCTTCTGTTGCTCAAATCAAAAAGTGTCAAACTAACGAAATTTAGCTAACAACCTGGGAGATTTATTCAGAAAATTACAGATCAATCCGACTTAAAGAGATTTGACACTAATTTTTACGGTGGAGCACAAAAATCTGTTTCACGACAACAACTCCCCAAATCTTACTTCCCTCACATTAGAGGTTATTCTTGGCACAAAAAGCAAATAAAAAGGATAAGAAGAGATTATTAAAGAAGTAATAACTTCCAATACTCAATAGAACTATTGGGTTATCTCCCAAGAAGTACTTTTCTTTAACGCCTTTAAGTTAGGCTTGATAGTTTGAAAAGATGCTCACATAAGAAATATGAATTGAAATAAAAGAGAGCATCAAGAACCAAATTCCAAACACATTTAAGTCTAACCCACTTCCTATGCATAGGAATCTTGTAAAGAAACAAGTCATGAAAGCACAAAGCAACAAGCATAGGAAAGCAGAACAAGTGCAACTTCAAGATTTTCAACATAAAGAGGGGAAACTTAATATTGTTGAGATACATAGGACCATGTTTACCTCTCTCATAATAACTTTCAGTAGCAACATGAATAAAATTAACAATATAACTATCACATAAAACATTATTATCATGAGCCACATGCATAAAATAATTATTACTCTCCACATAAGCATAATCATTCTTATTAATTGTAGTGGGAGCAAATTCAACAAAGTATCTATCATTATTATTCTCATCATCATAATCATCAAATATAGGAGGCATATTGTAATCATAATTAATTTTCTCCTCAATAGTAGGTGGACTGAAAATATCATATTCATCATCGTAATCATCATATATTGGAGGTTTGGTATCATCATAAGCAATAGAATATCTATCTTCCAAAGTTGGGGAACTAAAAAGATATCTTTCATAAAAACTAGCTTCCCCAATCTTAGATGTTTCCATAGCATTAGCAATAATGGTGTTCAAAGAATTCATACTAATAACATTACTATTAGCATGCAAATAAAGTTCCATAGGTTTTTCAATTTTCTCTTCAAACACTTCATATCCTAACTCAAGATAAATACTACAAATCTCTCTAATTTTGTTGTTGTTTTCCATTAAGCCTAACTAGTGAAAACAAGAAAAAAGACACAATTGCAAAATCTAAAGGAAATTACTTCGAGCACTCACATCGGAGGATGTGAGTACCTTTTACCTTACCTCCCCGGCAACGGCGTCAGAAAAGAGCTTTCTGGATTGTTGTTGATGTGGGAGAGAGTGTGTGAGTGCCTTTTACCTTACCTCCCCGGCAACGGCGCCAGAAAATAGCTTGATGTCTACGCACTTCTATTCTTGTACATAGTTGTTGGGCCTCCAAGTGCAGAGGTTTGTCGAACAACAGCAAGTTTCCCTTAAGTGTATTACCCAAGGGTTATCGAACTCAGGGAGGAAGTGGTCAAAGGTATCCCTCTGAAACAACCCTGCAATCAAGATACAAGAAGTCTCTTGTGTCCCCAACACACCCAATATACTTGTCAGGTGTATAAGTGCACTAGTTCGGCAAAGAGATAGTGAAATACAAGTGGTATGGATGATTATAAGTGGTAACGGTGCTAGAAAAGAGCTTCTGACGGGGAGTAAAAGACTAAAGGCAAAACGATGGAAGAAAGCAAACATGTAACAGATCTAGATGCAAACGGTGTTTCAATGTTTAGAAACAAGGCCTAGGGATCATACTTTCACAAGTGAACACTCTCAATAAATATATTCTCTTCATGATACTACTCTTAACTACTCTCTGGTTGGACACTCTAATCCATGGTAGGGCTATAACACCACTCCTCAAAGTCCGACTTCCCCATCTAGATAACCCCACACTGTCACCTTGAGCGCTAGATGGTTCCAACAAACACCACAATTTCATAGAGAAAACCAACTCAAAATATACTCATGATAAGTATTTGTGAACTCTAGCCTAAGTGCCACCACGGCATGCACACTGTCACTTCCACACATGTGGGGAGAGCAGAGATCTATTGAAGCATTTGAGTATTTATGTAGACTCTAGCCTAAGTGATACCACAGTATGCACACTGTCACTGTCACACACGTGGGGATAACTAGAGATCTATTAAAGCACTTGAGTAGCAGAGTATATCTACTTGATTATAAAGCTCATGACCACAATATGGTCATGCATAGAGAGAGATGAACACATAGATACCGGTAGAGCCCTTAGCCTCGAGGAAGAACTACCCCCTCCTCATCATGGGAATCAGCAACGACGATGAAGATGGTGGTGGAGATCGATGGAGATGAATCCAGGGGCACTTCCCCGTCTTGGCAGGGTGCCGGAACAGAGACTTTCTGTCCCCCGAATCTCCCCTTTGGTGGCGGCGGTGCTATGGAGGTTTTCGTGGATTTCTCCCAGATGATTTAGGATTTCTAAGTCGGGGGCTTACTATAGGCGAAGGAGGAAAGGTCGGTGGAGGCTCAGGGGGCCCACACCCCCTGGTGGCGCGCCCAGGGTGGGACCACGCCACCCTAGGGTGTGGCCACCCTGGTTCCCTACTCCGTCTCTGCTTCGATTTTCCGTATCGTTCCGGGAAAATATGAAGATTGGCTTTTGTCCCGTCTGAAAGTACCGACTTGATACAACTAGAGGGGGGGTGAATAGGCGCCTACCCAATTTTAATTTGTTTCTCACTTTTAGGCTTAACGAGAAGGAAAGTTATCTAGATGTGCAACTAGGTGAACAACCTAAATGCAAGATAACTTACAACAACCACAAGAATGGTAAAGAGCAAGAAGTAAAGGAAGGGAACGAAGTAACCGGAGCGGGGACACGGAGATATAATTCCCGTAGTTCACTCCCAAGGAGCTACGTCTATGTTGGAGAGGTGTCGGGGCCACACAAGGTCACCCGAGCACCACAAAAGGCCTCACCTTCTTCTCCAGTGAGCCCCCCACAAAGGAGGCCTCACAACCCACTAACCGGTGACCTTGAAGGCTCCAACCGAAACCTTTACACCAAGGTTGAGGGGGGAGCTCCACAACTCAATCGGAGACCCTCAACGACACCTCGAAGATTTACAACACAAGCCTTAGCTCCGAGGATGCCCTACACCGTCTAGGGTTTCAAGAAACCCAAGAGCAACAAGATCCACAAAGGATGGGTGGTGGAAAACAAATCTTCTTTGGTGGAAGTGTAGATCTAGGTCACCTCCCTCACCTCTCAAAAGATCAAGTCATTTGAGTGGCTAGAGAGAGAGAGAGAGAGATCTAGTAAGGTGAAGCTCAAGAAATAATGGAGGAGATATAAAATATTCGAAGTAGTTGGAGGAAGAAGGAGGGCGCCTTAAATAGGCCCCCTCCGCACTGAACCGTTACAGCCCACGCGACTTCACCAGAACTTCCGGTGCGGGGCCGGAAGTTCCGCCCAGCACGGCTCCAACGGTCATCATCCCGTTGACGCCCGCTCTAAAAGCTCGACCGGAAGTTCCGGTCAAACAGACCGAAAGTTCCGGCCGAACTTCCGATGCAAGTTTCGGCCCAAGTTTCGGCAAATAGAACATTTCAAGCAAAAGGTTACTGACTCTTCAGCGGAACTTGGAGCGGAAGTAGGCGCGGAACTTCTGGGTCGCGAACCAAGTCTGGCCAGAAGTTCCGGTGGCTGGGCGGAAGTTCCGCTCAGGAACTTTCTGGCAGGAAAACTTCCGATGCAACTTCCGGTGGAACTTCCGGCAAATAGAGCATACCAAAACAGAGAGTTCTGGGAGCCCACTAGAAGTTCCAGTGGAACTAGGATCGGAACAAAGGTCAGATCATCCCGAAGAAAAGTCCTGAGCAGAACTTCCGGCGCCAGGCCGGAAGTTCCGATCAGACAAAGATGGCTTCAACAGAACAGAAACTCACTCTCTCACGGAATAGTAGGATGGCTGTGGCGGTGCATATGGGGTTTGTGCAAGAACAAGTGATTTCCCACAGCCTTCTGAGATGGACCCCCTCTTAATAGTACGGCGACCTAAAACAATAAAAGGAGAGAAACTAGAAGAAAACTACAGGCCACCGTCTTCATGAGATCCCAAGAGAGCATCCAAACAGTTTTAAGGAAACATCAATAGCATTTTTCCTGAAGCTCAAGCACACAATTAGATCACAAATGGGATTGTCATTATCACCAAAAAAGGCATGGGAAAATATAGTCCTTTCAATCTCCCCCTTTTTGGTGTTAGATGACAATCCCAAAGATTTGCATGAAATAGAAGCAATCTTTGCAATGGATGGGACAAGCTCCCCCTATATGTGTGCAAGGTAAAGAGACAGCACTAAGGACAAGACTGACACACATACAAGGAGGCTCCCCCTTCCAATTGCAAAGATAACACAAGTGCAAGGTACAAGAAAGGATAGAGATCATACCAGGCACCAACCAAATGTGGTGGAGTCAAAAAGAGTAATAATAACAATAAGAGCTACGAGTCTCCACCACCATATGCATATGCCCATAAGATGACAACAAGAATACCACATACTCGGCATTGCATAAGATACCACATAGTCTCAAACATAACACGGTCCACAAGCACACATAAGTTCACAGACATAAAGAGGTCCGCAAGCACACAAATAAACTAGAGAGTTCGCGGGCTATAAAAGATCAAAGGCAAGAACAAGCCCGCGACTCAACCCATGCAAATCCCCGTAGACAACCTAATAGACATCTTTCTCCCCCTTTGGCATCGAGACACAGAAAAGGAAGATAAGATCACTCTAATCGCCCTAACCATGAAAGGGAGGAGGAGCGGGCTCAGGGACCCAAGAATCCCACGTAGGCGGCGGACCAGTGACCTCCTCCTCAGACTCATCCTTAGACCAACGGCAGTTGTCGTGAATCCAATCATCCCTGGGAGCAGTGACATAGCTAGTGACCGGAGATCTAGGTATGTTGAGAGCAGTCATAATGGCCTTCTGGTGCTGAACACTATAGGGGTTCGTAGCATGGAAAACAAAAAAAAATCTACCGCATGCACACAAACAAGCCAAGATCTATCTACTAGATTGTAGCAACGAGTCGATAGAGGAACTCACCCTCGAAGATTCCCAAGCGGTTAACGAGAGCAGATTCTCGTGGATGATGTAGTCGTACTCTTGCCGATCTCAAGATCATGTAGATGATCCTTCCGGCGCTGCGTTCCGGCAGCGCTTTCGCAGTCACACGTTCGGTACTCGATGAAGACCTTCCTCTCCCTTGTTCCAGCAGGCAGCGGAGGTTGTAGCACTCTCCTCGCGATTGCGGCAGCACGACGACGTGGTACAGGAAGTAGAGGGGAGATCACACAGGGCTTCGCCTTAAGCCGGAGCGAGTATGGTGGACTATGAGAGAGGCCTTGGTGAGTTAGGGTTTAGAGAGCACCAAGGGGGAAACTTGGCCGGCGTCTAGGGCTTGGGGAAGCCCCAAGTCGGCGGCTAGAAGAAACCCTAGGGGCGGCGGCGACTTGGAGGTGACCGGCGGCTAGGGTTAGGGTTTTGGGTGAGTTGGGTGTGTGGTAGAGGGGCAGCCCTGCCCCTCCTTATATAGGTGGGAGGGCGCGGCTTGGGAGGAGGGAGTCCTCCCCCAAGTCGTCCTCCTTGTCCGGCGGGTGGAGGGAGAGGAACTCCTCCCCAAGTACGTTTCCTATTCTCCCTCCACCAAGCAAACTTGTTGTTTGACTTTTTCAAATTGGCGTTTGACTTTCAAACTAGGATTTGATTTCTCCCTTTATTTTGCCTAGCCATGTTACCTAGTACATGATGCAACCATTCCACATTGTCATGACACATTCATGTACCCTTCCCCTCCGTAGTGCCGGACCTTCCGGACCCTTCTAGAACATTCCCGGTGAAAACACCGGAATCATTCCCCAACTCCGAAATAGGACTTTCCTTATATGAATCTTATTCTCCGTACCACTCCGGATCTCCTCGTGATATCCCAGATCCCATCCGAGACTTCGAACAACATTCGGTCTCTTACTCATCATCCCATAACTACTCAAACAACATCGAATCCTTAAGTGTGTCTCCCTACGGTTCGAGAATTATGCGGACATGACCGAGACACTCCTCCGATCAATAACCAATAGAGGAATCTGGAAATTCATATGGCTCCCACATATTTCTACGATTACTTTGCGATCGAATGAACCACTTACATACAATACCAATTTCCCTTTGTCTCGCGGTAGTTTACTTATCCGAGGTTTTGATCGTCGGTATCTCTGCATACCTAGTTCAACCTCGTTACTGATAAGTACTCTTTTCTTGTTCTTGTTGTATGTGATCCCTTGTGAGCCAGTCACATGATTGCAAGCCAATTGGATGACATTCCACCGAGAGGGCCTAGAGTATATCTATCTGTCATATGGATGGACAAATCCCACCCTTGATCCATGTGCCTCAAGCCATACTTTCCGAACAGGGGCTGACTCAGCATCCCAGTTGCCCAGGCTTCCGGCCGGCCGCCAGCCTAATTGCATGATCATTTGACTAATAATTAGCGATTTTAGACGTTTGAGTTAAAGGATTGCCTAGGCTTTGCAACTTTTTTGGGTCCGCTTATGTTTCTGAACACTCAATACCACCTTTATAGCCACCCAGTTACGGTGTGGTGTTTGATTTCATCAAAGCATCCTTCCGGTGATGGTGATTAGCATGATATCATGGTCGAAGGAATTAGGTTACTATGTATCAGAAAGCTTATAGCAATTGAACTATTAAAATGACTTGATCTTTATGCTACGCTTATCTATAGGAGTATGTCCATCATACGATTATCCTAATGATATGATCTTGTTGTTAACAACATCTCAATGTTCATGATAGGGAAACCATAATCATCTTTTAACCAACAAGCTAGTATTATGAAGAGGCTTTACTAGGGACTCTAATTTAGTTTACAAATCACACAAGTATTAATGTTTCCTGGTTAATACTATTATAGCATGAACGTAAACATTTATCATAAACACAAAGATATAATAATAACTACATTTATTATTGCCTCTAGGGCATATCTCCAACAGTCTCCCACTTGCACTAGAGTCTACTAATCTAGATTATATGGTAATATACCGAACACCCATGGCGGTTTGGTGCTGGTCATGTTTTGCCCTCGGGAGAGGTTTAGTCAACGGATCTGCCACATTCAGATCTGTGTGTACTTTGCAAATCTTTATGTCACCATCTTGGACATGTTCTCGAATAGCGTGAAAACGTAGCTTGATGTGCTTCAGCTTCTTGTGTGACCTTGGTTCTTGCGCATTGTCTATGGCGCCCATGTTATCACAGTAGATAGACATTGGGTCCAGCGCACTTGGAACCACACCGAGCTCTGTAATGAACTCCTTCATGCATATCGCTTCTTGTGAAGCCTCCGAAGCAGCTATGTATTTCGATTCAGTTGAAGATCTCGCCACAACGCTTTGCTTTCCACTCCTCCAGCTAACTGCTACACCATTCAAAGTAAATATGTATCCAGATTGAGATTTAGAATCATCCGGATCGGTGTTCCAACAAGAATCGATGTAACCATTAACAACGAGTTGTTCATCACCTCCATAAGAAAGAATCATATCCTTAGTTCTTCTCAAGTACTTAAGGATGTTTTTGACCGCTGTCCAATGATCCACTCCTGGATCACTTTGATATCTGCTAGTCAAACTAACAACATATGCAATGTCGGGTCTTGTACATAGCATGGCATACATTAGAGATCCTATGGCTGAGGCATAGGGAGTCTTACTCATCCTTTCTCTATCTTCTGCCGTTGCTGGACTTTGAATTTTACTCAAGGTCATATTGGACAACATGGGCAAGAACCCTTTCTTGATATCTTCCATTCCAAACCTCTTTAGAACTTTGTCCAAACATGTACTTTGTGACAATGATATTAGGTGTCTCGATCTATCTCTATAAATCTTTATGCCTAATATGTAAGCTGCTTCGCCAAGATCTTTCATTGAAAAACTATTATTCAAATATTCTTTGACACTATTAAGAAGGTCTACATCATTCCCAATCAACAATATGTCATCTACATATAGTATTAAGAATGCTACAGAGCTCCCACTCACTTTCTTGTAAATACAAGCTTCTCCATAAGTTTGTATAAAACCAAAACTTTTGATTACCTTATCAAAACGTTGATTTCAACTTCGGGATGCTTGCTTCAATACATATATGGACCGTTGAAGTTTGCATACCTTGTTAGCATCTTTAGGATCGACAAAACCTTTGGGTTGCATCATATACAACTCTTCATCAATGTCTCCATTGAGGAACGCCGTTTTGACATCCATATGGCATATCTCATAATCATAATATGCAGCGATTGCTAACATAATCCTCACAGACTTTAGCTGCGCTACTGGTGAGAAAGTCTCATCGAAGTCAACTCCTTGAATTTGTCGAAACCCTTTTGCGACAAGTCGAGCTTTATAGACAGTAACATTACCATCAGCATCTGTTTTCTTCTTGAAAATCCATTTGTTCTCGACCGCCTTCCGGCCATCTGGTAAGTCCACCAAAGTCCATACTTGGTTTTCATACATGGATCCAATCTCGGATTTCATGGCATCTTGCCATTTATTGGAATCTGGGCTCATCATCGCTTCCTCATATGTCGCAGGGTCATCGGTGTTGTCCACCAACATGACACTCATAACGGGATCATACCAATCAGGAGTGGTACGAGTTCTTGTTGACCTGCAAGGTTCTGTAGCAACTTCAACCGAAGTTTCATGATCATCATCATTAGCTTCCTCTCTTATTGGTGTAGGCACCACAGGAACTACTTCCGGTGTTGCGCTACTCGCAAGTTCGAGAGAAGGTTCAACAATCTCGTCGAGTTCTACTTTCCTTCCAGTCACTTCTTTCGAGAGAAATTCCTTCTCTAGAAAGGATCCATTCTTAGCAACGAAGATTTTGCCTTCGGATCTGTGATAGAAGGTATACCCAATAGTTTCCTTCGGGTATCCTATGAAGACGCATTTTTCCGCTTTGGGTTCAAGCGTGTCCGGCTGTAACTTCTTTACATAGGCTTCGCATCCCCAAACTTTAAGGAACGACAATTTAGGTTTCTTCCCAAACCATAATTCATACGGTGTCATTTCAACGGATTTAGACGGTGCCCTATTTAAAGTGAATGCGGCTGTTTCTAATGCATAACCCCAAAATGATAGCGGTAAATCTGTAAGTGACATCATAGAACGAACCATATCTAAGAGAGTTCGATTACGACGTTCGAACACACCATTACGCTATGGTGTTCCCGACGGTGTCAATTGTGAAAGTATTCCGCATTTCTTTAAATGCTCGCCAAACTCGTAACTTAGATATTCACCTCCACGATCAGAATGTAGAAATTTAATCTTCTTGTTACATTGATTCTCTACCTCACTTTGAAATTCCTTAAACTTCTCGAAAGTTTTGGACTTATGTTTCATGAAATAGATATACCCATATCTACTCAATTCATCCGTGAAGGTAAGAACATAACGATAACCACCGCGCGATGCTGCACTCATTGGTCCACACACATCGGTATGTATGATTTCCAATAAGTCTGTAGCTCGCTCCATCATCCTAGAAAATGGAGTCTTAGTCATTTTACCCATCAGACATGCTTCACATCTTTCAAGTGATTTGAAATCAAGTGATTCAATAAGTCCATCGGAATGGAGTTTCTTCATACGCTTCACTCCAATATGACCAAGGCGACTGTGCCACATATAGGTCGACTTATCGCTCAATTTCAAACGTTTAGCTTCAATGTTATTAATATGTGTATTTCTACTATTGAGATTCAATAAGAATAGACCATCTATCAAAGGTGCATGTGCATAAAACATATTACTCATATAAATCGAACAGCCATTATTCTCGGACTTAAACAAGTAACTGTCTCGCAACAAACATGGTCCAGATATAATGTTCATGCTCAACGCAGGCACCAAATAACAATTATTTAAGTATAAAACTAATCCCGATGGTAGATGAAGAGGTAGCGTGCCGACCGCGATCACATCAACCTTTGATCCATTTCCAACGAGCATCGTCACCTAGTTCTTCGCTAGCTTCCGTTTATTCTGCAGTACCTGTTTCGAGTTACAAATATGAGTAGCCGAACCAGTATCAAATACCCAGGCACTACTACGAGTACTAGTGAGATACACATCAATAACATGTATATCGGATATACCTTTCTTCTTGATGTTGTCGTTCTTCAAATCCGCCAAGTACTTTGGGCAATTCCGCTTCCAGTGACCTTCTCCCTTGCAGTAAAAGCACTCAGTATCAGGCTTAGGAACAACCTTGGTCTTCTTCGTCGGTGCGGTAACTTTCTTACCACCCTTCTTGAAGTATCCCTTTTGCTTAGACTTGCCTTTCTTGAATTTGGTGGTCTTATTGACCAACAACACTTGATGCTCTTTCTTGATCTCCACTTCTGAAGATTTCAACACGGAGAAGAGTTCTGGCAATGTCTTGTTCATGTTTTGCATATTGTAGTTCATCACAAAGTTCTTGTAACTTGGTGGCAGTGATTGGAGGACACAGTAAATCCCCAAAGCATTAGGAATCACTATACCCAAACTTTGGAGTTTGTTTGTGTGCCCAGACATCTTAAGCACATGCTCACTGACGGAGCTGCCCTCTTCCATCTTGCAGTTAAAGAACTTTTCAGAAGCCTCGTAACTATCAACTGCCGCGTGAGTCTCAAAAATAATTTTGAGTTCACGGACAATATCATATGGTTCTTGGTTCTCAAACCTTTTCTGAAGCTCTGATTCCAAACCATACAAGATAGCACACTGAACTGTGGAGTACTGATTCTCCCGAGTGAGGTAAACATTCTTTACTTCATCGGTAGCAGTAGCTGCAGGTGGTTCACCCAGCGGTGCATCCAGCACATAGGTCAAATTACCAGCATTGAGGACAATCCTCAAATTGCGGAACCAATCCGCGAAGTTGCTTCCATTGTTTTTCAACTTTTCCGCCATTGATCTACAACATATTTGCAATAGTTTAGACTAAGTTTATGACAAATTGAGTTCTAATTAATAGTTAAATTAATCTAGGTGAACTCCCACTCAAAACAACATCCCTCACATTGTTTTAGTGATCACACGAACCAAATCCACCATATCAAAACCAATCATCACGAGATTTGATGTAGCTTCAATGGCGAACAATCAACATGTTCATCATATCTACTATATGACTCATGCTTTACCTTTCGGTGATCCGTGTTCCAAGACCATGTCTGTACATGCTAGGCTCGTCAAGATCAAACCTTAGCTTCCGCATGAGCAAATCTAGCTTTCTCACGTTGTATACACTCGCAGAATCTAACACACCCGATCATCATGTGGTGCTTCGAAACAACGAGCTTTAGCAACGGTGCTTACTAAGGATGAACACTTTGGAACTTGAAATTTATGTGCATGAGGGATCATCTTATAATGCTACCGTCGTTAACTAAGCAATACAAGATGCATAAAGGATTTACATCACATGCAATTCATAATATGTGATATGATATGGCCTTTCTTCTTGTGCTTCCGATCTCCATCTTCAAGCACGAACATGATCTCCATCATCACCGGTATAGCGTCAAGGTCAATGGCGCTGTTTCATGGTTGTCGTCCACCAGCTTCAACTATTACAACTACTTTGAATAGACATACGGGTCTTAACAGAATTTAAAGACAACCATATGGCTCCTGCCGGTTGCCAACTTGCAATAAGGAACATTGCATACATCAAATATAATCACAATCATGGCCATATCACAGCACACCCCTGCAAAACAAAGTTAGATGCCTCTAATTTTCTTTGCATATTTTACGTGGTTTGGTGCTTTCAAATAAGTGTCGATCTAACTTACGAACAAGAACCACAACATTGATGTTTGAACTATCAAGTGCCCGTTGTAAATTGGATCTATACTATAATGGGAGAGACAGACACCCGCAAAGCCACTTATGCAATACAAGTTGCATGTTGAGCGTGGAGCAAGTCTCATGAACGATGTCATGTAAGGTTAGCCCGGGTCGCTTCATCCCATCATACCGCAAGATGCAAAGTACACAAAAAGCAATTGATAATAAAAGCACCACCGCCCACAATGACCATTGTGTTCTACTCGTGCAACAGATCTACATATAGACACAACTCTGATACCACTGTAGGGGTTCGTAGCATGGAAAACAAAAAAAAAATCTACCGCATGCACACAAACAAGCCAAGATCTATCTACTAGATTGTAGCAATGAGTCGATAGAGGAACTCACCCTCGAAGATTCCAAAGCGGTTAACGAGAGCAGATTCTCGTGGATGATGTAGTCATACCCTTGCCGATCTCAATATCGTGTAGACAATCCTTCCGGCGCTGTGTTCCGGCAGTGCTTCCGCAGTCGATCACACGTTCGGTACTCGATGAAGACCTTCCTCTCCCTTGTTCCAGCAGGAAGCGGAGGTTGTAGCACTCTCCTCGCGATTCCGCCAGCACGACGATGTGGTACCGGAAGTAGAGGGGAGATCACGCAGGGCTTCGCCTTAAGCCGGAGCGAGTATGGTGGACTATGAGAGAGGCCTTGGTGATCTAGGGTTTAGAGGGCACCAAGGGGGAATCTTGGCCGGCGTCTAGGGCTTGGGGAAGCCCCAAGTCGGCATCTAGGAGAAACCCTAGGGGCGGCAGCGACTTGGAGGTGGCCGGCGGCTAGGGTTAGGGTTTTGGGTGAGTTGGGTGTGTGGTAGAGGGGCAGCCCTGCCCCTCCTTATATAGGTGGGAGGGCGCGGCTTGGGAGGAGGGAGTCCTACCCCAAGTCGGCCTCCTTGGCCGGCGGGTGGAGGGAGAGGAACTCCTCCCCAAGTAGGTTTCCTACTCTCCCTCCACCAAGCAAACTTGTTGTTTGACTTTTTCAAATTGGTGTTTGACTTTCAAACTAGGATTTGATTTCTCCCTTTATTTTGCCCAGCCATGTTACCTAGTACATGATGCAACCATTCCACATTGTCATGAAACATTCATGTACCCTTCCCCTCCAGAGTGCCGGACCTTCCGGACCCTTCTAGAACATTCCCGGTGAAAACACCAGAACCATTCCCCAACTCCGAAACAGGACTTTCCTTATATGAATCTTATTCTCCGGACCATTTCGGATCTCCTCGTGATATCCCGGATCCCATCTGAGACTCCGAACAACATTCGGTCTCTTAGTCACCATCCCATAACTACTCAAACAACATCGAATCCTTAAGTGTGTCTCCCTACAGTTCGTGAATTATGCGGACATGACCGAGACACTTCTCCGATCAATAACCAATAGAGGAATCTGGAAATTCATATGGCTCCCACATATTTCTATGATTACTTTGCGATCGAATGAACCACTTACATACGATACCAATTTCCCTTTGTCTCACGATAGTTTACTTATCTGAGGTTTTGATCGTCGGTATCTCTGCATACCTAGTTCAACCTCGTTACTGATAAGTACTCTTTTCTCGTTCCCGTGGTATGTGATCCCTTATGAGCCAGTCACATGCTTGCAAGCCAATTGGATGACATTCCACCGAGAGGGCCCAGAGTATATCTATCCGTCATATGGATGGACAAATCCCACTCTTGATCCATGTGCCTCAACCCATACTTTCCGAACACTCAATACCACCTTTATAGCCACCTAGTTACGGTGTGGTGTTTGATGTCATCAAAGCATCCTTCCGGTGATGGTGATTAGCATGATCTCATGGTCGAAGGAATTAGTTTACTATGTATCAGAAAGCTTATAGCAATTGAACTATTAAAATGACTTGATCTTTATGCTACGCTTATCTATAGGAGTATGTCATCATACCATTCTCCTAATGATATGATCTTGTTGTTAACAACATCTCAATGTTCATGATAGGGAAACCACAATCATCTATTAACCAACAAGCTAGTATTATGAAGAGGCTTTACTAGGGACTCTAATTTAGTTTACAAATCATACAAGTATTAATGTTTCCTGGTTAATACTGTTATAGCATGAATGCAAACATTTATCATAAACACAAAGATATAATAATAACTACATTTATTATTGCCTCTAGGGCATATCTCCAACAAACACTGTGACGATGGTCGACATACGCCTGATACTCGTGGTCCTAGAGAAAGTAGAAAGTCTTCTTCACCTTCCCAAGCAGCTTCTTTGCCCAAGACGGCTACCTCTGGAGAGAAGAACCACCAACACTAGAGCCACCAGGAGTAGAGGAGGGACCATCAGCTTCATCTCGAGCCTTCTGGAGTGCTTCTTCCCTTTCTTCTTGAGAACGAGGCTTTTGGTGTTTACATACACGCAGCTTCTTCTCCTCATGAGTGGTGATGTTGTTTTCAGAGTAACGAGTACCAGTCTCTTCAAGCCACTTGTGATTGATGAGTGTCTGAATATAGGGAGCATAGGGGCAAGAGCGCTTGTAAAAAATAGCCTGCCACATATTTGTGTAGATAAAGTGCATGACATCCATTGGCATGTCAGTGTCACGACGGAGATAAGTCTGATGCATGAGATCAACCTGATAGGCATGAAACTGATCAAAGTTGCCAGCCTTGGGAGAAATGGTGTTCAATTACACCCTGAGCATGATGTCATAAACTGGTTGCAGATGATTCTCAAAGCCAACAGTGCCCCACCCTTCAATGTAGAGAGGCTCCAGGACCTCAGGATCAGCAGCTTGGGCGGTATGAACACGCCAACCATTTTCCCCTTTGCTAGGCTGAATGGGATAGCCAAGGAGCTCAGCAAACTCGGACCAATTTGCGGTAAGTAGCACGCCCTTAGTCATACACTTCATCACACCTTCTGTAGAGGAGCTCATGTGCAAATGAAGAGTTGTATAAAACTAAGCGATAGCAGCCTCATCATAGTTCTTATGGTGCTCCATGAGGGGAATCAGCCCAAACCTCCTGCAAATATCGAAAGCCTCGCCAAAGTATGCATGCTTATCTTCCATGTGACCCACATTGATGTACTTTTGAGGAGAAACCACAAACCTTGTCTTCGTAGCATAGATCTCAGCAAAGATGTGTTCCTGACGGCAGTTGTGGAAGAGAGGATCCAAGCAGAGACGATCACGAGGAATTAGGTAGGGATCCTTACGCCTGAATTCAGAATAGGCCTTCTAAGACCATTTGGAGATCTTGGCCTTGTACTTGTCAGGCCCAGCAGCAGTGGTCTTCTGAGAGGCCAGAACAGGCATCTTCCCTTCAGCAGCAGCAGCCTTCTAACGGCTAGTCTGAGTGGATGGACGCACCACCTCAACATCTTCTTCATCGATCTGAGGAGGAATATCAGAGGATTGTCGATGGAGACGCTTGCCTTTGCGGGAACCACCTTGCCCTGAGAAGAAAGCAAAAGAATAGGGAGGGAAGGTGGGGTAAGTGCACAAGTTCGGAAGGAGAAATAAAAAGGTAGATTGGAAAAATACAGTCAGGAAGAAATTGCATTGTCGCTGTTCCGCTGAAGCGCCGGAACTTCCGGTGAAAACGGTCCACCGGAACTTCCGGTGAAAATGGTCCACCGGAAGTTCCGGTCGTGGCTCACCGGAAGTTCCGGTGAGACCACGAACTGGCGGTTCAAAGCAGGCAGTTCACTAGATCTAGATCTACAAGCCACAAGTACAGAATTTCCAAGAATGTATTGGACCAATCTACCCTAGCAAGATTCCCTAGGCCTACCAAGATCTCCCAACAAGTTCTAGCCAAAGAACTAGCCTAGACACGGTGAACCCTAACTCAAGCAATGGTGAGAGAGCTAGATCTCCATTAATGGAGGGAGTTGAGGGCAAATACCGGAGTCCATGGCGGGAGATCGAGGTGGGGAAGGTTCCCACGGAGCAGATCTGCGGAGGGGTGGCCGAAGGCGAAGGGGCCGGAGCACCTTCGCGGAGGAGTCCTTGCTGGCGGCTGCTCCAAATAGAAGAGGGTTCTTGGGGGGGAAATAAAGAAGATCCCGTTTTCCCCTAGGGCCCACCTTATATAGGACAGAGAACACCACCGGAAGTTCCGGTCAGGGACCGTAAGTTCCGGTGAACCGAAAGTTCCGGGTCAGGCTTAAAGATTCCAGGTCAGCAGGTGGTTCAGACGAACAACGAGCTGACCGGAAGTTACGGCAACTGACCGGAAGTTCCGGTGACGCCAGAAAGACTTTCTCAGGTTTGGAAGAAAACAAGGAAGAACTTGTGCAGGGAATAGAGAGGGCTTGAGGAAAGGAAGGGCTTAGGATAGAGAGCTCAAACTGTGAAGAACCAAAAACAAACCAAATCAAAAGTAAAAAACACAATAATAACCAAACACAAGAAAAAAGAGACACAAAAGGGTCGGCGGCCGAGGCCACCTTATATAAGAGTAAATGGCTTGACACCGCGAAGATATATCTTGGGTTCATTACCAACACTCATCATGAAGCTCAAATGGTCTCCTTTAGAGACTATAGAGTATGAAAACTTTAATGTGCGCATAATAGGGATAGTGTTTGTTCATAAGAGGAACTAAACTCCCCCTAAATCCATGCCTACATCCAAATAAGATACACATTGAGACATGGGTAGGTGTGCAAGATACTCAAGCAACATTGCTCGAATCAATGATATTTAGCTCATGCCTTAACTCTCGAAACCTTGCTTCATCAAGAGGCTTCGTGAAAATATCTGCAAGATTTTCCTTGGTGGGAACATACTCCAAAGAAATGTCTCCTCTAGCAACATGGTCCCGAATGAAATGATGACGAATCTCAATGTGCTTAGTCCGGTTGTGTTGCACGGGGTTGTGAGCAATGGCAATGGCACTCTCATTGTCACAAAGAAGAGGCACCTTGTCAAAAGATAGTCTGATATCCTTCAAATTTTGCTTCATCCATAGCAATTGAGCACAACAGCTTGCGGCGGAGATGTACTCAGCTTCGGTAGTGGACATAGACACACAATTTTGCTTCTTCGAGGACCAACAAACCAACGATCTTCCAAGAAACTGACAAGCCCCGGAGGTTGACTTTCTTCACACTTTGTCACCGGCCCAATCCGAGTCCGTGTAACCAATAAGATCAAAGCTGGCTCCCTTGGGGTACCATAACCCAAAGTTTGGGGTATGAACTAAATATCGAAAGATTCTCTTGACCGCCACCATGTGGCTTTCTTTTGGTGCGTCTTGAAATCTTGCACACATACCCACACTCAACATAATATCCGGTCGGGATGCACAAAGATAGAGCAAAGAACCAATCATAGAGCGGTAGAGTTTTTGATCCACCTCCTTACCCTTGGGATCGAGATCAAGATTAACCTTAGTTGGCATGGGAGTCTTGGCACCTTTTACTTGATCAAACTTGAACTTCTTGAGCATGTCTTGGATGTATTTGGCTTGGTTGATGAAAGTCCCTTTCCTCAATTGCTTGACTTCAAACCCAAGGAAAAACTTCAACTCCCCCATCATGGACATATCGAAGCGATCGGTCATGAGCTTGGCAAAATCCTCATTAAAAGTTTTGTTAATAGACCCAAGATAATATCATAAACATAGATTTGGCATACGAACAAGTGGCCTCCAACTTTCTTAGTAAAAAGAGTGGGATCAATGAGGCCCACTTCGAAGCCACGGTCTAACAAGAGCTCCCTAAGGCAATCATACCACGCACGTGGGGCTTGTTTGAGACCATAGAGTGCCTTATTGAGCTTGTAGACATGGTTTGGGAAAAGTGGATCCTCAAAGCCCGGAGGTTTCTTGACATATACCAACTCTTTCAAAGGACCATTAATAAAAGCGCTCTTAACATCCATTTGATGCAACTTGAAGTTATGATGAGTAGCAAAATCAAGAAGCATACAGATGGATTCAAGGCGAGCAACGGGGGCATAAGTCTCACCGTAGTCGATTCCCTCAACTTGTGAGTATCCTTGGGCAACTAACCTTACCTTGTTGTGCAGGACAATTCCATTCGCATCACACTTGTTCTTGAAAACCCACTTGGTTCCAATGACGTTTGACAATCTTTGGGCCGCTCAACCAATGTCCAAACATTGTTCCTCTTGAAGTTGTGAAGTTCTTCGTTCATAGCATCAAGCCAATCATCATCTTCAAGAGCCTCGAAAACTTTCTGTGGTTCCACAAGAGAGATAAAAGCATGGTGAGAGCTAAAGGAAGCTAGTTGTCTTCTAGTAGTGGAACCTTTATTGAAATCTCCATAAAAATTATCAAGGATATGGCCATCTCGAACGAGCTTGGCGAGACAATAGGCTTGACGGCGGGCTTGTGCTTCAACACGAGATTATTGAGCTACCACCTGGTCATTGCCACCAATTGAGCCGCCGCCTTGAATATAAGCACGAACACGAGGACCATCTTCATCAATCTCCACTTCGGGGGAGTCATCATTTGGAGTGGAGCCTTGAGAATCATTGACTTGCTCTTGATCTTGAAGAGCTTGACCTTGAGGAGAGTCGTGACCTTGAGGAGAAGCCCCATCTTGGGGAGGTTGATGTAGTTGATGAAGAGCTTGACCGTGGGAGGTGCCTTGAGAAGGAGCCCCATCGTGGGGAGGTTGATGTTGTTGATGAAGAGCTTGATCTTTGGAGCTTGGAGAGTCATGAGCATGGGAAGCTTCAGAAGAGCTTGAGGGACCTTGATCCAAAATGGTAGGTCCTTGAGAGGCAAGATGATCTTGTGAGAGTGAGGGCTCCACATGAGTAGAGCTTGGTCCTTCTCCTTCGTCCACAAGGGGATCCTCAATGGGGAGGTGGAAACCCACACCCATTCTTCTTATGGCCTTAGGAGGAATTTCATCACTTGGATCACAAACACCGTCTTGCCTAACAAGAGACTCATGATTTTCATCAAACTTCACATTGCTCATCTCTTCAACTCTTCCATTAGCGTTGTTGTAGACTCTATAAGCATGGGACTGATTTGAGTAACCAACGAAAATTCCTTATTGAGCCTTGGATTCAAACTTGGACAAGCGAACTCCTTTCTTGAGAATGTAGCACTTGCAACCAAACACCCAGAAATAGCTAACATTTGGCTTTTTCCTGGTGAGGGGCTCATAGGGGGTCTTGTTCTTTTTCTTGCAGAGATAGAGCCGGTTGGTTGCATGGCAAGCGGTGGAGATGGCCTCAGCCCAAAATTTGTATGGAGACTTGAACTCAGCTAGCATAGACCGATCCGCATCCATCAAAGTGCGATTCTTCCTTTCAGCAACTCCATTTTTTTGAGGGGTATAGGGAGTGTAATATTGATGCTTGATTCCTTCATCACTAAGAAACTCATCCAAGGTATAGTTCTTGAACTCGGTGCCATTGTCACTTCGAATTGAGAAAATGGTTGCATTGTGTTTCCGTTGAACCTCATTAGCAAAATCGATGAAGGTTTGTTGAGTCTCACTCTTGTACTTGAAAAAGAACACCCAAGTGAATCTTGAGAAATCATCCACAATAACCAAGCAATACTTCTTGCCTCCAAGACTATCATGAGAGGGTGGACCAAAAAGGTCCATATGCAAGAGCTCCAAACATCTCTCTGTGGTGATTTGGTTGAGTGTTTTGTGAGGAGTTTCATGCATCTTCCCTTCAATACAAGCCCTGCAAACACGATCTTTGGCAAAAGAAACATCGTTAAGTCCAAGGATGTGGCCCTCGGAGTGAAGTCTTTGCAAAGTTCTCATGTTAACATGGGCTAGGCGGCGATGCCACAACCAACCCTTGTCGGCTTTAGCATAGAGACATAGAGCATGAGGAGTAGTGGTCCCTGAAAAGTCCACCACATATAAGTCATGCTCTACATACCCTACGAAAGCCACCTTGAGAGACTTTCTCCACATGAGGACCACATAATGAGCATTAAAGAAAGAAGAAAGGCCCATAAGAGCAAGAGCATGAACTGAGAGTAAATTGTAACCAATAGTTTTGACAAGCATGACGTCAACCAAGGATACATCCGGGGTTACCACCACTTTGCCAAAACCCAAAACCTGAGAGCTTGTTTTATCATCGTAGGAGACCATGGTGTTGGCAATATTTGGCCTCATCTCCGTCATGATAGACTTGCTTTCGGTCATATGACTCGTGGCACCACTATCAAGCACCCATTTTGATCCACCAGAAGCATAGTCCTACAAGAAAATCAAGCTTTGGTTTTAGGTACCCATTTTGCAATGGGTCCCCTTTTGTTAGTAACAAGAGCCTTTGGCACCCAAATAGCCCAATGATAATCATGCGTGTAAGAAGTTCCCACATATCTAGCATATACATGACCATCATATGATTTGCAAAGAATATAGGAGGGATTGTTCTTTTCGGCAAAGTTGTCACTTTGCAAGATATTGGGCCATTAGAAGGCCCTTGAGCCATGCCCTTGTTCTTTTTCTTCTTCTTGTTCTTCCTCCTCTTATTCTTAGTCTTGGCAAGTTGATCCTTCAACACCTTGTCTTCCTTAATCATATGCGCATGCTTGCAACAAGGGTTAGGAGTGTTAGACAAGTCTATAATTTGCACGACAGAAGACTTAGCATGTTCGCAAGTTAATTGAGTTTGAAGCTGTTCATAGGCTTCGAAAATATTTGAGAATTTGTTCTCCAAGGCTTTGTGTTCCTATTTGAGTTTCTCAAGATATTCTTGAGTCCTATCATGACCACCCACAAACTCAACTTTTTCTTTCTTAAGCACCTTAACCAAAGCAAGAGCATGATCACGTTCTTTAATTAAAGAGCACATGGTGTTGTTATGATCATCTACAAGCTTAGACACACTTTCTTCAAGATTAATTCTCATATTTTGTTCATCCTCAAGACTTTGAGTGAGAGAAGCAATTTCATCGGTGACATCTCTTTCATTTTTACTTAGCAAGTCAAGAAGTTCTTCCTTTTCATCTAAAGCATCCCTAACATTGTGAAGTTGTGCAAGCAAGGACTCAAAGCAAGTTTTAGTTTCTTCATCCAAGGTAGCAACAAATTCACATATGTCAATCATCTCTTTCTTCACCTCTAGACCAACAAGATCAAGAGAGGGAGGCTCACTAGAGATAGGTTGAGGAGTGGGTTTCGATGTTACCTCAGTGGCCTTGGCCATGAAACACTTTTGGTTGGAGGAGATGACATTTTCATTTGGCAATTCGAAGAGGGATAGACGTGGAGTAGAGGTAGTGGCAATAGTAGCAACTCTCACAATCTCTCCACCATGGACTTCATCATCATCATCTTCATCTATGCCCGAAAGGTATTCTTCATGGACCACTATTGCTCGTTCCTTGTTGGTGACGTTCTTGACGGCGTAGTTCTTGTTAAAGGGATGAGGAGGTCTTGACTTGATCTTGCGAATGGGATGACCACCATTGTCTTCACGGTTCTCAAAGGGACACTTGGCCACGAAGTGACTCTTGTCGTTGCAATTGTAGCATGACCTTGCCTTGGGAGACTTGTTGGGTGAGTTGAATCTTGAGTTGTCCCTTGACTTTGAATTGAGCCCGGACTTGTTCCAAAAGGCCCTCGAAGCTAGAGCAAGATGTTCGTTGAAGGAACACTTGAGATCCCCTTGAGACCACTCACTTGATGTATCATCATCATCAACTTCAATAGCCCTGGCCTTCAAAGCAAGATTCACTTTGGTTGACCCAATGGCCCAAGCACGGGCGGACTCCGCATTCTTCTTGGCAATGGTCATGGCAATTACTTCACTCAAGACTTCTTGGGAGGTCATTAGGTGAAAGTTGGTTCTTCCCTTGACAGAGTTGAGCTTTTGTTCTTCAAACGGAAGGAGAGCTTGGATAAACTTCCTCTTCATGAACTTGTCGTCAACATAGGTGGCCCCAAGATCCCTCATAGTGGAACAAAGGACTTTGAGCCGCCTATACATGTCTTCGGGGGTCTCATCATCTTGCATTGCCAAACCATCGCACTCGTTGTTGATTTCATCAAACTTGGAGCTTTGTATGCTTGCATTCCCAACAAAGAGCTCGGTGAGTTGGTCCCAAGCTCCCTTGGCGGTGTCGAATTGGCGAATGTGATCAAATTCCTTTGGAGTCAAAGCCTTTTGGATCATCCCCAAAGCTGTGGCATTGAGTTTCTTGTCAACCACTTCACCTCGTCTCAACTTCTTTGGGTCATATGGAGAGAATCCATCCTCCACAATCCTCATTAACTCAATAGAAGAGCTGGAAATATGTGAGTGCATTAGATATTGCCAATTGGCGAAATTTGAAGTATCTAGCATAGGTGGTGCTCCTTGAGGAATGATGTGTGGCATGGGAATGGGTGGATCCGGAGTGTACTTTGGTGGTGGGGGTACCGCCGAGTAGTCCTTTCCTCCATTTTCCTCTTTGAAAGTTGAGTTCTCGGGCTCCTCGGTGTTCTCACTTGGAACCTTGGTAGAAGTTTGAGCGACAAAACCAAGTCCCAAGCGAGTGGTGACGGCCGTGGGAGTCACCCCGGGGGCGGTCACCGTAACGGTGGGAGGAAGCTCGGTGGTTTGGGGTGTGTCAAGAGCAACCATGGGGTTTGGCTTGAGAGACTGCAAGATAGTCATCATTTCCTTGAACTTGGACATCATGGATGACTCCAATTGCTTGAGGTCATCCATAGTGGCTAAGCTCTTGGGGTTTTCGGTTTCACTACCCCCTTCGTCGGCCATTGTCTCTTAGGCGGTAAAGCCCGAAATAAGAGCCTTGGCTCTGATACCAATTGAAAGTACCGACTTGATACGACTAGAGGGGGGTGAATAGGCGTCTACCCAATTTTAATTTGTTTCTCACTTTTAGGCTTAACGAGAAGGAAAGTTATCTAGATGTGCAACTAGGTGAACAACCTAAATGCAAGATAACTTACAACAACCACACGAACGGTAAAGAGCAAGAAGTAAAGGAAGGGAACGAAGTAACCGGAGCGGGGACACGGAGATATAATTCCCGTAGTTCACTCCCAAGGAGCTACATCTACGTTGGAGAGGTGTCGGGGCCACACAAGGTCACCCGAGCGCCACAAAGGCCTCACCTTCTTCTCCGGTGAGCTCCCCCACAAAGGAGGCCTCACAACCCACTAACCGATGACCTTGAAGGCGCCAACCGAAACCTTTACACCAAGGTTGAGGGGGGAGCTCCACAACTCAATTGGAGACCCTCAACGACACCTCGAAGCTTTACAACACAAGCCTTAGCTCCGAGGATGCCCTACACCGTCTAGGGTTTCAAGAAACCCAAGAGCAACAAGATCCACAAAGGATGGGTGGGGGAACACAAATCTTCTTTGGTGGAAGTGTAGATCTAGGTCACCTCCCTCACCTCTCAAAATATCAAGTCATTTGAGTGGCTAGAGAGAGAGATCTAGTAAGGTGAAGCTCAAGAATTAATGGAGGAGAGAGAAAAATATTTGAAGTAGTTGGGAGGAAGAAGGATGGCGCCTTAAATAGGCCCCCTCCGCACTGAACCGTTACAACCCACGCGACTTCACCAGAACTTCCGGTGAGGGGCCGGAAGTTCCGCCCAGCATGGCTCCAACGGTCATCAACCCGTTGACGCCCACTCCAAAAGCTCGACCGGAAGTTCCGGTCAAACAGACCGGAAGTTCTGGCCGAACTTCCGATGCAAGTTCCGGCCCAAGTTCCGCCAAATAGAACACTTCAAGCAGAAGGTTACTGACCCTTCAGCGGAACTTGGAGCGGAACTAGGGGCGGAACTTCTGGGTCACGAACCAAGTCTGACCGAAAGTTCCGGTGGCTAGGCGGAAGTTCCGCTCAGGAACTTTCTGGCAGGAAAACTTCCGATGCAACTTCCGGTGGAACTTCTGGCAAATAGAGCATACCAAAACAGCGAGTTCTGGGAGCCCACCGGAAGTTCCAGCGGAACTAGGATCGGAACAAAGGTCTGATCATCCCGCAGAAAAGTCCTGAGCGGAACTTCCAGCGCCAGTCCGGAAGTTCCGATCAGACAAAGATGGCTTCAACAGAACAGAAACTCACTCTCTCACGGAATAGTAGGATGGTTGTGGCGGTGCATATGGGGTTTGTGCAAGAACAAGTGATTTCCCACAACCTTCTGAGATGGACCCCCTCTTAATAGTACGGCGACCTAAAACAATAAAAGGAGAGAAACTAGAAGAAAACTACAGGCCACCGTCTTCATGAGATCCCAAGAGAGCATCCACACAGTTTTAAGGAAACATCAACAACATTTTTCCTGAAGCTCAAGCACACAATTAGATCACAAATGGGATTGTCATTATCACCAAAAGGCATGGGAAAATATAGTCCTTTCACCGTCCAATTCCGAGAATATTCATTATTTAGCTTTTCTGAAACCAAAGAAAGCAGAAAATAGGCAACTGACACTGTAGCATCTTGTCAATAGGTTAGTTCCAGAAAGTGTATAAAAATACCTCAAAGTGAATACAAAACATAAGACAAATGATATAAAACAAGCATGGAGCATAGAAAATTCAAAATTATAGATACATTTTTTTGCCTGCCAAAACCCACCGGCGAGCAGCGACGAGCAACACGGAGAGCCGGGAGGCTCCCAGGACTGCTGGTGGGCCCTGGTCCCTCGGGCAACGGCCCGCAAAACTCCGGCACACGTCCTTGCTTGGTTCGAGGGCGTGCCACCTAACCTATACCTGGTCAGGAAGGTGAAGGATTGCTTCGATTGGTTTCCTGCATGGTAAACAAGTATACGTAAAATTCGAGCCGTGACCGGCTCCCAGGTTTCCCTGTGAATCGGCTCCTAGAGCCGATTACCCCATGGTTTCGCATTAGATCTATAATAACATGGGGCTTTGCTTTATCAATACAAGTCAAATCGATCTACGACAGTTTAACGTTTTCACCACATGACTGGAACATCCTACACGTAATTGAGCCTGGTAGATATGAAAGATGATGGAAAACTAACCCTAGAGAAGGCCTAAAAACCAACATAAAGTCAATTCCCGGAACAACTCCTCTTGGATTGGCAAACCATATCTTACATATTACTGGATCGTTCAACCCGTTTGCAAGGCCTGATCATGTAGATATCAAACTAAACCTTGGAGAACAAGGCACAACTATAACAGATCAAATCGACTTAAATAAAGATTAAGCAAAGTGCCACCCTTGCACCCGGGAAGAGGTGCAAAGGCGGCGATATAATTAGAGGCAGCATAACTAAACGATCATAACAAAAAGTACTGATGCTAGCCTAAACAAATCTATGATAATAGTGTTTACTCGCCATCAACAAGGCTTCAGTACGAGTAACACCAAATAATCGCATAAGTAGATACTGCCTAGATCGCAAGATGCGATCTAGGCAGCATGGCACTTACCCGAGAAAAACCCTAGAAACAAGGGGTGGCGATGCGCCGAGATTGTGTTGGTTGTGAACGTGATTTTCCTCCTTTTCTCAATAACCTTAGGTACATATTTATAGTCCGGAGACTTTCTATCTTTGGAATAACTCTACAACTCTATCTCTTACCTAAATCTAAACGGAATCTATTACAATATAAGATACACGGGCAATTTAGCCCAAATCAACGCACGAGGCCAATTCAACCACACGTTGTATATACGTATCTTCTAAGCCCATCTTGATCACGGCCCATCTCCTCCTTTAGCCAAAATATGGCGATAACACATGCCCCCCTGGTTTTGGCAATAATAATTCCAAAACCACTCCGTTTTTTCCTTCCCCCCTTTTTTTTCTTGTATCGGGTTGCGCGTTGACAGAATGCGTTGCAGAACAGGATCGTCACGCCACCCCCTCATCATGATGCCTTGTCTTCTCCACTTCCCCGCAGTGCATGATTTGACAACTTCGGCAGTACATTCTGGGAAACCGCTATAGCATTGAACCGCTTCATACTATTCCCCTTATTTAAATTCATCTAAGCAGTTTGCAGTCCCCATCTTCCTCCAGCAGCCAAAAAACCCTTCTTCCTCCACCGCCGAAAAAACCCTCTTTCTCCGCCATGGCCTCCTCCGCTTCATCTGGCCTGTCCTCCCAAGCCTCCAACTCATTGAGCGATCGAGAGCCGACGCCAGAGCACCCGCCAACGGCGGCGTACAACACTCTCGCCCCACAATGGTGGGACGAGATGGATTGGGATTTCGCCGCTTGGTCGGAGGACGACGCGTCCTTGACTGACGGCGAGGAGGACCTGCAGTTCCTTGCCGATGGGGAACTGGAGGCGGACAGCACCGACGACGCCATGTCCTGGGACGGCGTCGACTCCTCCGACGAGGAAGAGGAAGAGGAGGACACCTCCTCCGAGGAGTACCAGCCGGTGAAGTACTTCCGCGCCGGGTCTAGCGAGGACACTGAAGACGACGACGAGGACGAGGAGGCCCCCGCGGGCATCTGGATCAGTAGCAGCGAAGACGACTCCGGCAGCAGTGCTGAGGACAGCGAACAAGACGGCGGCGACGACAGCGGCGACGACCTCGGCCTCTAGATTAGGAACCAATAGTAGTAGTAGTAGTAGTAGTAGTAGTAAGCTCCCTTTTGTAATCAATCAGCCTTTTGTAAGCAATCAGCTTTTGAATGAATGAATGAAAATCTGTTTCTCGAAGATTGCTTTTTTCGCCCCAATTTTGCCGATAGCCAAAATAGGTCGATGCTCCAGAAGCCGATAACGCTGTATCGGCTTTCACCACACTGCACTCACTCCGTCAACCAAGTCAAAGCTCAAAGAGCCGATGCACATCGGCTTTACCAAAAACGTTGACAAGGTCAAAACTTGGTCGCATATTTAGGCAAATCTAAGTGGCTGCTTTTCAGTTCCAAACGGTAACCTGCGACCCACTTCAAAAAAGGGCGACCTAGATCTTCAATCGCCCACTGACCAGATCGAGCTCATAGCGACAAGAACCCTCAATCCCCAACTGCATAGATCCATCTCCGCCGGCGAACTAGATGGCGGAATCGTCCAACACCAACCCAGAGGTCTCCGGTCTGAAGGTACGCCTACTCCTCGCAGTCTGAACATGATGCTAGACTTAATGGCGAACACCTGAATTAATGCCTTATTCCACCATTAAATTTTCTAGGTTTCAGACATTCTGCTGCCGCATCCTTCTCTTCCAAACTCTCTCTGTCTTGGCCCTCGTACAGAATCTAGCCCTGCTCATCTGATTTCTTGCGAAGCAAATAGAATCCCCTTCGTAAACCAAGACCTAGATCTGAACTCTTGGGCCGACTGCCTGCGAGCCTGGCCTAACCCCCCTGAACATTGGGTCTCTTGGTTTAGCAGAGTAGCTAGAGCTTACCAATCCCAATGGGAAACCACAGGAATAGCCGATGCCTTGCATTTATCATTGTCTCCTCTCGAGAAACATGAGAACCTTCTGAAAACCATCGGCTACTTCTGGTCTGACGCTCTGAACTGCTTTATGTTCGGTCATGGCTCTATGTCACCAACCCTGTTAGACGTGGTGATGATCACTGGCCTGGATGTTACATCACCCAGCCCCTCTGCTTTTAAACTGACCAAAGTCCCCTACAAACTGTCTTCTAAAACAGACTGCACGAACTGGGGTGCCTACCTCCAACGCCATATGAAAACAAAGGGCCCTGTCTCAGAGAAAGAACATACAGCCTTTCTCAACTTCTGGCTGGAGCATTTCATATTCTGTGGCCCTTCCCTTGCTCCAACCAAGAACTATCTCTCCCTAGCCCACGAACTGGCCAAAGGTACTCAACTTGGCATCGGCAAACTGTTCCTTGGAGAGGTCTATCAATATCTCCAGTTGATGTCTGTCAAGCTGTTCTCAGGCATAGCAGTCAAAACAGGTGGTCCTTGGTGGTTCATTCAGCTATGGGCTCAGCTGTACTTTCAAAACCACATCCCAAACTTCCCCCTTTTGGCGAGTTGTACCTTTCCAGATGTCAAAGGGAAGCAGATCCGATGCACTAGTTATGGCCAAGCTTTGTATAGGCTGCCAGGCAGCAAACTATCCCCTCAGGAAGCATCCAAGTGGTTCAGCACTTTCTTTCAAGGCCTGGATAATCCTACCTTCTTCCCTTACATGGAAGAATCTGAACATTTCGAAAATCCACTCTCCTTCAGGCTAGATAACTTTGCCGATGACACCAGCACTCGGCAACTCTTTTCCATTGTGATCCGTCCATGTTTCCTTCCAGTTGGCATGAGTACATCCAACAGAATCATCAAGCCTGGGTATGAATTCTACCAGCCGGTCATAGTGGCTCGGCAATTTGGTCTTGGACAAGTACCTCCCCATCTCTTTCTCCATCATCTTACGGAGAGCAGAGCCGACCTGCCTGATCCTCTCACCAGTCAGAGGTGTTACTCCTTCTTTGATGCTCTGACCATCCCTATTCCAAATGACCTCACCTTCGCCTCATCAACTGATGGCTTCGAGGACTGGTGGTCGATGTGGAAGACTCACGCCTTCAGGAAAGCTCTGGGACCGTTGCTGAAACATCTTGATGCCGACTATGACATCCCCGTGGAACAGGTACCACTACTTGTAAATTTTCTTGATGCAGCTCACCAATGACTCCTTTACTAACCCAATTTTTTTCTCTTTGCAGCAACAAGATGGCCCTGAACCTACACATAGTGATGGCTCCCCCTTTGAGTTCTTTCCGCCAGCTCCTGTGGTTCTTTTCTGCAAAAACTCGCCGCCTTTGAAAAAGGTCATGATGCAGAAACAACCGATAACACCACAATCGGCTTCTAAGAAGCAAGGAACTTCAACATCAGCTGCCCCTCGAGTTCCAACTAAGACAAGAACGATGACGAGGAATGTAGCTGCCAGGAAGACCTTGAGGCGCCGGAGCCCTTCTCCAGAAAGCTCGCATGTAGGCTGATCCATGTCTTGGTCGATTCTTCTCATTCTTGCAGACGTGCTCGTGTCTAACAGCTTTCCTTCTTTTGCAGGCTTCCGTCGAAGACACTTCCCACGAGGACACACAACCCAATCAGGGAGAATCGAGCCCAACGGACTCTGAGAGGACCATCACACCGAGCCAGCCAGATGTGCCACCATCGGCTTCCAGGAAAAGGTCGGTTCCTGAACCCGCTGCCCCCCGAGCACCAGTCGAGGCGGGGCCAGCTGTGGGTCCCAAGAGAGCTCGTAAAGGATCGCAAGCTTCTTCATCGAGCCAGGAGGTTTCGAAAATCATCATCCTTCATGCTCTTACCACTTACTTCCTTTTGTCTGCCGATTCATCATCATTTACATCGGCTAATCACCTTTCCTGCAGGCAACTGATGCTTCTAGTGGGAAGGCCGGGGCCGCGCCGACGCCTTTAGCCAAACCAGACCTGGCAATCCCCGAAAATGCAGATGAAACGGCTACTACTTTGGCAACGCCCCCAGCAACCACACACAAGCCGATCGCCTCGTCGTCTGCTATCCCCTCGGTCTCAGGAGAGGTATGTCAACTTCTTTCGGCTTATTCTTCCCCGTTGGACGCACACTGACGCCTTTTTGGGCTGCCAGGGTTGTGACATTTCAGGCTTGCTGACATTTGACCCTGAATCCATCGAACCAACTCCCTCTGTCGCCACCGATGAACCACAAGCCAGGGCGGTTCTACCTCAATTCCAACGTCTTAGAGCCTTACTGTCTTCCTCGATCGAGGAGTTGATCGAGGGTTCTGAAGAGGTGAAGGGCGTTCTCGCCGAAATCAAGGACCAATTCCCAGTAGCATTGCAGGTGAAGCTTTGGCCCGTCGTAACTCTGTCCTTCTACGGGTCAAGGGTGAAGCTAGCTCGTGAAAGGATCAACCTACATCGTGCCCAACTTCCGCTGAAAGCCAATATTGCCGACAGATGTCAGCAGCTCAACGAGAAAAAGGCGTCTCTTGATGCCAAAACTGACACCTCTGTCAGTACCGCCGAGCTCGCATCTTTGAAAAGGGAGCTGGAAGATCTTGAAGAAAAGGTCCGGGCGACAAAACAGCTCATTCGTGACAAGGAAGCATCCATCGCCCGCTCCCAAGACGAAGCAAAAGGCCTCAGGGCTCAACTGAAGACTGATCTGGCAGAGATACGTGCCCTGAACAAGCAGCTAGTGACGGGCAAGGACGAGGATGACGAAGCCGAGATCGCCGAGGTGGACCGTGTCCGTGCTGACGCCCTCCACGCCTTCGAGGCATTTCTTCAGTAGCTCGTTTATGTAAACTGGCATCTGCTTGTACCAGTTTTGAACCTCTAGAGTCGATGACTGTGCATCGGCTGTATATTTCTATTGGCCGATTTCATGTATCGGCCCCCATCTATCACTGTCCATCATCCCACCTGCTTTGGGGAATATATATATATTTTTTTATTGGCCGATTTCGTGTATCGGCCCCCATATCTCACTGTCTATCATCCCACATACTTGGGAAATATTTCTTGAGATGCTGACCGTTGACAGCCACTGGGAATTTCACGCCATCCAGCTCCTCCAGCATGTACGCGTTCCCTCTTAAAACCTGATCGACCCTGTATGGCCCGTGCCAATTTGGAGACCATTTACCATATGCTGCATCCTTAGTCCCTAATGGCAACACAGCTTCCCATACCAGATCGCCGACGTGGAACTCCTTTGGTCTCACTTTCTTGTTATATGCACGAGCTACTTTGGCCTTGTTCTCTTTGATTTTCTCAAGCGACCATAGCCTAAGCTCAGTCAAATCTTCAACACTGTCACTCATCAGGGCCGCATATTCTTCAGTCGTTAGATCGTTCTGAAAAGTGACACGTCTCGATCCAGCCGTAATCTCCCAAGGCAATACGGCTTCTTGTCCATAGACTAGATGGTACGGCGAGGTTTTTATCGCTCCATGACATGACATGCGGTAAGCCCATAAAGCCTCTGACAAAACCTCGTGCCAACGCCTAGGGTGCTCCTCGATTTTCCTCTTGATTAGCTTGATAAGGCTCTGGTTGGACGCTTCATCTTGCCCATTTGCTTGAGCATAGTATGGAGATGATCGAATCAGCTTAATCCCTGTATCCTCACAGAACTTTCTGAACTCGTGAGAAGTGAAGACTGAACCTCCATCGGTCGTGATAGTCTGGGGAATCCCAAACCTATGAATGACGTGTTCTTTCACAAAGTTGACAACATCCTTTGAACTTACTGACTTCATAGGGACGGCTTCCACCCACTTGGTGAAATAATCCGTAATGGTCAAAATCCACATGTGGCCTTTGCTTGACGGAGGATTGATCTTGCCGATCATATCCATGCCCCAACCTTGGAATGGCCAAGGCTTGATGATGGGGTTCATTGCTGATGGGTACCATCTGAATTTTTCCAAATCTCTGACATGCTTGACACCCTTTGTAGTACTTAAAACAGTCCTCAAGCATGGTAGGCCAGTAAAACCCTGATCGCCTGATCAACCACTTCATCTTGTGAGCCGATTGGTGAGTTCCACAGGCGCCTTCATGTACCTCGTGTAGGAGCCGATTGGCCTCGGCTGTCCCCAGACATTTGAGCAATAACCCCTCTAGGGTCCTGTAAAACATGTCGTCCCCAATGAGTACATACTTCATGGCCTTGTATCTTATCCGTTTAGGTGCCCCCCGAGCCGAATCCTTCAAGTAATTGAAGATATCGGCTCTCCAGTCGTCTGCATCCAGGAATTGTACCTGAACATCGGCTCCCTCTGCCATGTCCTTGTAGCCTGAAGCCATTTGTGCAAGATCATTTGCCTCGGTATTCTGCGATCGCGGGATCCAAGTGAAGTTTATGTACCAGAACTGTGCCATCAGCTCACGGCATTGCATCCATAATGGGAAGAGCGACTCGCTCTCACACTTGTATTCCTCCGTGAGTTGAGAAATCACCAGCTTGGAGTCTCCAAAAATTTCCACTGCTTCTGCTCCAGCTTCGATGAGCAACTCCATTCCCTTGCGTATCGCCTCATACTCAGCGACGTTGTTGGTGCGAGGGGCAGATAACCTGATAGAGAAGGAAAATGTTGCCCCCCGGGGCGACACGAGTAGCATGCCGATGCCGCACCCATCGTCACAGACCGATCCATCGAAAAACATAGCCCACGCTCGTATAGACAGTGTTGCTATATCAGTGTTGATCCTTTCAGCGATAAGGTCGGCCAATGCCTGTCCCTTAACCGCTTTCGCGGGTTGATAACGGATATCGAACTCCGATAATGCAAACATCCATTTGCCCAGTCGGCCTTTCAACATAGGAGCCGACAGCATGTGCTTTATGATATCTGATTTGCATATGATGACCACCTCCGCTGATAGCAGAATGTGGCGCAGCTTGGTGCAGGTGAAAAACAGGCAGAGGCACAACTTGTCGATCTCAGGATACCTTGTCTCTGCATCCAGCATCCTTCTGCTGATGTAAAATACAACTCGCTCCAGCCCATCATAAACTTGCACCACCACTGAGGCGATGGACGCGTCCGCTACTAACAAGTAAATGTAGAATGGCCTATCCGGCTGGGGCGGAACCAATACTGGCGGCTTCTTCAGATATTCTTTGATCTCGTCGAAGGCTCGTTGTTGTTCTGCCCCCCAGCTGAACTCCTCGTCAGATTTAATCTTCACCAGTCCCATGAACGGCTCTATTCTCCCTGACAGATTGGAGATGAATCTTCTGACGAAGTTGATCTTGCCGATGAGAGATTGCAGTTCCTTCTTCGTGGTAGGCGGCTTCATTTTTCGCACTGCCTCCTGACTTTTCAGGCCGATCTCAATTCCTCGTTCATGGACCAAGAAACCCAAGAACTGACCGGCCGTCATACCGAAGGCACACTTCTTCGGATTCATCCGTAGCCCGAATTTCCTTATTCGGTCCAGGACGCTTCGCAGGTCGTCCAGATGTCCTCGTACTGAAGCTGACTTGACCACCACGTCATCGATATAAATTTCCACCAGCTTGCCGATCAGATCATGGAAAATGTAATTCATGGCTCTTTGGTACGTGGCGCCGGCATTCTTTAGTCCAAATGTCATGACTACATACTCAAACAACCCCACTGAACCTGGGACTCTGAACGCAGTCTTGTGTATATTTTCCGGAGCCATAAAAATTTGGTTGTAACCGGCATTGCCATCCATGAAGCTCAAGACTTTATGACCAGCAGCTGCGTTGATTAATGTTTCTGCCACCGGCATCGGATACTCATCCTTTGGAGTAGCTCTATTGAGATCCCGAAAATCTATGGCAACACGCCAGCGGCCATCCTTTTTCTCTACAGGTACGATACTAGAAATCCACTCAGCATACCGGCATGGCCTGATTAAATTGGCTGTCAACATTTTCTCGACCTCTTTCTTGACTTCTGCCAAAATTTCGGCCTTCATCTGTCGTGCTCGCTGCTAGAATGGCCGAAATCCTTTTTTAAGCGGGAGTCGATGCTCAATGATGCTCCTGTCTAATCCAGGCATCTCTGTATAGTCCCAGGCGAAGCAATCTGGATATTCTTTCAACAGAGCTATCATCGGACCCCGCAGACTCGGATCTAACTTCTTGCTGATAAATGTTGGTCGTGGCTTATCCCCAGGACCAATGTCGATTTCCTCTAGTTCATCAGCGGATGTAAACCCATACCCTAGCTTTCAGTCACCTGTTAAATCGATGCTAAACACAGGGCAAACAGTAGGTGAGGATGACAAAAATAAGTTGGGCCGATTGCCTGAATCGGCCCCCTTTTTGATTGTATTAGTCAAGGACAGTTTACACCTTATTTGTGTTTTACAATGGCAGGGAATCTCCCTGCTACGACTACATGATCTGCTTGTCGTAAGATTGCTGCTTTTTGTTTTTGGTGGCCGATCGCAGGGATCGGCCGTACCACGTACCATTGTGGACTTTGCTACTCTGTCAGGCCAGTGGATAAGACCAGCCTCACCCCGTTTTTTGTAGCCTCAATGCGTTCACAGCCGTCTAGACTGATTCCAGAGATCGGCTCTTGGTCTTCTGCTTCCCAGACGTTCATGCCAGCAATGGAGATCTCGACAGAATCGTCTGCATGAATGACCTCCACCTCATCTCCATCCCATTGTATTAGGCACTAGTGCATCGTGGATGGAATGCAGCAGTTAGCATGAATCCAATCTCTCCCTAACAAGACAGCGTAGGTGCTTTTGCTGTCCACGACGAAGAATGACGTAGGGATGGTTTTTCTGCCCACGGTCAGATCCACGTTCAGTACGCCTTGCGTTTCTGAAGTTTGGCCGTTGAAGTCGCTTAACGTGACGTTGGTTTTAATCAGATCTGCAGTGGAGCGTCCCAAACGCCGTAGCATGGAGTATGGCATTATATTGACTGCCGCTCCGGTATCCACCAACATCTTGCTGACAGGCTGCCCGTTGATGTAACCTCGTAGGTACAGGGCTTTCAGATGTTTGTAGCCCTTCTCACGTGGCTTTTCAAAGATAACCGGCCGTGGGCCGCAGTCAAACTGTGCCACTGGTAGCTCGTTGGTTCTTGGCGCGCAGAACTCTGACGGAAGTATGAATACCATGTTTGTGCCAGCCGATGTCTTTGCATCGGCTTTTACCGGTTTGGGGCGCCACTCTTTCCTTTTCGGGCGATCTTCCGTTTCCAAGGTCTGCCTAATCTTAAAGGCCAGATCGGGTCGTGCTTTCTTTAAAGCGTGGAGATACTGTGCTTCAGCTTCCTCCAAGTTATGCAGCCGCTGCACTCTACGCTTTTGGGTGTGTCTGAGTCCGTCAGGACACCACCTTGGACGGTGATACCTGTCTTTCTCTTTGTCATCCATTGGCTCCTTGAGACCTTGTGCTTGAGACGACTCCCTGCATCGGCTCTGAGGTGGGAGGGGCCCTAGACGCTTGAACACTGACACTGGCCCTGTGTCCTCCCTCTGCTGTCCACATTCCGGGCAGTTGTCGATTGTAGGCAATCGGCTCATTCCCGCATCCCAGCAATACTTGAAGAAAGGACAATCCCAATGCTTGTCTGCGCCTTCCTTTTCTTTTGACGGTCCCCTAGCGAGGTGCTCATATCCTTCATCTTCTCCATCGCGCCGGCGACGTCGGTCATACTGACGCTCATACTTGTTAAGGAGATGCGTGGAATGCGGCTTCTGATATCGCACGCTTCTCACCTGCTCCTCAGTTAAATACCGCCTGTCATCGTAGCTGGGCCGGTCGCGTGGACCAGCCTTCTCTCTTTCTCTGCCCCGAGAGCGACCGCCTTCCTCCTTGTGTGTGCCATGGTGGTACCCAGGTCCTGCCATGTTGACATCGAACGAGAAATCCAACTGGCGCCTCGTGGAGTGGCCGTGTTCTACCATGTTGACACCGGGAAACGGGTTGGTGTCTACTTTCATGGCGAATTGCCCCAGGATCAGACGACCCTGCTCTATCGCCGTTTGGATCTGGCGACGTAGCTCTTTGCAATCATTGGTGGTGTGGGTGAACGAGTGATGCCACTTGCAGTATGGTCTTCCGTTCAGCTCTTGAGCCGTAGGGATTTTGTGGCCTTCGGGTAACTTCAGCTGATTTTCTTTTAGCAGTAAATCGAATATTTGCTCAGCTTTGCTCACATCAAAGTCGAACCCTTTTGCAGGCCCTTGTTGTTTCACCCATTTGCAAGATACAGGATCTGCCCCCCGAGTCCATTCAGCCACGGCCACCTCCTGGTCTTGTGTAGGATCTTCTTCTTCTGTATCGACCAGGCCTATCGGACGTTTGAACTTGTCCTGGTACAACTCAGGGTGGCGCTGCTCATACATCGTCAGTTTCTGGGCCATGTGCGCCAACGAGTTGTACTCTACTTGGAAAGCCAAATCCTTGATAGGCGTTGAGAGACCCAACGCCGCTAGCTCGACTGCCTCTTTTTCAGTTAACCGAGCTGAGTAACATCGGTTCTTGACAGTCCTGAAGCGCTGGATGTTGATGTAGACGTTGTTGAATGTCCCACCGGGCGTGCCAGAATGTGTTGCCTGCCAAAACCCACCGGCGAGCAGCGACGAGCAACACGGAGAGCCGGGAGGCTCCCAGGACTGCTGGTGGGCCCTGGTCCCTCGGGCAACGGCCCGCAAAACTCTGGCACACGTCCTTGCTTGGTTCGAGGGCGTGCCACCCGACCTATACCTGGTCAGGAAGGTGAAGGATTGCTTCGATTGGTTTCCTGCATGGTAAACAAGTATACGTAAAATTCGAGCCGTGACCGGCTCCCAGGTTTCCCTGTGAATCGGCTCCTAGAGCCGATTACCCCATGGTTTCGCATTAGATCTATAATAACATGGGGCTTTGCTTTATCAATACAAGTCAAATCGATCTACGACAGTTTAACGTTTTCACCACATGACTGGAACATCCTACACGTAATTGAGCCTGGTAGATATGAAAGATGATGGAAAACTAACCCTAGAGAAGGCCTAAAAACCAACATAAAGTCAATTCTCGGAACAACTCCTCTTGGATTGGCAAACCATATCTTACATATTACTGGATCGTTCAACCCGTTTGCATGGCCTGATCATGTAGATATCAAACTAAACCTTGGAGAACAAGGCACAACTATAACAGATCAAATCGACTTAAATAAAGATTAAGCAAAGTGCCACCCTTGCACCCGGGAAGAGGTGCAAAGGCGGCGAGATAATTAGAGGCAGCATAACTAAACGATCATAACAAAAAGTACTGATGCTAGCCTAAACAAATCTATGATAATAGTGTTTACTCGCCATCAACAAGGCTTCAGTACGAGTAACACCAAATAATCGCATAAGTAGATACTGCCTAGATCGCAAGATGCGATCTAGGCAGCATGGCACTTACCCGAGAAAAACCCTAGAAACAAGGGGTGGCGATGCGCCGAGATTGTGTTGGTTGTGAACGTGATTGTCCTCCTTTTCTCAATAACCTTAGGTACATATTTATAGTCCGGAGACTTTCTATCTTTGGAATAACTCTACAACTCTATCTCTTACCTAAATCTAAACGGAATCTATTACAATATAAGATACACGGGCAATTTAGCCCAAATCAACGCCACGAGGCCGATTCAACCACACGTTGTATATACGTATCTTCTAAGCCCATCTTGATCACAGCCCATCTCCTCCTTTAGCTAAAATATGGCGATAACACATTTCCGACGTATCAATGCATAATATAGTTGGTTGTGCACGTCCTCTGGTTTCCTGTAGCACCAGCTCTACCTTTTTTGCTAGTTATTCTGAAGCTGGGCATTCGTTTGGTCATTGTGTTTTGCTTCCTTGGGCCTATGATTACTAAGTAGCACAATGAAATGCAAGGGGGGTCCTCTTCATGAACAAACTTGTGTGCTAACCAAATTCATTGTTCATTTATGTTGCTCATGAGGAGAATATCTTTTCATCTGTGCCATTTCATATGAGGCCATGTTGATTGTTCATGTCTGATCACCAAAATGAATGTCCTTACATGTGTTGGTTTTTTTTTGTAGTGCTCGAAGATGCTGATCAGAGGTGCTCTCCCACCAATGAAGGAGCATGCTCTAGGGATATTGGTGAGGGTAGTGCCTCCAAGAGGGCCAACGATGGTGGTGAGGTCAATGGCTCCAAGAGGCCGAGGGGCGGGCCTCTGAAGAATGGGCACTTACACGACTAGGTAGGTCCAACCCATTTTGCCAAGGTGATATTGGCACATAGGACCCGCTGCCAGTCCCTGATGGCTTCAGAACTTTCCTTGGCACTGTGCCGAGGACGATCATTCTCAAGACGAACACCGGACACAGCTAGATGGTGAAGCTCCGGGATGTCAGACAGGATTTGCCTTGACCAGGGGTGGTATGGCTTCGCCATTTCCCACTAGATCAAGATCGGGTACTTCATGACCTTCAATATGTTGAAGGGTGATTTGTTCAAGGTCACCATCTTTGACTACACAATGACTAAAGTGATGAAGAAGTGTCTGGAGCATGATCCAGTCCTTGCCATGATTGACATGTGAACCTTGCATGTTTCGTTTGATATGAACTTTCTCTGTATGTTGTATGGTTTCCTTTCTACAATGTTTATGTCCTGTGTATATTGGTGTGTTTGTGGTTAAGCCTTACTTGTGATGTCTAGCAAGCTCACCATTTGGGAAAGAGGTTACCATACCACACGAGAATGCTAAAACCAAACACGTGCAATCCTTTCTCCGAGACCTAATACAACCCACCAAACGATAGGGCCTCATTTCTGCCCAATTCCTAAATAGTGTCAATGCGGGCTACCAAATAACTGGGAGATTTTGGCCTAGAGGCCGATCTGCGTGTGCACTCCTTGCGTGTGCAAGTTGCATGCGTGTGAACACGCCCTGAGAGAACAATCCTCCTTGGGGCAAACCATGAGAAAATAATCCAAAATCGATCTAGCGAAGCGGAATATCCAAAGTACCATACCTAGAGAATTTAATCTTTCTGCACCATTGTTATCGTCGGAAAGGAGATTTCGTCATCGAACGGATGATTGAAGAACACATATTGTAGATGATGTTGTCTGCACTCGTGAAGGCCAAAAAGAAGACGACTACCAAAACCCTAACATAATATATTGAAAACACTAGTTTAATTAAAAACTCTATCCATATATCGTGTTCTCCACCCCTCTCGACGTCGAAGGCCGACAAGAGGGAGAGGGGAGGTGGTGTATGTAGGAGGTGAAGGTGGAGGCGGAGGCTAGGTTTTAGGAAGATACTTAGACATTGGAGCACCACCGTATATGTTGCTTAAACCTAGTATGCCATTCAAATGGTAGTCCGTTCAAAAACCAAAAATATAGAAATTAGAGAAGCACTTGAATTGAGGTATCATGTATGCTGAATTTCTATGGGAACCAAGATCACACATGAAATTCAAACGTGTCATTTGGAAATCATGCAAGAAAAACGTAGAAAGAGAGATTAAATCATGAGGTAAGACCAAGTATTTGTTTTGCTTCAGAATTCCTAGTGAATGAGCTATTACATGAAATTTAAAGAGAATCTACGATAAGATTCCTATTATTCGAAAAAACACCACATAAGAAAAATCTATGAAATTCTACGTTTTTTCTGTTGTTAACAGGGCCTTGAAATTCTATGACAATTCTATGAAATCCTATGTTAAGGTCACATGCGATTCAAATGATTTTGGAGGACGGGGATTATCATAAGGAAAAGTTTGTGTTTGTTGTTTGACTGGTAGGATTGAATATTATAGGAGATTTTCTCCAAAACATTTCTCTGTAGCACAATTTGTATCTTTATACTACATTTCATGTGAAACTTTAGAATCACTCAAACATCTTGGAAATAATATCTTGTTTTTTATGTGGTGCATAAACAACCCAAAATTATGTAGGATTCGAATGGGGAGGATAGTACAATCCTTCGCTCTTCATATTCATGTCATAATCTTGTAAAGTTTTGGGTAAGTCAAGAAAAAAATTATCATGTTGAAAAGATAAAGTTTGCTACAGAATTATGAGGAATTGAGGATGTGCTGAATCTTTGCATCCAATTTAGTTTTCATAGTTCTCATGGATCAAAATAATTGTAGCTTCAAGAGTAAAGCGAACATAAAAAAATCTTAGTCATCGGTAATCTACAAATGTGGGTTGTGTTGGTTTACCTCTCTTCTAGTGGCCTATTCATCACTTTCTGATACGAGGATCATGGATCAATGTTTGGAGTGCAATTTAATGTGCTCTATGCCTAGGTACATAGATAAAATAGATCGTTGTTATTTAGACAAAATAGCAATAGCGCGCACAAATATGACCGCGCCACCAGTAATTTCTTATTAGTGGCGTGTCATCGGAATAATGTGCCAATGCTACGCGGCCCAAATGTCCTCGGCCCACCCAAAACTAGGGTTGACGTGTCCCAACGTGGAAAAAGACACGCCACCAGTAGTTTGAGGCGGGCCAACTCGTGTCAGTCCTCCTGTCCGTCCTCTCTCTCTCTCTCTCTCTCTCTCTCTCTCTCTCTCTCCTAATATATACTTCACTCGAAATCATCCCCATTCTCTCCCCGACCATCATTTATGCATTGTGCTTCCACCTCCACTCGTGTCTTCATCCCCATATTGCGCTACACCCCTGCCGCTCCTCCTCTCCATCCAAACAGTGTTGCCTCCCCCGGCCGTTCGTTCTTGCCTTTGTTGCTTCGATTTGCATTCACGTTGCTAACTCCGTCATCCGCATCGCATTGCCGCCGCCCACGTATGCATCAACAATGTACTTAGACGCCTCTCGGTGAGTGTCAGTCCGTCGTCTCCCCTAATTTTTAGTTGGTTTGGTTAGTTATTAAATGTATAGTTGTGATATGTGCACGTGTTAGAAAATATAGTTGTTAGATTAGTTAGTGTAGATGATTTAGGAAATGTATTAGCTGATCTACAAAATGTGTGGAGTTAGTTTTAGTTAGAAAACGTGTTGGACAATTAGGCATAATTTTTACAATTAATTTCAGAATATAAATCATGATAGCAATAACTAAGTATATATCAAATTTATTTGACATTATTCCCATCTTAGCAACTCGATTTTTAAGGCCTCGGTACATTCATGAACCGCACCCAAGATTTATATGGATGCTCGCTTCTTTTCATACTTCAAGGTTCCATCTTATTCTTTGACAACTTCAAAATTTTCTTATCTTACCTATTTAGTATAATTAAAAAAACAATTTCCATTTCATTTCAGAAGGTGCTATAGATGAGTCCCATGTGCCTATTAGTCTATATCCTCAATTCCAAGCTCCATGGAGGAATAGGAAAGGCCCTCTTAGCCAGAATGTTATGATTGCTTGTGATTTTGATCTAAACGTCACTTTTATTTTATGTGGCTGGGAGGGTTCTACCACCGATGCAAGAGTACTAAGTTTTGCAATACTCAAAGGATGTTGAGAGATGCACATAAGCAAACTGGCGTTGGGTGGAATGAACACCGGTGCATGATACAAGCCGAGCCACATCTTTGGGATGACTTAGGAGTTGTAAGTTGCTTCATTCTAACCATATCTTGTTATAAAATTTGATCACAAGTTTAATCATACTAACATTTATTTTTCTTACTCCTATAGTCCTTTGGCAAAAAAGATTAGGAATTTTAGAACGGAGGACTCAAGGTTTCTTCTGTATGATTTGCTAGGAGAACTGTCTGAAAGTAAGTTTAGTCATATTGACAATCATTTATTTTACTTCCATGTTTGTGTACACATAGTTTGGTTACACTTACACACATGCTTTTTGCAGGCCAAATAGCCGAGGGAGACTTTAACTTTACCTCTACGACCGAGCCACCATAGAGAGATGATGTCACCAACATAGAAAGTGATGGTGAGTTTGAGGATGAAGGAGAGTTAGAGAAAGAGGTAACATCTGTTGGTGAAGTACTACATTTTATATGTGATAACATCACCGCCATTGGGTGTAGCATTCCTGGTTTACAAAATAACATTTTTTAGAAGAGGGTTTATAGGGGATTAGGATGGAAGAGGATAGGAGTGGATTGGGTGACAAGTGTTTTCACCCAAAACACTAGGGATAAAACTCTGGAACACACACATAACCTCTCCTGCAAAACAAGGCCTACGGGGAGATCCAAAACCCTCTTCATGGAGGTTGCAAACAACCTTTTATCTAAAACGGTATGTTTTAATTTAACATGCTCTTGCGAAGTTGTCCGTTCTTGCGCTCAAGAAAATATCTAACTATTGTTTCTTAAATTTTGCTCAGTACATCCCCTGTCTTGCAAGACGTGAAGCTGAGAAGATCAAAGTTGGCGAGAATGAGAAGACCTTATAGGTATAGTCGACATAATCATAAGGAGTTTCCATTACTTTAATGTCCTTATCATAGATGAAACCGACAAAACTTTTTTTGTTTGCGCTCCTTGGAGAGAACTTGCCGAAGTATTGACATTTAGAGCCAAGGGACCATCTGAATGAGTATTCACGAAGCTCATCATGGAAGGATCAATGGTCTTCCCATTTTTAGGAGTTCGTGGTCATCCTATGGTACTATCATGTGTTACTAGCTAGTTATTTACTTATTGAACATTCATGTGTGAAGTTGATATTGCTATCCTGTCTATAATATTATTATTAAATTTGATAAAAGAACCTTTTTTATTTTAAAAAATTAGTGACGTGTCATCTCAGTGATACGCTAGCGGTTTGTATACTACTAGTAGTGTGATCTAGACACGCCACTAATATACTCCCTCCGTTTCAAAATACAAGATGTTTTAGCTTTGTGAAAAATGTATCTAGACTACTTTTAGCGCATAGGTTCACTCATATTTGGAATAAATCTATACACTAAAACAAGTCTAGATACATTTTCTTCATAAAGCTAAAACATCTTATATTTTAAAACGGAGAAAGTATATGCTACCAGTGGGCACCAGTAACATTTACCAACCTGTGGCATGTCAAGATCATGCCACTAACGCTCATTTTGACACGTCATCAATAGGCTATTCTGCACCTGTGGTATGCGAATTTGGCGGACACACATCGATAATGGAGGTGATATTGCACAAAATAATCATCTCATGGCTCTATCCTCATGTTGGTGTATCTTTGACACCATGGTGTTTTAGTCCCATGGATCGACACTTCTCGGTCAATCAAACTGTCGGCAGATGCCTCTCTTGGTTGTGGCGGTAGTGATGCCGGTGTCGGTTTTGATTTTGTATATGATGCTCCCATTTTTGCTAATTTGGCATGTTCTTGGCCATAATGGTTCATCTAACTGAGGTTTACACTATTGGGATAGAGACTCGTGTGGCGTTTTAAACATTTGAGGTTTGCTGTTTCAATTGGTGCATGTTTCTCACTAGTAGATTTTTCAACGATAACACCTCCTCGAGTAAGTGATTTCATAGAGCGTTGACCGAAACGAGGACCCCTATAGTATGAGCTATATATGTCTTATGTGTAAAGTCTGAAGACATTGATAAAGATAGGGTAAAAATGGATATCAAATGTGACCGTTGTAAGTTATTTTCTTTTATGACGACTTTTTGTTCTTGTTTTATTATAGGATTTTTATAGTTTATCGATAAGTATGTGAGTACTCTGGCAAAAACACAAGATCTCATACAATACAATATTGGCGCTCCTGCGTGGCCTTGTTAAAGGTGGTGGTTTGCAGCTTGGTTTTGAGATAAAAATCAGAGATCAACCTATGTTGGACTATCATAATAGGCACATGTGGGATGAATCCATCCTAAAGACATAGTGTCTACAATAGGTTTGTGAAGATACTATCCAGAAGCAGATAACCTTCATTTTTACCGTTTTGTTCGGCATCGATGAATGGCTAACAATGTTGAATTTTTATTAGTATGGCTATTCTGTACATAATAGAATCACCAACTAAAATATTTGCAATTTGGACCAAAACAATGGTCAAACACTTGACACTTCTAAACAAGGGGTCCAAAGAATCACAATGTTGAGGCTGAGTATCCACATTTATGCAACATTGCTAACCTCAAATAGTGAAAAAAATCAACCAAACACAGATGAATCCCGAGTCTCTGCCTACCTAAACGAATGGCGAAACAAAAAACATTTCACTATACTATACCTGTCAGAATCCTATCACCTGAATCTATTCTCTCTACAGTATATACGAGTTGATCTCCTCTGTCACGACCTGATTCTGATGGCTCCCGGTGCAGGAATGCCCCTGCCGCGCCCCAAACCAGCTCCTCTCATGTTCGATCGCCTCAGCGCGCTGCCGTCGTCCGAATCATCGTCGCCGGCGTCGTCGTCGTCGTCTGTCTCGAGGCAGACGGCCTTCCCTTTCCTGTCGTCGTACCGCCTACTGGCGTTCGAAGGCGGCGTCGATCTCTTGTCGAAGCTCCCGTACTCGTACAGGCTAGGCGAGCGCCGCAGCAGCAGCTCGCTCGCCGAGCCGTACCCCATCAGCCGGTGCAGGCTGTTGCCGTGCCGCCGCGCCCCCGTCTCCCCCGCCGCGACAACGGTGTCGAACGACGAGTTCCTCGACACGTGCAGCGGCCGCTCGTCCTCCGTGGTGGAGTAACTGCTCACCCCGCCCGCGAAGTCCTCGATGAACGAGAACAGGTCCGGCCGCGCGCCGACGCCGTGGCGCGCCGGAGAAGAACCGAGCGCGCCGTGCTGGTCGGCGGGCTTCTTTCTGTCCGGGTCTCGGTAGGAGTAGGAGAGGACGGCCGAGCAGGCGCCGCACCGCAGGTCGCGCACCCTGGCGCTCGCGACGGCGAAGCCGGCCGGCACCTGTACGAGCGTGAAGCAGCTGGAGCAGACGATGAACGGCGCGCCCTTCAGGACCGGCCGGCAGTGGTGCTTCGGCGGCGGCGGCGCGCGCCGCTTGGCCTCCACGGCGGCCGGCCGCGCGGGCTGCTGCGCTCTGGACGAGCCGCAGCAGTGTCCTCTGCAGCTGCCGCACTCGGGCTTGCCGTGCCCGTGATCGCAGCAGCCGTGCCGACGGCATGGTCCCACAGGGCGCGTGTCGTGGCCGCCGCACAAATCGGCCCTGCACCGCCGGTACCGTCGCGACGGCAATCCGCGGGGAGCAGCCTGGGCGTACTTGCCGCCGCCCGCATGGCCCGCGTTGCCGCGACGATGCAGAGCAGCGGTGGCCGCAGCGTGGCGAGGTCTGCCTGTAGGGATGGCCGGGCGAGAGGCGTGGCCTTCTTGCGCGGGATGGCGAGGAGTGCGCGGCGGCGTGCTCGGCTTGAGCTCCGGGGACTTGCTGAAAAGCTCGGAGAGATCGTCCTTCAGCTCATCCACGGTCTTCAGGATCTTCTCGTGCAGGGGACTCATCTTCTGTGGCTGGACCGCGTGGCGAGGAGGAGGGCTCGGCGCCTTTTCCTCGGCATCGTCTTGCCGTTTCCAGGTCACCGCAGCCGGTGCAGATCGGGAATCTGCGGCTCGAGGCCGCGCCGCTTCGTCTGAACCTCTCTTGGGCGTGGCATCAACAGGTTCAGGCTGAACTTCTTCTCGTCTCCTCTCTGAACCTTGCACCTCTGCGGCGGCATCTCTGCTTCCTCTGGAGAAGTTGGCACTGGCGCCAGGAGCACTGACAGCCCTGTGGCGTCCAGAACCGCCGACAGCTTCGCCCCGATCGGCGCTCCGATGATCATGCCCCTTCTTCTCGACGATTGGCGGCTCTTGCACGGAGTCACGATGCATCCTCGAGGGCGTGAGATCGCCGGTGGACTCGCGTGGGCGTGTCGTGGCGGCGCCTTGGCCGCTGGTGGTTGGAGCGTCAGGGTTGGAGGCAGGGGCACTGGTGCTCGCGACATCGCCGGAGCCCAAGTGCCCGCTCCGGCTCAGACGCGGCGTCGGTAAGACACTCTCCGAGGACGGAGCGGCACTGGCGGCCGCCGCGGCCTGCGCGTCGCCGCTGCGGATTTTCGCTGCACAAAGCAGAAAAAACGAATCCAATCAGAAACCTGGGATAAATAGCATACTGAATTTTCAGTTTCAGCATCAAGAGCGGAACTGGAATTTACCTCTGAGGCTGGTGCCGCAGCCGCCGCATTGGTACACGGGGACGCCGGCGGGCTCCTGGAGGACGCTGTGGCACTTGGGGCACCGCACATGGCGCACGCCGCCGCCGCCGCTGGTGGTGTCGGAGATCGCCATGAGCCGGTCGGGCCAAAGAACATCACTCGCTGGCCTGGACAGGGACAGCGAACCGAAAGCGCCCACTAGCCTCACTTTCCCCTTTGGCGTCCGTCCACTCGAGACGAGACGTCCCCTCCCCCTTTGCGTGCGTTCTTGCCTTCTTCTCCCCCTGTCTGTCCCCGATCCTCGGAACTGCCCCTCCAATTTCCGGAACAATCTATGCGCGGGCGCCTCGATCTCTCCGGCTCCAGTTCTCGCGGTCGCGTCCGGGTTCACTGGCTGAACTCTGGACTACCGGACAAGGAGTGAAGGGAGGATATATGTGAAGAGAGGAAGCAGATGCGTCCCTGTTGGGCGAGAGAGGAGAGGAGAGGCGAGCGATAGAATAATGGTGGGAAACGCTGAGCTCATGTAAAACGATGCGTGCGGTGCCTCGAAATATTTATACGCGCGGGGGTGGGGGGTGGACTGGACGACGGGGAGGACCGGAAGAAGGCCGGGGGAAGGAAGGCGTTGTGTGCGGCTGACCGCTTCAATGACAACGAGTGGAAAGGCTTGGGGGAAGAGCGAGTGGAAAGGTTTGGGGTTGGGGGAAGAGTGAGTGGAGCGGCCAGGTCGTACGTCCGGGCCGCGGGAGGAGAATAGGAGATGCGACCGTGTCGCCGACGCCAGTCACGCTGCCACCGCGTCGTCGCGGTCGTGCCCTTCTGGATATCCGCCGTGGAGCCGTGTGTGGTGCACCCGTTGCTCGTGCTCGGCCGCATTTTCTCCCGCGGGGCCGGGTTCGCGGGTGGGCAGGCTCGCTGGGGACGTAGCGGCTGACGACGGCCCCCGCCCGCTCGCCGTCGCTGTCAGCGCGCGCCCGCGCGGGGCGCGAGCGATGGGACTGGAGAAAGAAACGGATTGCTCAATAAACTTTGCGTCCACGACCGGCGGCCCTACCAACGCGCGCTCGCTCCGCGCGCGCCGTGTCGTCTTTGTCTAATCAGGTTGGCAGCCTCGCCAACCTCGTGATGTTTAGCGCCAGCGCTTAAGTAGTTAACTACGTGATGTACTAGTTAACTACGTGTGGGGATGGATTCGGGCACCCACAAATCTTGGATCTGAGCGACTAAAAGAAGCCAGGATTGCGTTGTTCTCTTCTCTTTGTTTAGTTTTTTTTTTTTTGAGATTTGGTGGATCTATATCTACTACTGCAGAACGGGACTACTACTAGCGTCTACACAATGGCAGCAAGGGGAGAAACCGGAGTGACGCAAAGAAAGACCTCCTTCCGTTGACAGCGGCAGCGGCAGCGGCAGCGCTCACACAAGAGAAAGAAAAGCGGTACGAAATCCAGCAAAGTCGTAGTACGTGGTGCTGCGATAAGACTGTTCGGCAGGCCTCGCTCACACTCACACGACCGGTTCACGCGAGGATTTCATACTAATTCAGAACAAGAACAAGTTCAAAAAAAATTCAGAACAAGAACAGAGCAGCACTTGCTGAACAGTTAGCACTGACCAGTGACCACGCCGTCGCCACGTGGTGATGAGGGCCGAATAAATGTGGAGCCGCCGCCTGGCCGCCCGACCCTGAAACGGAAAAAAGGCGTTTCTTGGCCGCATGTGCTAGCTCCGATCCGTCGGTGACACGCAAGTCAAGTGTTCGAGGGAGCAGTTTTGTCAACGGCGATCAGCTCGGGAGATTGCGCGGCTGTAGCCCGTAGGTGGCGTCGTCGGTGGTCGGTGGGCCGTGAGACGTCGCTGGTGCGTACGCGTGGCCGCGGGCCGGCGCACTCGGACGGTGCCGTGCCAGCCGCGCGCGGCGCCGCCTGCCCAAAAACAGTAAAAACTGCAGCGGGGCGCACCGCCACCAAACCAGGCGACCTACCGCGAGGCCGAGGCAGCTACGCGCTCGTCGCCGGGAGCGAGTTTTTTTGAGCCAGAGGGACCACACCACACGGACACGGGCACAGAGCAACCCAACCGCAGGTCATTTTCTACGGGTACCCTGGATATATTCTCCTGGTCCCCCGCAAAAACAAAGGATACATTCTCCTCGAAGCTAGGACGGATGACCGACCCGTTTAGAACGTGACGATTTTTTGTTTGCATCGTACAGTTATCGCGTGCGTGTGTCGGACTGTCAGTGTGTGTGTGTGGATGGTTTGGAACGTTCGACCGAATTTCATACTACAAGAACGTTTAAAATGAAAGGGCGATTTATTCTGTTTGCAAAATGGCGAGCCGTAATTTCACTGGACATGAATTTCATCTCCAGTCGAATCATTGTGTAATACCCGGTCTCTATAGAGATCAGCGGCCGTCACACCTTGCAGTTCAATAATATTTCTAGACTAACCTCACAGATCAACACTACTCTGTTCTGCGTACTTTGTTCTCCTCGTGCGCACGCGGTACCTACTTTCTGGTCGGTCAACTATCCTCAAATTGTTTTAGGCCAAGCGCGCTTAACCTTAGAGTTCTTTTTAGATGAGCTTCTGAAAAAAAAAGTTGCAACTTGTTGATATGGGATACTATCAATCCTATGCCAGGGTCTCACACATTGTAACGGTGTTATTCTCGTGACCCGATCTATGATGACCCTCACTCCGTTGAGAGTCTTCTTGTGCCTCCGGGCCGACCTGAGGTTCTCCCCGCCGGCGATGCCCTGCGGTGGCGGCCAAGGCGAGATGATGGCGCTAATAACTTAGGGATTAGGTTTAGGTTGTGCCGTGCCCATGTGGCAAGTGGGAGTTGCTCGACTGGCTCTGGACCGGCCTATGCTTTGTGGTACTTGTTGTGGTTCTCTGCTGGTAGGAGTCCTCTCAGGCGGGCACCCATGGCGTAGGGATCTCCGCCAATAAAGTCAAGATTTGGAGCTCTAATGCTCCTCTGTCCGTCGTGCACATCGTCATGCAACCATCGTTGTTCCACTATGTTAATCTTACATGGAGGAAGACGAGCGAGGAGACCCGAGTGAGCTTCGTCAATAAGTACGGGCTTCTTTAGCATGGCGAGCTCAAAGCTCGACTCCTTCTCTTGGCTGGCCGTTGAAGCGAGGCTGAGGAGGAGCTCGGCTTGGAAAGCATCATCGCTGGAAGAAGGCGAAGATGGGACATGCGCATGCTCATGCACATGTATTTATTTGCGGAGTTCATTCACAAAGGACATGTCTGTCAACGTGATTCAGTGCCAGCATAAGCCACTTCGCGCCGTGTCGTGTACGAGGCACCACGACTCTTTCTTCCTCCAAGCCGACGTGCCGTTTCGGAGGATCTTCGATCTCAACGTGGCACCCTAGTTAATGGCGACCAAGTGGCGTAGTCCCTGGCGGCGTCAACAGCGGCCATTGCTCCGGATCTTGCAGCAGCACATGCAGAGAAAAATGGCTCGATTTGCGTTTTCTTTTCTTACTTGAGGTCCTTCTTGTAGAATTCGAGGAATCCTCTATAATTCCTGGTTGGATCAGGATCCTCTATGTAAAAGTTCCCGCTGAGTAAAACAACTTATAAGGCCTCCTGGCCCCTTCCCTGTTGAAAAACCCGTTCTACGATGGAATGATAGAGAAATGGAGTAGAAATCTAGGAAGAATGGGGAAAGAAGCTAGTTGAAATTGTAGATTCTATTTTATTATGGACGATTTTAGTTGTATTATCGTTTGATTTATTAGGCTTCCAATCTAGGCTCATTTTTTCAAAGCATTATGTTGCATCGAAACTTTATGCTTGAGGCTTCACCTCAACGCTGCGTGTAGCTGCCGCGCCATGGTCGCTCACGACATCACCCCCTTGTGAAGGGCCAACTTGTCCTCAACTTGTCCTCAAACTGGTGAATAGAGGCGCATCGAGTGATCTTCTGATTTTGCCATGTGTACTTCAAGCAACGTATGAGTTCCCTCAATTTACCGGACGGGTGGTCATGCGAAGCTTAGCACGCGCTATGATCGAAATTCATTTAAATTTTGATAGATCTCTGACATCTATTTTGAAACGAAGGGGTTATTTAAATGTGTAGTAAACTAGTAATAGGAGTTCGGTGAATTGTTCATCTCAGAGTCCAACGGCTTGAATGAGCGGCAAAAGATATGCTTTCCACATGTGTGCAGAGACCAGAGAGCAACGGCATATCCAGTTAGCGGGGAATCTTGTTTCGCTTCTTATAAATGTGGGGCCCACCCGGCGGCGGGGCTAGTCATCAGGGCCCATTAACCACCCATTCCGTGTGGGCCTTCCCAGCCTGGGTAGTTGGACGCGGCTGCCCGGTCCGTTCGTCCCCCTCGCCTTTCCCCATCCTCCAGGCCGCCCTTCTCGCTTCGCTCCACCAACCGCGCTGCTCGCCCGGTCGCTCCCGCAGCACGCGGAGCGGAGCGGGGCCGCCGGCGCCTCGCCGCTACCGCTCCCACCTCCTCGAATCCCGCAAATCCCGCAAGGTGAGCTCCCCACCCCGCCCCATGCTTTGATCGCATCTCTTATCTGAAATTTACAATTTAAGCTCAGCGCTCGCGGAAAGTGAGGTGAGCAGATCAGTACTGTACCGCGCATCCGTTTCTCGATCTGGGCTGTTTCGCTGGATTGGTTCCATCTCTCGCTTCTCAGCACAGATCTTGTGGTTTTTCGGGTGATTGCTTGCTTAGTTGCTCGCGACGATTTCGATGTGGTCGGGCCGGCGGGGAAGGAGAGCGTGTGTGATATCATCTCTGTCTTAAGATGGAATTCGATCTGATCGGGTATCCATCGCGAACTGATTGTCTATTCAGTAAGTGAGTGTCGATGCTAGGGCTAACTCGAGGTGTTGAACAACATAGATTGCCTATGATGATAGCGGTGTAGAATCTGGAAGTAGTACAGTTTTAGCAAGCATGCAAGACTTTGCTCTAAGAACCTGGAATCAGCTTACGAGAACTCTCGTCTCCTTGCTACCTAGCTAAGCTTCGACTACTTGTGCTAAGTGTCTAGTACACTAGGGACACTGTAACTTACGAGAAATCTCGTCTCCTTGCTACGTACATAGCTAAGATTCGAGTCCTTGTGCTCAGTGTCTAGTACACTAGGGGGCACTGTTCAGAATGTTTGAGGGCATTCGAGATGCTCGAATTGCTAATGGTGCAGTGGTGCAACTTAGATATTTGTGAATGGTGAATCTGCAGAGGTCTTTGCTGGCTGCCTGCTTATTGATTACTGTGTGGGAGCTTCAAAGGTGTCCGGTGAGCTTCGATGTCCAGAGACAAATTCCTGGGAACATATTATTTGCTTCATGCCTGCATGGAACACATGTTTCTAGTGTCGCAGAATGTTGAATTCCTAGCAAGATATTTAATTTTTTTAGATAAGCAAGGTAATTTATTCTTAGAAGTTAGAACTGACCAAAAATAACCCTTTGTACGCTTCCCACAAAAGATATGTTAGTTTAAACTGTGATCCTTTGCATAGGGTATCCCTATCTAATACTTGTCCTGAAATTTATGCTCTACTTTTTATACTTCTTACAATGAGAGATTAGACTAACAATATATCTGCTCTGTGTCCATTTTAGGTTCTGCTTCATGCGTCTAGTAAGAACATTGGCATCAAGCAAGTTTTGTAGTAGGTGCAGAGAGCAGCAGCATCGTTTTGCTCTGCCTTTTCGCACGATACTTGGGAATTCCTAGCAGAAGCTTTAACTTGCTCAAAGCTTTTGTTAACTGCAGTGCATCATCTTACATCATTAGAATGCGATGTAGCGGAAGTACTTAGTTTCAGTTAGTTGGAGACTTGCCCTGGAGCTGCCACACTTCTTGGGCCTTTGATAGATATAGATGGTTTCTTCTCAGGCGTCCTCTCTGACAGTAAAGCTTTCACAAGGACCCAAGCTCTTTACTACAAAGATACTTCTCCCAATGGATCCCCAGAATGTTGGCAACTCTGAGAATGCTGAATATGATTTCTCTGATGTTTTTGGTTCCAGTCCAGTCCAGACGTCAACAGACCTTTGTGTTGTTGGTCCAGACAGCCCTGTAGCTCTGGTTGAGTCCAGTGAGGAGATTTATAATGATCCTGATGTCATCGTCAAGCGTTCACATTCTCTTGTCGGCCCATCATCACTTGTTAGCTGCTCCTTGGGACTTGGCAAACTCACTCTAAATAAAGAAGATGGATCATTAGAACTTGAAGACTGCAGTACAGAAGAAAAGGAAATTAACTTAGAGCAGTTCAGTGATGAAGAGCTTGATGATGCTGTGACGGATGATGAGGGTGTTGGTCTTGATGACTTTGAAATCTTGAAGCTTGTAGGCCAAGGTGCATTTGGCAAAGTCTTTCAGGTGAGAAAGAAGGGTACTTCAGAGATATATGCAATGAAAGTTATGAGGAAGGACAAGATATTGGAAAAAAACCATTCCGAGTACATGAAAGCTGAGAGAGACATACTGACAAAAATTGACCATCCTTTTGTAGTGCAGCTGAGGTACTCCTTTCAGGTAGGCCGGTTGTATCCATATTGTCATCTCTATGTTGACATGCAAATGTTGGTACAAATATTCAGAATGCTTCTGCCTGTGCAGACCAAATATCGACTTTACCTTGTCCTGGACTTCATAAATGGGGGGCATCTCTTCTTCCAGCTCTACAAGCAAGGATTATTTAGGTGCTCTTCCACTTCTTGTTAGTAGTAACTTTGTTTGGGAGAAGATAACTGCGCATGCCTTTGAACTAAAATCCTTTGATATAACAGGGAGGAACTTGCACGAATCTATACGGCTGAAATTATATCTGCTGTATCCCACCTCCATGCTAATGGGATTATGCATAGAGATCTTAAGCCCGAGAACATCCTATTGGATGCTGAAGGCCATGTAAGAAATCTTTATTGCAACGACAATCCCACTTCATCTTCTATTCAATTGCCTGACATCTTTTTATTTGACGCTTTGTAGGCCATGCTAACTGACTTTGGCCTTGCGAAACAATTCCGTGAGAATACCAGATCAAACTCGATGTGTGGTACTCTCGAGTACATGGCCCCAGAAATTATTCTTGGCCAGGGGCATGATAAAGCCGCGGATTGGTGGAGTGTAGGAATCCTCCTGTTTGAAATGCTGACAGGGAAGGTGAGTTGCATATTTGCACGGAAGGGGGCAAAGCTTGTTATCTGAGCGGTCTTGCATGCAGATGTGCGATGCCTTATAGTTCCTACCTTTTGCAACACATTGCAGCCCCCGTTTGTCGGTAACAGGGAGAAAGTTCAGCAGAAGATAGTGAAGGAGAAATTGAAGCTTCCTTCGTTTTTGACTAGTGAAGCTCACTCACTCCTCAAAGGAGTAAGTTTTCAAACTTCGTGTGCTCTCATTATTAATGGATGTTGCCATGAAGCACCTATACTGCCATGTAACAACCAGAGAACACACTGAAATGCCTACCATTTGCAAGTAAATGGAAATATTCCTGCTACGGATATAACTAAACGTGCTATCAAGTACAAACTGGCCAAGATTTTAGTTTGTGTGTGTCACATCTGAAAATCAATAGACGTGCTATATCAAGTACATTAGTAGTTCAGTAAAACTGTACAAGCTGGCATCTCTCAAAAAGTACAAGCTGGCTAATATTTACTTTCCATTTTATCTGAACAAAATCCCAACCCCGTGTACATTTCAGTTGCTCCACAAAGAGGCTGGCAAGCGGCTGGGAACTGGACCTGGCGGCAGCGACGAGATAAAGAAGCACAAGTGGTTCAAGCCAATCAACTGGCGAAAGCTGGATGCCCGGGAGATCCCGCCGAGCTTCAGGCCAGACGTCGCCGGCCTGACATGCATTGCTAACTTCGACGTGTGCTGGACAAACACGTCCGTGCTGGACTCCCCTGCAGCCACCCCTGTCACAGCCGGCGGCGGGCAAGGCAACTTTGCTGGGTTCACCTATGTGAGGCCCGCGCCGTTCCTCCAGGAACTGAAGCCCTCCTCCTCTAGGTAGGCTGGAAGACTGGCTGAGTTCATCGCACCTGAAATATGCTCGCAATTTTGATCTGGTTTGTTCATTAGCTGTGTTTTACGGAGTATATATGTATCCTTTGGCTCTCTTGTACATCAAACTGGTTGTGGTAATGACAGTAGCAGTCTGACTATTCATAGTGCAAAAATTAGCTTGTCATAGATTTGTAACTCATCCACATTCGCACGAAGTAAAAGGAAAACACATAATTGGTGCGAAACTGGTCTGTCATTTTTTTTCCGAGACATGTTTTTACAGAAGGCAGAAATAGCATGGAGCAGTACGGCACTGAATCTCATGCCTAACTCCAGGATACGATGTTCAAATCCTGTACTGGATCGCTGACCAGACAAAGATTTTGCAAGAGATGGGTGCCCGGCTCTTTTTTGAGATGATGATGGGCGTTCTGCTCTTCCAAAATGCAACTCGCTGCAGGAAACCCAATGGATCCCTGGCACATGAGGTTGCTAGCTGAGAGTACCTTCCCGAGCTGCAGCATCTCCAGATAAACTGATCCTCAGAGTTGACATCCCCGCGTTCCACAGGCGGGCACATTTGGACAGATCAACTCCAAGGCCTGCCACTGCCTATCAGGGTCAGTCCCTCGAAGCCATTCCCATCTGGAGCAATGCCTCTAGATTATCCACACGCAAGCCACCAAAACACTTGGGCTGCAGACATTACGCCATGCCACAAGACACTTGCCCCCCTGAACTTCCGACAGCGTAAAGATTTCATTTAAAATATAACTGAATTGTTTTGCACACAATGGCGATGGACAATTAATGGACTTTCTTTACAAAAACGTTGCAACTTTGTCGACAACTGAGTTCTCAACCAGTATGCACCGATTCTCTGAAAGAATAAGTGGCCTCCATCCTCAAGGCGATAACAAAAAAATCAAAAGAAATTTTACCCAGTCACCTCCCTCAAACATCGACCATGGACCAAGCTGTCTAATATACAAAGAACGATCCGAAAAACTGACTGTTCAATTTCAATATACTACAAGTAGAGTGTCATGGTAACGGAACAGGAGTTCTCCACTGGTGGAACTCCACCAAATCTCTATTCACAATCGACCTGTTGTGAAGCCAGAAGGTTTGTGCCGACTGATGGAATCGCCTGACCTTCCTTTGCAGCTCCCACATGATCGCGGTCATCGCAGAGCAGGGCTCTGTATCTGGGCCATACACCCACATGCATCTCATCTCGCGCCCACGGGCGATCATCTCCTCCACTCTTTCCTCTGCGTGAATATTCCAGAACTTGGATGCTCAGTGGAACAAGGCTAAACAATGGTATAGGAGGAGAGAGAAAATAGGAGCCTACCTGGTATTGACTCAAGGTAGTGGAAAAGTTCAGGACCGATCTTGGAAGATGGCCATTTTATCGATATCTCCGTGTAGTCAATCACGTTCTGGAAAGGGAGCTCAACTTCATCTGATAAAAGCACCGGCACACATTCCTGTCGTAAAAAGTCGTAACCAGCTCACTCAGATACTAGGTGTAGGTATGCACTCAAACTCTTCTTTTGGGAGGAAGAGCTCACCACAAAGAAAGACTCATAGAAGCGAAGTGTCCACGAGGACTCCCCACGAGGAGCTAGGCAGAACTTTGCATTCCCCAGGTGTTTGAAGTATTCAACCCTTCCCAATTTGTCAGGCCCAGACAGCTTCAGTTCTGGAGACTCAAGCTGTTCATAAAATAAACGTACACCCAGTCTGGATAAAATATGTATAAGCCTCATTAAATAGAAATGAAACTAGTAACAAATAAATAAAACAGTATTTTTCAAGCATAAACTTTTGGAAATATTTTTGCGTGCACAATTAACCTGGCGTACATATAAAAAACTTCTGCTAGCACCCTAGAATACTAACTTGCATGTGTTGCAATGTAAGTGATTAATTTTCTGAAAATATAGCATGGTGGACTAGCAATAAAAATGTATACCAGAATTTTTAAAAGTACTAGCTGAATGCCCGTGCGTTGCTACGGGATGACGGCGAAAAATTATATGAAAAAATAAAACATTTTTTCTAATTTTGAACAAGATGTTAGACGATATATGGTCTATAGTGATACATAGAAAAATACCGATTCTTTCTCCAACCTCTTTCGTCTTTCGCATTGTTTTTATATTTTAGCATACCTGCTAACACTCTTTACATAAAACCGCTGCAAGCTAGCTGGTTAGAAAAGTTTATAAGTTGATATAGTTATAATCATCTGAAGGATTTCTTTTGAATTCGCCGAGGGCCGCGTCCGCCGACCATATATCACGGCAGAGGAAAGCGTGATGTTGTCTTCCACGAGGATCAACACCACGTCGGGACTTCCCGGTTGTTGGCGCCAGCACACAGCAAAGATGTGATCCCGATGACGCTGCAGACAAGGCAGATGCAGGTGTTGCGGTGATTCTGGCCACTGCCGTCATACCGTGCGGTCGCACCTCCGGAAATCTGCCCACAAACGAGGTACCCACCAGGGGACAACGTGGACACCGCCCCTGCTGCTCTTTCCGTGTCCTGAACCTCGACTGCAAGAGATCGGGCTAGAGTACATGCACCAGATGTGCCCAATGTAATGCCCAAAGAATATTCTAAAATAAAAAATTGCTTATCATTTTTTCCATATCATATAACTTCCTCATGCATATTTTTTCCTCTCAAACTATTTTAATTAAAATCCCGTTTTACTTTATAATTATTCCTCTTTTTTATTTCAAATTAAAATTCTAGTTATTTTTTTATTTAAAAACTATTTTTAAAAGACTTTTAGATTTTGTTTTTAGGAAGCCGGCCAACCATGCCAAAGACCGAGTCATGCGTCCCAAAATCTAGCTAAACCAAACCCTAATCGTACCTTAACCACACGCACATAGAACTCCATCCCGCCGCCACTCACCCATGTCAGCACGCACACACTCACACCACGACCCAGTCCAACCCCGGCGACACACAACACACACACACTCTAAGACACGCACACCTACCGTATACTCAATGACTCACACACCAACACGGTCACGTCCCACACCACCGAACGTTGCAGACACCACCACAACGCACGCACGCAACCCTCTCCCGGACCCCGTCTCCTTCCTCCCATGACCCCGTGTCGCCTACTCCGTCCTCTCGATCGGCGTCGTCGCCTTGATCCTGTCCTCCACGCTGCAGGCCTCGCCCTCTCTCTCTTGCCATGAACCAACGTCGCCAGCGCCGTCGGGTGCTCGCTCGCGTCCTTCCCGAGCCCGTCGCCCCTCCTCTCCGGTTCTTCCGATGTACCCCGCACCCAAGTTCATCACTGGGCCTCCTCTTCGACCTCCGCAGGTCCGTTGCCTCAACTCCGGCGCTCGCCCGCGACCTTACTGTGCGCCGCCATCGCCTATGCCTCCTAGCCCGCTGCTCTCTCTCTCTCTCTCTCTCTCTCTCTCTCTCTCTCTCTCTCTCTTAGCTCACTTCCCTGAGAAGCAAGTCCGACTTCGTCCATGTTCTCAGCTCCATCGTCTTCGACCACGTCGGCTTCGCCTGCCTAATTACAAGTCGCCGCCGGCCATGTCTCCTTGCAGCGGTCTTCCTCCCTGGTGCTCCTGCTCTACCTTCGCCGCCAGCTCTACGTCGACAGGATCCTACGACTCCACTAACAAACAAAATCTCCTAGCCTATCGCCTGCAACGCCTCATCTTGTCGATATTGGACCGACGGCAAACATGAGGAAAGACGTGGGCAGGCCGTCGGGGTCACCGGAGCACGGCCGTAGCACGCACGCGTCCAGGAGGTGCATGGTCGGCCACTGTAATGCAGCGTCCAGGAGGTGTGACCGGAGGCAGCGAGCAGGGAACGGCGGGGGCGGGCTTCCTCGATCCCTCGGGCAGGGCGCCAGCTCTATGTCGACAGGCTCCTACGACTCCACTAACCAACAAAATCTCCTAGCCTATCACCTGCAGCGCCTCACCTTGTCGATATTGGGCGGCAGCGAACAGGAGGAAGGACGCGGGCAGGCCGTCGGGGTCACCGGAGCGCGGCTGTAGCACGCACACGTCCAGGAGGTGCATGGACGGCCATTGTATTGCAGCGTCCAGGAGGTGTGGCCGGAGGCAGCGAGCAAGGAACGGCGGGGGCGGGCTTCCTCGATCCCTCGGGTAGGGCACCAACTCTACGTCGACAGGCTCCTACGACTCCACTAACCAACAAAATCTCCTAGCCTATCGTCTGCAGCACCTCACCTTGTCGATATTGGACCAGCAGCGAATAGGAGGAAGGACGCGGGCAGGCCGTCAGTGTCACCGGAGCGCGGCCGTAGCACGCACGCGTCCAGGAGGTGCGTGGCCGACCACTGTATTGCAGCGTCTAGGAGGTGTGGCCGGAGGCAGCGAGCAGGGAACAGCGGGGGCGGGCTTCCTCGATCCCTCGGGCAGGGCATGGGCACGTAGGAGGAGAGCAACGAATGTTACATTTCCGGAGGAGGAGGAGGCGGTTACCGGCGGCGGCGAAGACTTTATAAACGAATCGTTTAGTTTTTAACTGCGGTGGTAGGGCAGGTAACGAAAATGGTTGAAAACGTATTTTTAGCGGATAGAAATGTATTTGAATAACCTATCTCAAGAAAAATTAGTAGATAGAAAATAGAGAAGAGATAGAGATAGAGATCATAGTAGAGGTCACGAGTGAAGAAAAAAAGGCATTAATTGATTATTCCACCGATGCCTTCTCTCGGCGGGCCTGGACGCTTTGGTGCAGGCGCCGCCGGTCTTGACGCTGCCACAATCAGCTTGGGGGATAGAAGGGAAGCGTCGTGAATGACCCCGCCTTCCGCTGACGACACGTACTGCTGCTTCTGGGGGAGGAGTAGCGTGGGTGAAGCAGGGGACGCCAAACGCCATTGCTGTGCCTGGCTAGCTAGCGGAGTGGCGGTCGATCGGTCGAGTTGATCACGCCTTGGGTGATCTCGATCGAGAGCAGGTGCGGCGTTCTGTCTGTCCCGCAGGCGATGTCTTGCCGCAGAATTGGTCTGTGCCACGCAAACTGAGCATGCGCGTACGTGGAAATAATACGGTCCGGTCTCCACTATCAGAGCGAACCGGCCACGAGGTTGTACGTCCATGGATTTTGATTCTCATCCAAGCCAACGAACAAATCAGCAGCGCAGCATGCATAACGAAAATACGAAAATAGAGGTTGAAAACGTATTTTAGGTGAACGGAAACGTATTTACTAACCTACCTCAAGGAAAATTAGTAGATAGATTTTATGCCAATTCATTAGTAGTACTGAAGCACATAGTTGAGAAGGCGGTTTTATATCGTACAGTTTATCCCACAGAAGGCATACAGTTTAATACCATGTTGGACTGTATTTAGATAACAAAAGGTAGGCAAACCTTGTCAGGATACTGTTTTGCAAGTTCCACCAGTTTAAGGCGGCCAACTTTTCCCTGCGCACGACCAAGGAAGTTTGCTAAATACTTCCTCTTCGCTAACGGGATCGGTTGGACAGCACGAGCATCAGGCTTCACCATAGAATCATCCACATTTCCAGGTATAATAATGTCTTTCCATGTATTAAATGCGCTTATACCTCGCTTGTCAGTACGGTCACCCTATAAACAGAATGCAAATCGCCATGTAAGAAGATGCACCTATAAACAGAACGCGAGTCGCGATGTAAGAAGATGTCAGAAGTAACTTGCAAGGTGAGTTATATGAAATACAAATACTGCAGGACTAACTGAGAGCCAAGTCAATTGCCTACAGAATCTTTCCAAACAAGTTGCAGGTATCTCATGAAATGCATTAAATTAGACCAGCACCCACAACTGCCATTATTCGTGTTAGGATTTGGGAAAACATCAACATGATAATATTAGAGCACACAATACATCACTAGTGTACATCAGATGGCATAGCAAAGAGCAAATACAACAAGTGCCAAGATTGTACCACATGTATGTATATACTTCCTCCGTTTCAAAATATAAGATGTTTTAGGTTTGTGAAAAAAATGAATCTAGACTTTTTTTAGTGTGTAGATTCATCCTAAAGTTGAGTGAACCTACATACTAAAACAAGTCTAGATTCATTTTCTTCACAAACCTAAAACGTCTTATATTTTGAAACAGAGGGAGTACACATCTGTAATCCAAACTGTATTTAATAATACTTGAAAGGATCAAGTGGCATTGCATGAACTCTTGTGCCATAGTTGAATTAGGGGGCCTTCTCATATAAACATGAAACAACAAAGACAGTTTTGGAAGCAATCCCTAATACTTGGATAGGCTATACTAGTAGCCATTAAAAATGAACAAGGCGGAGTATGAGGAGCAACACAAGTGGCTATGTACCTCCGGAGTGAGGATGATGGATCGATTCAGAAACGTCGCCCACGAGCGAAACAGGTGAGCTCCAGCACCACTACAAAAACATCAACGATCTTCAATCAAAAGGCAACCCTGACTAACCGTGTGATTTTGGGTGTTGAAAGAGTAAAGTAAGTGGTACCTTGGGAAGACAAAAACATGGTCACGTCCACCCGATCTACGGAAATATGGCATCTGACTCAGGACCTGTATAGAATGAGAAGTAACACAGTTAAGAAGGGATCTTATTGTAGTTAGACTTAAACAAACATGAGTGAAGTGAAGTAATTTTTTCAGGGGAGTTATACCTTGACATATGTGTTATTAATTTCCTTATCAGTGAGAGCTCCGGTCATGCGAACACATTTAACATAACTGGGAACAAAGAAGAGATGCGCTTCCTCCTTGTCCAATGTTCTAAACCTTGACTTGAGAAGAAGCTGGTGGATCTTTACCTATCATCACCATTGTAGGGAGAAAAAGGAAATGACTGGCATTGTAGTAGTAAACCATCACTGGCAACTCAGGAGACCAGGTTTGCAACAGATCAAAATAACAATTGAGGAAGACGTCTGCCGTTATAGTAAGCAGCAACAGTCAGGAAAATTATTTCCAGCACAAGGGTGAAGGGTTGGCATGAGTTGAGAGGGAGGCGATGGGAGATCCCGTATGGGGCGTGAGGCCGCACCTGTGTTCCCCATTGGCCCTTGAGGCACATAGCGGCGGAGACGGTGTTGTCGCGTCCGCGGAGCAGCGCGCGCAGGCCACCGATCTCGTCCTCTTCGTAGACATAGATGCGGAGGTGGTCCTGGTGGGGAGTTAGGTCGAGCCATGGGCCCGGCGTGGCGGAGTGGGAGCGGGATATGGGGAAGGGCGGAGGAGGGGCGGAGAAGAGGCGGGTGAGGAGGAAGGTGACGGCAACCAGGAGGAGAGCGCCTGCCTGATGGGCCCGCGTGCAGTGGGGGTGGTGCGGGCCCCGCATGGTCGGCCGGGACGGCGCAGCGGCGGTCAGACTCGCCGGCGGCAGCGAAGCGCAGCGAAAAAGATGCAGTGGAGTCAAGTGTGTGAGGGTGGGCCTGTAGCATCAAAGGCAGGAAGAGAATTGAATCTCAAGCCCGTTGAAACTAGAGTGGGCCTAAATTTTGGAAATGGAATGGGCCGGAAATGGAAAGGCTTAGGGTTTATCTGGGTGGGGTTTCCCTCGTAGCTCCGGCGATTCCCGAAGACTCTCCGTCGTCGCCGCGGCTTGACGTTCCGCTAACGCCTGGGCGACGACTTGTGGCGGCGGAGCTGTTCGAGCATGCCCTGCGTGCTCTGACCCTCCGGCGCATCCCCTGCCACGCAGCCGAGCAGCGCTCGGCAGTCGCCTGGCCCTCATCCTCGGAACTCCGGCACGGCGGCGCACTGCTTCTCCACGCCAGAGTCGGCGGACACTGCGACACACGCGCCGGGCACAGCGCAGCAGCAGCACGCCTGCACCGTGACCGTGAGTCAGTTTTTCTTCGTTTTGTTCAACTTCTCAAAAAAAAATTATCCCGATTGAGAATAGGTGATCCTTAATCCTTAATAGGCGGAGTACTATCTATTTGTAAAAATAAACGATGATTGTGTGACACCATTTATCGCTTTCAGAAGGGAAAATGTAGAGTTAAACTCCGACCTCCTCATTGTTCTGGTAATGTAACTAAATTGTTGGAGACGTTGTCACTGCTGGAAACAATTTGTTCTTGTCCTTGGTAAATTTTGTACTTATATTGTTGTGCTGAAAACAATTGTGACTTCGAACGCCCATTGAAATCCTTTCCCCGACACTGGTTCCAGACAGCAGTGAGCTAGGCGAAATAGGGGAGGTTCATGGCCGTGGGGAGCAGAGGTGCCGGAGGCGGTGGTAATGGAGATGGCGGCGAACCGGCCGGAGGTTGGCGGGCAGAGGAGGCCGTTGCCGGGAACTGCATGGCCTTTCAAGCTCTCCGGGAGCTCGTGATGTACCCCTTCCTCTACGCCCGTGAGTCCCGCCTGCTCGGGCTTAAGGTATTACTGCCTGTCTGTTCCCTTCTCCCCCTAACACTTTCAGCACACAGCACGCTTTCGTTTGACAAATTTATTGTTCGTTGAGCCGTGTGAACTTGTATTCTGCAGTGGCCCAGAGGATTGCTGCTATACGGCCCCCCTGGTACCGGAAAGGTACTGCATTCCCAATGGCAACGTATTGATCGCCTACAAATATTCACCTGTTTGTTTCTTAACATTGTTTTTTGTTATTTCTTATCAGACAAGCCTGGTCCAAGCAATCGTTATGGAGTGCAGCGCCCACCTGACAATGATCAAGTACTGGCTTAACTTGACGACATTGATACCTGAATTTTTAATCTGCCAAATATGAGTGTCATTTGCTTCTCGGTGCGTATTTGGGCATGAGTTAATTGCCTCTTGGGCCTTTCTCCGCAGCCCGTATTCTGTGCATAAAGCTCATGCCGGTGAGGGCGAAAAATTCCTGCGTGAAGCTTTCGCTGAAGCGTATTCTCAGGCATCACAGGGTAGACCAGCCATCATATTCATCGATGAGTTGGATGCTATATGTCCACGACGTAACAGTAGGTATGCTTAATATATTATTATGCCTTTTGTGCCTGTCGAGAAATCTGTTTTCTCAATGTGCTTTTCACAGGAGAGAGCAAGAGTCCCGTATTGTTGGTCAGCTGCTAACTCTGATGGATGGAAATAAGAAATCGTCGAAGAAGCTTCCTCATGTAGTAGTTGTTGCATCAACTAACAGGTTAGTAAGCTGGGGGATTGTAGTTTCTGTTTTAATAGCCATGTTTACGAGCCTCTCTAGTAGGACAAGGCTGCAGTGTATATATCTTCTCATAGAAAGTTGTTCTATTGAAACAATACCTTGTCCCATAATGTTCAGGGTGGATGCCATTGACCCAGCATTGAGAAGGCCAGGACGTTTTGACTCTGAGATAGAAGTCTCTGTTCCTACTGTAGAAGAAAGGCTGCAGATTCTTAAGGTAATATAAGATTTCTCTTTGGCCAGTATTCAATTCGTTATGCCTGTCTCTTTGATGACTTCTTTGTTGTATAATTCTTCTTGCTATCCGAATATATGGTCAAATCTGCAAAGTATTAGCTTTTTGGATGCATGACTTGGAATTTTTTTACAGAACTGAGGTAGTATTGTCATTGGCCACTACTTGATCTGCACTGCGTCTAAAATATCTGTAACATAACACTGAAAACCTGCATTCTGCGAATCCATTAACTGATATCACGTTTTTTTTACCTAAAGTATAATCTTACAGACCTTCCTTTTGTAGCTTTATACCAAGAATCTACATCTTCATGAAAATGTCGATCTTCAATCTATTGCTGGATCCTGCAATGGTTATGTTGGAGCTGATTTAGAAGCTCTATGTCGAGAAGCTGCCAGACTTGCTTATCGTAGATTATCAAACTCATCTGAGGATGAGAAGGTGCTCACACTACTCATGGAAGATTGGGAATCTGCTAGATCTGAAGTCAAAGCAAGCATGATAAGAGGGGTAACTAAAGAATCTCCTACTGTTTCATGGGATGATATAGGTGGTTTGAAAGATCTAAAGGTGAGTTATGTCTCATTTTAGTCTTCTTGCAGTAAAAAACTGCTGTAATGGTGATTGTTTCTATGTTTCAGAAAAAGCTTCAGCAAGCTGTTGAGTGGCCCATCAAGCATGCTGCTGCATTTGCTAGACTAGGGATATCACCAGTTCGTGGTGTGCTTTTACATGGTCCTCCAGGGTGCTCAAAGACCACCCTTGCCAAGGCTGCAGCACATGCTGCCCAAGCTTCTTTCTTTTCTTTGAGGTTTGTAATAGAACGGTTACTCTGTCCATTCTTTGAATCAAATTGTAGCTCTCTATTCTACTATATGAAAGAATCCATACGTTTTATTTAGTCAAGCTGCCCAATTATTCCCAGATATTATGAGAACTGAGATAGTGGTCAGAGGAAGGAATAAACATGAACTTCTTTCTGGGCAGAAAAACACTTCTTTCACAATGCATACTATGGTATTCAGGTCGAGCTAGCATAATATAAATATTTGTTGGTTTAATTGTTATAGTATCATACAGTTTGGATAAGCATAGCCAATTAATAGAAAAGCTTAGCCTAGCCACCTACTGTTCAAGTTGCACTCCTCATCTAAGGCTATCTAGGTTCTGAAACATATGTCAACCAGTGGTGCAGAACTATACTCAAAGTATGTTGGAGAAGGTGAAGCTTTGTTGCGAAGAACATTCCAGAGGGCGCATCTATCTGCTCCCAGCATTATATTTTTTGATGAGGCTGATGCAATTGCCCCTAAAAGGTATACACTGATATCATTTTGTCCTAGACATCAAACATAAACACTTATGATCTACATTAAGTAACTTGTAGAAATAATGAGAATGGATACAAACTTATATATACTTCTTTTCAACTATCTGATTAAGAATTTTGCATATGTTGTGGTGCACATCAATGTAGAAACTTATTCGTGTATTAGGAACTAGGACTGTCTGCTATTTTCTTAAAAATTGTTACTGATTTTTTTTATCTGGACCAAAACCAAGGTTTAGGTGAACTTTATTTGTGTACTTGTGAATCTTGTTTTCAGTACAGCGTACATGATCTTGCAGAACTGGTCCTGATGGGGGGAGTGGCAATGCCACAGTAGGAGAAAGGCTCCTATCAACTTTGTTGACTGAAATGGATGGTTTGGAACTGGCTACGGTACATCTTAGCTAGCTGATAGTTTCCAACATGATTCTACTGAGCATCTACCTCTTTGTTCATTAAGAGGTTATTATCTGGCTTTCTGTTGCAGGGGATTATTGTTTTGGCTGCTACTAATCGTCCCAAGGCAATCGATGCAGCTCTTCTCCGTCCAGGGCGATTTGATATGGTATGCCGCTGACTCTACGTCTCTTTGACATGTTCATCTGCAACAATTGGCCATAACTTTCTCTTGACATGCAGGTGTTGTATGTTCCGCCACCAGATGCCCAAGGTCGGCACGAGATATTACGCATCAAAACAAGCAAGATGAAGTTGGGGGAGGATGTGGACCTTGGGAAGATAGCGGAGTGCACCGAGCTGTTCACCGGTGCTGATCTGGAAAGCCTGTGCAGGGAAGCAGGAATGCTGGCACTGAGGCAAGATCTCACAGCAAGTTCGATACACAAGGCTCACTTTGAGGCCGCTGTAAGGTCGCTAAAGCCAGCACTGACAAAAGCAGAAGTTGATGAGTATGCAGCTGCCACAATCCATGGTCCATCAACAACGAGACATTAAAACATGTTATATCTATTTAGTTTGTCTAAGCTTGTATTCTAGATGATGTCATCCTTGGATAATGCAATTGTTGGGCGGTTGGATGATACAATCCTGCTTACGATGTTCCAGTTATTCTAGTTGTTTGACCACTGCTATTTTCTTTATTATCGTCTGAACATCAGGACATTGGTTACTGATTATGTGGTAAGCGAGAAATCATAAGAAACTGCTGACGAGGATCACATAGGCAAACTGTCAGTACAACTTTTTCTGGTATTTGACCTCAGCAGCGGTAGATCAGAATGTGCTTTGTTTATATCTGTCAAGTATACAACATGACAATTTTGCAACTGTTTTTTTCGAGAGTACAATACTTTACAACTGTTTTTTTCAATTAGCTATGCATATATGGGAGCATCATCTCCTATACATCTCCCTCCCTGTAGACCAAGAATGCACTCGTCTTGCAGTAGCTCGAGGCCAGTGCCTTCCCAGCAGAGGTTGGTGGAGTGAAAGCGCATTGTGAGATCCCCAAGGTACGGCCTTCGGAGAAGCTCTTTCTGCATGAGAAGGATCAAAGTAGCGTCGTTAGAACATGACAAGAAAGCTAGCAAGACTGGTACAGGGTGGTCTTTGAGCAGATTGACACAGCATGTTCATGTCTCATTGTTAAGTAGAATTGCTCATGTTTGACAGTGATGAGTTCTCAAGGCATGACAAAGCTACAGGCATCAGAGCAGGCAAAACATGGAAAAGGGCCTAGAGAAGGTACCTTGTGGCGTCCATTAGCTGTGACCCTATCCCCTTTCTTCTGCGCGATGGCACCACCCAGATGGCCCGGAATCCGCAGAGCGCGGGCACAGCTTCTTCTTCGCAGATTATAGCACCAGGGCCCTGGCTCTCTTTTTTGTTCTTGTCGGGATTATTATGCCGTCTTAGGACTTCCCTCTTGAAACTTATTTTCCCAAACTCTAATGTATGGTTTGCTTGTGCTGGCTCGGTTTTATTGTCCGGCAAATCAGTTGGGTCTTGCGATGAGGAGCTTGGAATAACTTTGTGTGCTGCTTTTATCGGTTCGGCAACGAGACATCCCACTATCCTCCCACCAGATACGAACAAATAAACCTACCGAACAAAGATCCTTTTATTTTCAGTAAGACAATATGTATTGCATTAATGTTTTTATAACCTATATGGGAACTAAGTCTGTAAGCTACCTTGCAAAGCTTATGAAGCAGCTGGCCTTCACCAAACCCCAGCTCCTTCTCCAACACTTTGATCACCTCCTGAACCTGACATATGCACATGACATTACACGGTCTACATTTTTAATGTCAAGATGTAAATTGTTTGTGATGTGGTTCAGACTTCTAGCAGACTACCATTTTCTTTTGGCGGGGTGCAGACTAGCAACAGTTAGTCACAAACACATACAGATTACAGCTATCAGTGAACTTACAGCCTGCATTTCTTCAGAAAGTCATGCATCTGGACATAACAAAGTGGTTCTGGCAAGAAACAAAATACCTTGCTGCTCCGCGTGGAAGAGTTCTCGCCGGTCGCGACAATTATCCGGTCGCCGCCCTCAGACCTCGCAACCACAGTTTCGTCGCGCCAACCCTGCAACTCGTCAGTCAGAAAGAACTCTTCTGTCACAGAAAACACAAGAAACAGGGACAGTCACACTGCACTTTCATCACAAAGACAGCCGGGAACACAGTGCACCTTGAAGGGGACACCCTGGAAGTAGCTCTTGTGGTAGGCCCTATGGACCTTCTCGTCCTCGTCGTTCCCGCGGGCGTACATCATGCCGCAGACCGCGCACATGTGGAGGAGGAAGTCGGGCTGCCCCAGCTCCAGGTGGAACTGCCCGTAGCTCCTCTTCTTGTTCAGGACCTTGGCGTCCGCGCCGCCGCGGCTCCTGGGCCTCTTCGCCTCCTCCTCCGTCGCGCCACTGCCCAAGACCGTAGACACGGATCAGTCCGATAGAATTGCACAGGCGAGACCAGAGAACGCCAGTTTGCTGTGGATTGCTTCGAGATTTTGAAAAAGCATAAAAAAAAGACCTCCACTCGAAAGAAGAAAATGAGGGCGAGATCACAGATCAAAATTTCCAGTTCGAGGTAAATTGTGTATCAGTTGCAAGCCTAGGTTCGAATCGGGCAACATTTGGTACCAGCAGTGATCACTGATCAGATCCAAGAGGGGGAAAGAGAAGAAGAACCTGAGCGAATCCGGATCTGGATCCTGGCGCTTGAAGAAGGCGTTGATCTTGGGCTGCATCTCCTCACCTCTGATTCTCGTTCGCTCTCTTCTTGTTTCCTGCCGGAGAGGAGGAGGGGGGGGGGGGGGGGGGGGGGGGGGGGGGGGGGGGGGGGGGGGGAGGGGACTCTGCTTCAGTGACTTGATGATGTCAAGTCTCACCGTAACCTGCCTCCCACATCCACCATCAACTCTCCATCGGATGGACAGGGAAGAGTAGAGGCAAAAACTACTAGCTACTAGCAGTTTCTCATCTTCAAATGCCTCCAGTTCACAAACCATATGCTCAAATAGGCTGAAAATTTCACAGAATACATGATATAATGTATATGATTTACTGTAATTTTTTCAATTTTTTCTGGGAAGTTTGAATTTCGAGTTCAAATTTCGGACAAAAATTTAAAATGATTTTTATTCAAAAACCATATGCCCAAATCGGCTGAAAATTTCCCAGAATGCACGATATAATGTAAATGATTTACTGTAATTTTTTCAGATTTTTCTGGAAAGTTAGAATTTTGAACAATTTCTAGCTTTTGGAGCTTTTTTGTAGTATTTCAGTAGCATTTTTGCACCATTTTCAGCTAGTCTTTTGCTAGACAAGTCACTGATTTACTATGTAAGTAGTAGAATGTAACCATAAGCAAGGGAAATCCATATACATACTAGCAGACATTGACAAGTCCCAAGTTAAACCAAGAAAAAGCATAGTAGAAGGTCACAACATCGGAAGCATCACAACTCGATTACATATCATTAAGGTTTTGTATCAACAAGTGCTACTGAACAAAACACTACAATTAGAAACACAAAATACATTTAGGCCTCACCACTTGTACACTTAGGCCCCCAAGACTATAGTTAGCCCCAAAATATATCCAAAACACCAAAATAACTTCCAGAGTACTATAAGCAACATCTAAAACACTAGAACAAGTTTCCATCATAAAAATTATCACCCTCATAAGTAGCAGGAGCTGTGAGGAGCTGGGTAAAACTCGTAATGCCATTGTACATTTCACTCTCCACATTGACTTGTTTCTTGTGGCCATCATACTCAACCTCAACTTGAGGTTGTGCATCATTATTTTTCTTGGATTGCTGCCAATGAAAGTTTAACAAGTTAGTTTATCAATGAATGGCATGAATTTTTAGTTTAGAACATACCTTTGCTCCTTTTTTGGTTGAAACGGCAGGTTTATTAGCCTTGCGCTTGCCCTTGTACAACTTATCAAGCCAAGTTTTTCTTCTCCTTAAATTTTTGGATTCAACTTCCTTTTTCTTCAGCCGTGCAGCTTTAAGCAAGTCATGAGTTTGCTGCATATTTGGGTCGACATTTTCCTGGTTATTACTTGGTTCATCCATAGCACAAGTAGATGCATTGAGTTTTTCCTCCAACTTTGGGAAAACACCATCAAGTGCATCTTCCAATAACAAACAACATTCTCTAGAGTAGGCTATTTTATATGCCATACTATGAAATTTATGAGATAATTCCTTGTACCGAAGCATAGCTTCCAGTTTTGGGTTTTCCACCACAGTCCTTCCTTGCTTGTCTAATATGCTTCCTTTACGTGCTTCTCGTGTCCATCTCTTCAAGACATAATGTGTTGGCAATGTTTTTATGTTCATCAAATCAAGAACTTTCAGTCCATGTCCACACAATATTCCCGTCCTTTCAAACATTCCACAAGAACATGTTACGGTTTGGTTCAAAGAATCACCTATCACTATGCGCTCATACTCAAACGTTAAGTCACCATGCAAAATAGCAATAGAAACAACATATTTGTTTCCATCTAATTGCTTAGTGCATGCAGCCATGGATCTTTCATACTCACCTTGGAAAGCTTCAAATATGACAGGAGTGTACACTTGGCTTGCTTGTACCAACATAGGGGTGCTCATCTTGATTCTTGGTATATTTTTTATTGCTTCAAATTCAGATTCCAGCTCCTTGTTTCTTTTTTCATTCACTGTCCTTTCAAAATGCTTCAAAAATCTCACAATATGAAAATCAGATTTCAAATGGTTCTTTAAGGAATTGTTAAAGCTCTCACTTAATTGTGTACTTCTTACTCCCAAACTAAAGACATCTCTCATAAAACATTCAGCCCATTTTTCTTTAACCTTGTAGATGCTATCTAACCAAGTTTGCTTATGCACTTTACACCTCATATTGGCAAATGCTTCTTCAAATGCTGCCTTGTCTTCATAGCCATACATACAAGCACTAAAATCTTTGAGAATGTGAGGTACTTTATCTTCGCCACCATCTATCTCTTCGCCACCATCTTTCTCTTCACCCGCAATTGGAGATAAATGTTTAACAGCATTCATCATTATGTGAAAGGTACAAAGTCCATGGTATGATTTTGTGAACACCGCGTCAATAGCTTTTCCCATTGCGGCATCTTGATCAGTATAAATAGTTCTAGGCTGCTTGCCATTATGTGCAGCTAGAAAAGTTTCAAACAGCCATTTAAACGATGCAAATGTTTCATCAAATAGAAGTGTTGCACCAAAGATTGTAGTCTCTCTAAACTGATTGAGCCCAAGAAAGACACCAAATGGCCTATATTCCTTATTTGTGCCAAAAGTTGTGTCAAATGTGACAACATCACCAAAGTGTGCATAGTCTAGCATCATTTTAGCATCAGCCCAGAAAATGTTTGCTATATGCTCTTCACAATCTAGCTGCTGGTCATATTGAAATGATGGGTTTTCGGCAATTTTATCATGGAAAAACTTTAGCATGCTGCCCGCCTGACCAAAAGCCAACTCCCGTTGCCTCTTGGTTTGCAAATGATTTCTATGGTCACGACTAGTGTAGCCAAGATTTAATGCTCCACCAACTTGACGTGTAGCAAGCTCATACGCAGCTTTAGGCATAATTCCAGAATCATCTGCAGCTTCAATTTCGTAAGCTTGAAACTCTGAAATTTTCCTTTGCGATACCATGAGGTGTCGGGTTTGTGGCAAGTAAAGGAGGTGATTGTGTTCAAGATCAACCTGTCGGACTTCAAAATTTCCAGACACGCGATTCAATGTAAGACTCATAAAAGCTTTGCACTCAGTTCTTGTTTCAGGTCTGAAAAGCTTTTGAATGGTTTCACGTTGTCCTTTTTTCCGAACACCTTCTTTGGCACAAACATATCTGCATGAGGTTACTTTACCATCCATTGGGCTCTTATTGGCATACCTCTTCCTCACGTCAAAGCCTACACGACCTCCATATGCGCACCAAAAAAGCCAAGCCTCTTCTCTAGTTTTGAATATCATTCCAACTTGAGGCACACCCTTATCCAATTCTGCCATTTTGCACCACCAAGTCGCTCTCCATCATGGAGAGTATAATCAGTTAACCAAACTGAACTAATATCATTCAAAATTGTAGTTCATATGAATTCAGACACACACATACATACCACTAGTTTCAGACTTTGTACACGCAACAACTAGTTTCAGTATTCATACACAATTCATACAAACAAACAACACTAGTTCAGACAAGAATACCGAGTCATCAGACAGTCCCTAATTTCAGTATTCATCAGACACAAATTCAGGCAATAATCTGTACACTAATTTCAGAGAACAATTAGCACACCTTATCTTCAGACTGAACGCATACCTCGAGCAACCTGCTTCTCCGACGCGCTGCTTCACCGTCGACGGAAGACGACGAGGCCGTCGCGCGAGGCGCCGCTCGAACGCCGGCTGTCTCCGGTAGGGCCTGGACACGAGGACCGGGCGAGCGCCGTCGTTGTCCTCAAGCGCAAGGTCGAAGTCGTCGTTGGCAGCGGCGCCGTGGACGACGAAGAAACGACGGACAGGTGGTGCTCGAGCTCGCCTCTCTCTCCCCGACGCTGCTCCCTCAGCGAACCCTCTCGCCTCCGCCGCCGAGCGCGGGAGAAATCGATTCCGTCCCCGCCAAAACAACTTACCCGCGCGTGCGTCTTCTCTCTGTTCTGAAACTGCTAATAGCTGGTAGTTTTTGCCTCCACTCTTCCCTGTCCGTCCGATGGAGAGTTGATGGTGGATGTGGGAGACAAGTTATGGTGAGACTTGACATCATCAAGTCACTGAAGCAGAGTCCGGGGGGAGGGAGTAGAGGCGACGGCGGGAAGGAGGAGGAAGACAGCGCGAGCGAGACAGCGTTGTTGTTGCTATTGGGGATGGGGGGCGGATGTACGATGGAGATGAGGGGATGAGGCCGCGGGCGCAGGAGATCAGACGGTTAGGAATCGATAAGCCCGTCGCGCGGGATTCTGAAACGCAGGTGTGGGATTCGGGCGCCAAAATCACCACCGAAAATGCATTTTTTTTAATGGTTACCTGGGAGTAAGAAGATTCAATTTTCCCTACAAGGCTTTCAGGCGGACAAGCATTAAAAAATTCAAGGGTGGCACACCTCAAATTTTCTTTTTGCACAAACCTTTGTACGATAAAAGTTTGCCAAACAAACAAATGCCAACTGGTTCACAACATTGCACACTACTAGTTCTATACATATGTTTCAAATATGCATGATTCCAATACAAATAGTACAAAACATCAACAAAGTTTCACATCATGAAATATAACATAAATGTAAATTACATCACTAGGACTTGATAACTCCGGATCTCTTGATAACTCTACGTTGTCGTATTTCTATGAAAGTTTCAACTATGTTAGGTTCACTTACTTTCATGAACACATTTCACTCAATAAATGTCACTAAGCAATGGTGCAAGAGCTCATCGTTCATACTATTTCTCAACTTATTTTTCACTAGACTCATTGCAGAAAATACACTTTGGACACTAGCCATCGCCACTAGTAAGAACAATATCAATTTGAGAAACAAGTAAACTAAATCATAAAGAAGAATTTTTTTGTTTCAACAAGCCTAATAGAGAGGTGACCGAGATGATTTACACTTCTGAACCTGTCATCTCTTCTCATAGCTCAAATAAAAGTTTTAAGTTGGAATTCAAGTCTTATCAAATCCATGCTTGATATGTCATGGGGGTAGAATTTGGCAAGTCTCGTTACCTTTTGTGCATCATAAGAAGCAAATGAATTCATGGGATTCAAAGTTAGCATGCAAATAAGCAACTCCATGTTAACCTCATCAAACCAATTGTAAGCTCTGTTGGAGATATGCCCAAGAGGCAATAATAAAGTGGTTATTATCATATCTTCATGGTTATGATAAGTGTTTACATACCATGCTATAATTGTATTAACCGGAAACATTAATACTTGTGTGATTTGTAAACATAAAAGAGTCCCTAGTAAAGCCTCTTGTTAAACTAGCTTATTGGTTAATATGTGATCATGGTTTCATGATCATGAACATAGAGATGTTATTAACAATAGGGTCATATCATTAGGAGAATGATGTGATGGACATACTCCTACTGTTAAGCGTAGTATAAAGATCAAGTCATTAAATATAGTTCACTTGCTATAAGCTTTCTGGTACATAGTAACCTAATTCCTTCGACCATGAGATCATGCTAATCACCATCATCGGAAGGATGCTTTGATGACATTAAACACCACACCATAACTGGGTGGCTATAAAGGTGGCATTGAGTGTTCGGAAAGTATGTGCTGAGGCACGTGGATCAAGATTGGGATTTGTCCATCCATATGACGGATAGATATACTCTGGGCCCTCTCGGTGGAATGTCATCCAATTAGCTTCAAGCATGTGACTGGCTCACAAGGGATCACATATCACGGGAACGAGAAAAGAGTACTTATTGGTAACGAGGTTGAACTAGGTATGCAGAGATACCGACGATCAAACCTCGGATAAGTAAAGTATCGTGAGACAAAGGGAAATTGGTATCGTATGTAAATGGTTCATTTGATCATGAAGTAATCGTAGAAATATGTGGGAGCCATATGAATTTCCAGATTCCTCTATTGGTTATTGATCAGATAAGAGTCTCGATCATGTCTGCATAATTCACGAACCGTAGGGAGACACACTTAAGGATTCGATGTTGTTAGTAGATATGGAATGTGAGTAAAGAGACTGAATGTTGTTCGGAGTCTCAGATGGGATCCGGGATATCACGAGGAGATCTGGAATGGTCCGGAGAATAAGATTCATATAAGGAAAGTCCAATTTCGGAGTTCGGGAATGATTCCGGTGTTTTCACCGGAATGTTCTAGAAGGGTCTAGAAGGTTCACCGATCCGGAAGGGTACATGAATGTGTCATGACAAAGTGTAATGGTTGCATCATGTCCTAGGTCACTTGGCTGGACACTTGGAAGAGAGAAATCGAACTCTAATTTGAAAGTCAAAAAGGCAGTTTGAAAAAGTCAAATCCCAATATGGTTTCCGAGTTAGGGAGGGTTTCTGAGTTAGGGAGGGTTTCCACCTGGGTTGGGAACACCCTTGGACGCCCCCCACCTATATAAGGAGGGGTAGGGGCGCACCCCAAGGTATCCCCCTTGCCCTAGGCGCACAAGAAACCCTAGGTTGGCCGCCGCCCCCTCTCTAGTTGCGACCAATCTAGATCTCCTCTAAACCGCTACCGACTAGCTAAACTCTAGTTGCTAGCTACCTCTAAACCTACGCCCTCTAAACCCTAGATCGCCAGGGCTCCCTCTACTCCACCATACTCGCTCCGGCTTAGGCGAAGCCCTGCAGGATCTCCCCTCTACTTCCGACACCACGCCGTCGTGCTGCCGGAATCGCGAGGAGAGAGCTACAACCTCCGTTGTCTTCTGGAACAAGGGAGATGAAGGTCTTCATCGAGTACCGTACGTGTGACCGGCTGCGGGAGCGCTGCCGGAATGCGGCGCCGGGAGGATTGTCTACGCGATCTTGAGATCGGCAAGTGAACGACTACATCACCCACGAGAATCTGCTCTCGCTAACCGCTTTGGATCTTCGAGGGTTAGTACTCTATCAACTTGTTGCACCGATCTAGTAGATAGATCTTGGCTTGATCATAGATTAGATCTTGATTGTGTGTTCCTGCGGTAGAATTTTTTTGTTTTGCATGCTACGAACCCCTACAGTGGTATCAGTGTCGTGTCTATATGTAGATCTGTTGCACGAGTAGAACACAATGGTCATTGTGGGCGGTAGTGCTTCTATTATCAATTGCTTCTTGTGTACTTTGCATCTTGCGGTATGGTGGGATGAAGCGGCCTGGGCTAACCTTGCATGACATCGTTTATGAGACTTGCTCCACGCTCGACATGCAACTTGTATTGCATAAGTGGCTTTGCGGGTGTTTGTCTCTCCCATCATAGTAAAGATTCAATTTACAACGGGCACTTGATAGTTCAAGCATCAACGTTGTGGTTCTTGTTCGTAAGTTAGAACGACACTTATTGAAAGCCCCAAACCATGTAAAGAAAATTAGAGGCGTCTAACTTTTTTTTGCAGGGGTGTGCTGTGATGTGATATGGCCATGATTATGATTATATATGATGTATGCAATATTCTTTATTGTAAGTCGGCAACCGGTAGGAGCCATATGGTTGTCTTTTAATTTCGTCTAGACCCGCGTGTTTATTATTCAAAGTAGTTGTAATAGTTGATGCTGGTGGACGATAGCCATGAAGCGGCGCCATTGACCTTGACGGCAGCCGGTGATGATGGAGATCATGTTCGTGCTTGAAGATGGAGATCGGAAACACAATAAGAAAGGTCATATCATATCACATATTTTGAATTGCATGTGATGTTAATCCTTTTATGCATCTTGTATTGCTTAGTTCACGACTGTAGCATTATAAGATGATCCCTCTCAAAAAATATCAAGTTATAGAGTGTTCGTTCTTAGTAGGCACCGTTGCCAAAACTCGTTGTTTCGAAGCACCACGTGATGATCGGGTGTGCTAGATTCTGCGAGTGTATACAATGGGAGCAAGCCAGATTTGCTCATTCGAAAGCGAAGGTTTGATCTTGACGAGCCTAGCATGTACATATATGGTCTCGGAACAAGGAATACCGAAAGGTAAAGCATGAGTCATATAGATGATATGATGAACATGATGATTGTTCGCCTTTAAAACTATATCATGTCACGTGATGATCGGACTTGGTGTAGTGAATTTGGTTCGTGTGATCAATAAAACAATGTGAGGGATATTGTTTTGAGTGGGAGTTCAATAGCAATATGATTAAAAGTTGAACACTATTTATCATAAATTAAATTAAAGTAAATTTGCATAGTTGTTGTAGTCATTGGCATCCGTTTACCACGTTGCGCTTAGTTATAATTGAGATAATAGAACTATAGAATTCCGGTTAGTTACTTTACGAACTGGTATCGTATTGTTTTGAAGTGTTAATCTAAAGTTTAAAAGTCCTATTGCAAACTTTCAGTAAGTTCCGGTTACTCCGTGAAGTTTAATAATTGGTATTAAATCAAGAATGACAATTCCAGTGTTAGTATATAAGTATCATGTTTGTCTCCATGATTCTTGATATTCAAAAGATTGTTTTGATATCAAGGTTATCTAGGATCTAAAAGAGTTGTTTCAGAAACCATGATGCGTGGAAGATATTGTGATATCTGAAATGATGTTTTGGTTGCAACATGAGAGAGTATAATATGGTAAAGTTTATGTTCTCATATTTGATGAGAATTTGAAAAAGGTTGGAGACGCTTGTCGTCCTAATCCTCCAAAAGGTTTTGGAGAGCAACTTTATACTCACGATTCACCGTTATAAGCTAAAAGTAGCTTGATCATAAATAGTTCCATGATAAGGGTGAATATTTGATAAAATGTTTACTACACTAAAAGATTACTAAAGAATGGATTTTGAAAGAACACCAAGTATTTGATGATGGTGATCTACTTCAAAGTACAAGTCCAAAGACATTGGTATTTAACTATACACGCTTTAGACTATGTGTCATGTGTATGGCTCCACTATTGATGTTGATAGATTCTTTCGAACAGAAAAGGAAATACTGAAAGAGAATCTCAGAAATATATGGCAGAAAAGAAAAGACTAGAATTGTTCAACTTAGGTATATAGAGGATATACATGTTATGGCTATATTCTTTGATTATTAAACAATGTGGTTCTTAAGTATTGGATGCTGAATTTGTTGGTTGAATCGTCATACGAAACAACACAATTCATGAACTATAATGGCCTAAGTAACTAGCAAAAGAATATGTGATGATTCTCATCGAGAACAAATAAAGGGTTGTTGTGTTGCTCGTTAACATCAAACCTTGCCTTCAAGATTTGTTTTATCAGGTATTATGAGAACAAAAGGGTTGTTCAAATAATTGTCGTAATCCATAAAAGATGGATGATTTATAAATCTCGTTGGATAAATCACATCCATAGAATTTCTGCTAAAAATGTGGAAAGACAATTGATAAAAAAGATCACTTAGGAAGTGACATCGCCGTTTAAATTATATTGAAAAGAAAACATGAAGAAACTCCATGTGGATGGAATTTTGGAGTTTTTTGATTTTTGATCAAATGGCGCTTGTGAAATTTTCCTAGAGATAATTAAAAATCCTCTCATAGGCCAAAAGGAACTGACGACTAGCTTATTGGAACTTGTACATATTGTTGTATGAAGTCCATTATGTATAGTCAAGAGCGATAGATTTCAACTTCATATGATTTCTCTGAAAATTTGAGTTAATATATGAATATTTACTTAATAAGGATGAAGTGTGAAACATTTGAAAAGTTTAAAGACTTTCAAGATGAAGTGCAAAATCAATGTAACAAGAAAATAAAGAATTTATGATAGGATCATACAGGAAGATATTTGAGTTATAAAGTTTAGCATAACACCTAAGATTTGAGGAATCGTTCCATGGATATGCGTTTCCCGAAACACCATATGAGTATGGAATAATCAAGATATGCAATGAAACCTTGTTTGACATGGTAAGATCAAAGGTGTAATTGATAAAACTGCTATTATATTTTAAAGATTAAAGCTTTAGAGACTACCGTTTTTCCACTGAAAAGTGCTCCATCATAATCCATTGAAATGACACCATATAAAGTTATGGTTTGTGTGGCATCCCGCAAAACCACTACTAGAAAATCGCGTTGAATTTTGTGCATTGCATCATCATGACATCAGCATACACATTTTGTTTCAAACTATTTTGCTAAGAACCCTATTTTACTTTCTATATTAATCCCCTCCCTTTTATTTCAAATTAACACCGGTGCTTCCGGATATCTCAGTTGTCTAAAAACAATTTGCAAAAGGCTTTTAAATTAAATTAGAAAACCCTAGACTAAAATATCTAACCAGCCCACCCAAATTCCTAAATCTACCTAGTACTAATCTACCCACCACTCACGGCTTGCCATCTCACCCTCTTCCCCAATCCCTACCCACCCTGCCACCTCACCAATCCCCCACTCCCTCCCCTCTCTCTCTCTCTCTCTCACACAGCCCCCCATCTACTCCTCTCTCTCCCTCTCACTGTCCCCAGGGCCCCACAGCCCCGCCGACCCCACAGCCCCCACTCCCTCCCCACCTGCCTCCCCTGGTCAAACCCTCCCCCAGCCGCACCCACCCGTCCTGGCCCACATGCCAGCCCGGCCCCACCCCCCACGCGGCCCACACGCCACCTGTCCCCGGACCCCACCCCCTGGCCCTACCGGCCCCACCACTTCCTCTCTCCCCTCCCCACCATCTCTCTCTCACCGCCCGCGTCCCTCCCTCCCCGACCACGCACGCGCCCCGCGGGCCTTCTCCTCCGCCACCGGCCGCGTCGCCCCACCGGCCGCCCTCCGACCCCCCTCGCCGCCTCTGCGCCGGCTCCTCCTCACCGGCGACGCCCCCGACCTCTCCCTCCGCTCGCCCTCGCCCTCCCTGTAACACCCTCAGAATCGACCCTATGCAAGTTTCAGCGATTTCCGCCAAACTCGCATAGAAACGATTCAAAGGTGCCCACCAGGCACTTTCGTGCGGGTGGAAAACGAAGTAATAACATTACACAACAGTCCTCGATGGGACCCACAAAACAGATATGTACACAGCAGCGACTCAAAGAGTCAAGAATACAGATATACAATACAAAGATCCAAATCACCTGTAAAACGATACAGCGTCCGACTACGGACAAGATGCAAATGGGTCTAAGAGCCCTGAAGAATAACCAATGGCGTCCATAACCCTGCCCAGGCCAAGCCGGAAGGGTAACCCTGCTAACGACGTCGAAACCTGCTAGAACAAAAGGGGTGCCGACAAAGGGCAAAGGAAAAAGAGGAGCGTCAGTACTGAGGCCAGTACACGGCGAGACTAGAATTCGGCGGTCCTCGCCTACACAGGTATGGTGGACTGAAGCGGCAGCGGCAGCATGCACTAAACAACCTATAGAGACTCGATACAACTGGCGGCAATCAGAGAGGGGTAAGAAAGACCTATCCGGATCCAACCTGATACTACCACCAAACAAACCCATCCTGGTATTTCCCCTCGAGACCAAACGAGGAAGTCAACCGAGGAACTCACACCGTTGGCAGTTTTATTTATTCGGTTATCGTTGCAGCAATTACTAGTCAGGTATAGATAATCATCCTGATATAATAAGCAGTGGGCAAATTTTAGTTAACCATTCCATTGTAGTTGCGACACTTACTAGTCAGATACAATTAGCATGAGATAACCCAAAAACCCAGCAGTTGTTGGTACTTTTATTTAGCCATTCCGTTATAATTGCAATACTTACTAGTCAAATACAATTGTCGCAAGCGACAAACCAAGCAAGCAATTGTTGGCAGTTTTATTTAGTCATTCCATCATAGTGAAGCTTATTACTAGTCATTATAAAGTCAAATTTATAGCACTACTTTAGTTATAGTTGTCTATGTTCGAGAAACTGTGCTCCAAGTCGTCCATAACCGCGGAGACGGCTTTTAGAAAGTTTTACCCGGCCGGGGTGCACCAATAGCAACACACACTCGATCAACCTCGGAAAAACCAAATCAAAACCCAACGAGGCCTTCACGACAAAGCAATCACAGGATTCAGAAATATTTCAGGGGGGCACCCCTTAAAGTAGACCCGCAACGAAGCTAGCTGAATCCGAGACGGACTCAAGGTTTGCGACAATGGCTGTAAACGACTGGGAACCCAAAACTGGGATTGTCGATACCGCGAAAACATTCCGCTTACCTAAACAGTATAGTGTGCTCCTCGCACAATCGTAAATAAAGCAGTAAAGCATGGCATAAGTACAGGATCGTAAATAAAACCTCAAACTAGTTTGTGGCCCCAAGAAATAAGAATGAATCAAGCTCTGGCTCAGGGGGGTCCCATAATCCTCCCGGATGTGGATAGCGCGATAAATCAAGGAACAGGTATCAAGCACTCGGGGTCCTACGGGACACATGTGGACGGTTAACAACCAAATAACATCTATTGCCCACCTGTGCCTCTGCTTACTTACTTCAATTTTAGTTGTTAAACAAGAATTAAAGTGAACGAAAAGTAAAGCCATGATCATCTCCAACATCAACATGCAGCAATACTCCAACAACTGTGGCACTTGACGACACGCAACAGCACTTGAGCAAGCGACTACGACGCGCAGGTCCAACTATCTACCAAACAACAGGTAATAGGAGGTGTCCAAGGCAATATAAGGCTGCAAGGGATAACACGGGTACGGAAACTAGAGCATCGCAACACAGATAGCAATAGATCAACAGGAGGGAATAAATACTATAAAAGTAAGATAGGTAGAAAGGGGGAGGTGCTCGCCTGAAGCATTGTCGAAGGTTCATCCGAAGATCGGGGCGAAGCTCACATCCACTCAACGGCCTTATCCGCGAAGAAGCAACACACTAGAAGAAACACCGGATGCACTATTTAATACTACGGCAAAAGATCGGGCATGATGCATGTATGATGTATGATATGGAAAAGGTGTGATGCAATTAGGTAAGGTTAAGCGGAACCGCGGTCCCGGCAATTAATTAAACGGTTCAAGTTATTTAGAACCCCCGCAATTTTAAATGTTGTAATAACAGGGCAAGATAAGTTACCGGTTCGCTACACAAATTGAAATGAGGCCAATATGAGACTAGATTTGCCCGCATATGGGCCCCATATTTAATTATATGGTGAATCGGCATAAGGCCCCCAAACCACATGAAAATATGCATGCATGAACAATTAATATGCGACAAGTTGTATTATATTATAAAATAGGGTTTCGGGAAGGGGTTCACACATTAAAGGGTCTCGACGAACTTGGGGTTCCGGGGTTCGGGGTCGGTCTCAGGGTTCGGATCTGGGGTTCGACGAATTCGTTCTCGGCGGAATCGGCGTCCGGGAAGTAGCACTTGTCGCACCGGGGTCTCGGTGTCCGGGGTGAAGTACTCGGCGTCCTCAAGGGAGTACTTGGTTCGGTGTCGGGGGCGCATCGGGTTCTTCCGGGTCGGTGTCGATCTTGTCGTTGCGACGATCTTGTCGGGCCCCACGGGGTCGGGCTTCGAAGCCAGGAAGGAGTACTTGGCGTCCGGCGGTAGATCTTGTCGATTTCACTCCAACGGCCTTGTCATTCTGCAGCGGGGATCATGGTGTCATCGGGGTCCGGGTCTTGGTCGGGTCGCCGGGATTGGTCTTCGGAATCGGCGATCTTGGCGTTCGGGTTCTTGACTTGGTATCCGAGACGCAGGTCTTGTCGCGTGTGTGGTTGCCGGGTCCGCGACGTGGGCTTCGAGTATGGCGGCACATGTCGAAGATCTTGTCGATGTAGTCCCGTTAGGCGTTCACGAGCATCTTGGTGGTACTTGCATCTACGGAAGATCTTGGCCATGCAGAACTTGTGTTGAACACGATGCAGGCGAGCACGGGACGGGCGCGGCTGACCTAGACGGCGACCAACGATGACGACACGGCGAGGAGGCGGCCTCGACGGGGCGTCAGGGACTCGTGCGGGGCGCTGGTGGCTCGCGGAGATGCAGGGCGGCGGAGACGGACGCAGGCGGGCGGAGCTCGGAGCCGGGAGGAGGAGAAGAAGCGGCTCGGCGGGGTGCTGCCGTGGAGAGAGGCCAGGGCGAGGTCGGGGCCGGAGGCAGAGGAAGTGGTGGGGCGGCGACGCCGGCGAGAGGGAGGCAGGCGGCGGCGCGCCGGAGAGGAGGAGAGGTGGGGGCGAAGGGGAGGCGCAGGCACGCTCGTCGGAGGGCGGGGAGGGCGCGCCGGAGAGGAAGGGGAAGGAGAGGACGCCGGCGAGGGGAGAGGCGGGGGCCGCGCGGCGGGGAGGCTCGGGAGGGGGCCGGCAGGGTCGCGGGAGGTGGCCTCCGGCGGCGACGCGGACCGGAGCGGGGAGGCGAGCTTGAGCGGCGGCGCGTGGAGGGGCGGCCGCGGCTGCCGGTGAGGAGGAGCCGGGCGGCAGAGGAGAGCGCGGCGGGCTTGTGGCGTGGCCGGAGGCGAGGCGGAGGAGGGACGCAGCGGCGCACGAGCGGCGGAGAAGAGGGGGAGGCGCGGGCCGGCGAGCGGCGGTGGGAGAAGGGGAGGGAGGTGGCCGGCGAGGAGGAAGTTGTGGGCGAGCTCGGTGGCGACCGCGTCGGGGTGGACGGGTGCGGGAGGAGGAAGAGGATGGGGGAGAGAGGAGAACAGGGAGAGAGCGGGGACGCGGGCCAGGGTGAGGAGCGGTGGGGCCAGGGCGGTAGGTGGGGATGGGAGTGGGGCTGTGGGGGAGAGGGGGTTGGTTGGTGAGAGAGAGAGGGTTGGGGAGGTGGCGACATGGGATTGGTTAGAGGGGAGGGAGAGGGTGAGGTGGCAGCCAGGGATTGGTCCGGGTGAGGTGGAGGAGGGGTGGGTAGAATAGGACTGGTAGTTTTAGGATTTTGGGTGGACCGTTCTGAACTGGGGGTGGCCGACTGGGTCGGATCGGCCCGGTTTGGCTGCCCCCATTAAAATAATTAAATATTTTATTTGTTTTAAACAGGATTTTGCAAACCGTTGTCCCACAAAACAAATTAATCCGGAGACCCGGTTTTGCGTTTGAACAAAGACGGGGCGTTTTAGAAAACAAAATCAGGTTTTCCGCAAATAGTTTTATGCAAGCAAATGCAAGATGATGACGATGCTCAAATGCAATGTGGCATGATGACATGAGCATGCGGTCATGATGATGCAATGCATAAAAACAACGCGATTTTCTAGTAGTGGTTTTAGCGGGATGCCACACTCCCCCGCCTCGCCGCCCGCGTCTGCCTCCCCGCCGGCGAGCCGCCTTCCGCCGCCCAATCTCCCCAGAGAACCGCCGCCTCCCCCTGGTGCTCCTCCATCACGCCCCGCCCCACCTTCTCCTCCGGCCAGGCGCGCTCTGCCCCGAGCCGACGCCGCCACCGGCGCGTCCTCCACCCCGTCCGGCGCCGCCGTGCAGCCCGCCTCCAGGTCCCGTGCTCGCCTCCTCCGCGCCTCGCCCCGGCCCCCGTCCGCCGCCGAGCCTCCCCCTCCCTGCGCTCGCCCGTTTCCTCCTGTGGTCCCGCGCTCGGCTGCCTCGGTACAGCAGCGCCGTGCGCCCGACCGTCGCCCTGGCCTGCGACCCCGAGCCCGCCTGCTCCAGCTCGCCGGCGCCGCCGCGCGCACGGCCACCTTGTCGCCTTGTCCTCCTCCGTTTCCCCCGCAAGCCAGGACCCGCGCAGGCACCGCCGCAGTGCCCTGACCCCACCCATGGCGGCCGCGTGCTCCGTCGCCCGTCTCCGGCGATCCGTGTAACCCCGCTGTCGCCCCAGTTTCCGCGTCCTGACCGGCCTCCTGAAAGCGTCACCGCCTCGGCCATACCTCCTCTCAGCTGCCTCTAGTCTCCTCTCGGTCATGATGTTGCAGCGTCACGGCGTGGTGCTACGACAAGGACTTCCCCTGTTTTGGGCCGACAAGATCTCCAACATGGATAAGATGACCGGCCCCCGAAGACCGAACCCGGTGCCGTGCCAAGATCTCCGAAAAACCCCGGTACCGGACAAGTTCGCCATCGACCTCGAGTTCTCCTACACGGATACCAAGCGACAAGATCTCCTTCATGGGTTGAATGGAACCGCCATGACCTCCTCCAAGGATCTGATGGCCGAGACCTCGCACCGGTCCCGAAATCCGAAGCCCGACCCCGGCGCCGAAACCGAGAACCCCGACAAGAACCACGACACGGATGCTCCGAGTTCTCCATCGATGACATCAAGGCCATTGACATGGAACCAAAGGGCGTCGAGCACTTCACCCCGGACACCGGGACCCTGGACGACAAGTTCTTCCCGGAAGCAGTGACGCTCATGCGACAAGATCTACCACCCCGACCCGAAGACCCTAAATCCCGGAGTCAGAGAACGATCCCGTCGAACCCTGAACCCTGAGACCCGACCCCGAACCCATCGAACCCCAAGATCTACGACCCCTAATGTGTGAACCCTTTCTCGAGCCCTATTTTATAAAAGCTAAATATAAAACCTGTTGCATATTCAATTGTCATACTCGCATGCATATTTGTGTGGTTTGGGGGCCTTATGCCGATTCACCTCATAATTAAATATGGGGCCCATATGCGGGCAAATCTAGTCTTATATTGGCCCCATTTAAATTTGTGCATCGAACCGTTGTCATATCTTGCCTTGTTAAAACAACATTTAAATTGCGGGGTAGCTAAACAACATGAACCACCTGATTAATTGTCGGGACCCCGGTTCCACTTAATATTGCCCAATAGCATCGCACCTTCGCCATGTCATACATCATACATGCATCATGCCCGATCTTTTGCCGTAGTATTAAATATTGCATCCGGTGTTTATTCTAGTGTTTTGCTTCTTCACGGATAAGGCCGTTGAGTTGATGCGAGTGTCGACCCGATCTTCGGATGAACCTTCGGCAATGTTTTCAGGCGAGCATCTCCCCTTTCTACCTATCTTACTTTTATAGTATTTATTCCCTCCAGTTGATCTATTGCTATCTGTGTGCATTGCTCTAGCACTCCGTACGCGTGATTTCCTTGCAGCCTTATATTGCCTTGGACACATCCTATTACCTGTTGTTTGGTAGATAGCGGGACTTGCGGGTCGTAGTCGCTTGCTCAAGTGCTGTTGCGTGTCGTCCAGTACCACAGTTGTTGGAGTATTGCCGCATGTTTGATGTTGGAGATGATCATGGCTTTACTTATCGTTCACTTTAATTCCTGTTTAAACAACTAAAATTGAAGTAAGTAAGCAGAGGCACAGGTGGGCAATAGATGTTATTTGGTTGTTAACCGTCCACTTGTGTCCCGTAGGACCCCGAGTACTTGATACCTGTTCCTTGAATATTCGTGCTATCCACATCCGGGAGGATTATGGGACCCCCCTGAGCCAGAGCTTGATTCATTCTTATTTCTTGGGGCCACAAACTAGTTTGAGGTTTTATTTACTATCCTGTACTTATGTCATGCTTTACCGCTTTATTACGATTGTACGAGGAGCACACTGTACTGTTTAGGTAAGCGGAATGTTTTCACGGTATCGACAATCCCAGTTTTGGGTTCCCAGTCGTTTACAGCCATTGTCGCAAACCTTGAGTCCGTCTCGGAGTCAGCTAGCTTCGTTGCGGGTCTACTCAATGGGGTGGCCCCCTGAAATATTTCTGAATCTTGTGATTGCTTTGTCGTGAAGGCCTCGTTGGGCTTTGATTTGGTTTTTCCGAGGTTGATCGAGTGTGTGTTGCTATTTGTGCACCCCGGCCGGGTAAAACTTTCTGAAAGCCGTGTCCGCGGTTATGGACGACTTGGAGCACAGTATCTCGATAATAGACAACTATAACTAAAGTAGTGCTATAAATTTGACTTTATAATGACTAGTAATCAGCTTCACTATAATGGAATGGCTAAATAAAACTGCCAACAATTGCTTGCTTGGGTTGTCGCTTGCGACCAATGTACCTGACTAGTAAATATTGCAACTATAACGGAATGGCTAAATAAAAGTACCAACAACTGCTGGGTTTTGGGTTATCTCATGCTAATTGTATCTGACTAGTAAATGTTGCAACTACAATGGAATGGTTAAATAAAAGTGTCCACTGCTTATTTTATCAGGATGACTCTCTATATCTGACTAGTAATTGATGCAACTATAACTGAATCAATAAAACTGCCAACTGTGTGGGTTCCTCGGTTGACTTCCTCGTTTGGTCTCGAGGGGGAAACACCAGGATGGGTTTGTCTGATGGTAGAATCAGGTTGTTTCCGCATAGGTCTTTCTTACCCCTCTCTGATAGCCGCCAGTTGCATCGAGTCTCTATAGGTTGTTTAGTGCATGCTGCCGCTGCCGCTTCAGTCCACCATACCTATGTAGGCGAGGACCGCCGAATTCTAGCCTCGCCGTGTACTGGCCTCAGTACTGACGCTCCTCTTTTTCCTCTGCCCTTTGTCGTCACCCCTTTTGTTTAAGCAGGTTTTGAGATCGACGTCGTTAGCAGGTTACCCTTCCGGCTTGGTCTGGGCAGGGTTATGGACGCCATTGGTTATTCTTCAGGGCTCTTAGCCCCATTTGCATCTTGTCCGTAGCTGGACGCTCTATCGTTTTCCAGGTGATTTGGATCTTTGTTCTGTACATCTGTATTCTTGACTCATGGAGTCGTGTTGTATATATATCTGTTCTGTGGGTCCCATCAATGACTGTTGTGTAATGTTATTACTTCGTTTTCCACCCGCACGAAAGTGCCTGGTGGGCACCTTTGAATCGTTTCTATGCGGGTTGGCGGGAAGCGCTGAAACTTGCATAGGGTCGATTCTGAGGGTGTTACAGAGTGGTATCAGAGCTCAGCAGTTGCGATACCCCACAAGTCCAGCCTGTAGGATAACCTAGCTAACGGCCGAAGTAGAGTGTCAAAACTATTTTTGCAAAATCGGTTGGATAGTTCTGATTAGGTCTGATTTTACTCCTTACCCCTCTGCCGCTCTCCTCTCACCTCTGCGTGTTTTGAATCCGCTCTCTTCTCTTTCTTCGAGTCCAGGAATTCTCGTGGTTGGGTTCCGTCGTACCTTCCGGGTTTCGCTTCCTCTTTTGGTAACGGTGTGTCCACATCCGGTCTTCATGCTATCCGAGGAATCCTTCGTCTGGTGGACTTCTATTTGTTCCTTCTCGTGCCTTCCGGTGTTTCCGACGCGACGACATTATCTACACCAGATCCGATGCAGAGTCTGCATCACTCCTTTGTTTCCGAACCTCGTTTGTCGAGATCTTCAGTCTAATTCCGAGAGTTGATTGAATACTCCGCCTATTCGTGTGCCGAGTAATGGTTTGGGTGCGCGATGGACTGATCACCATCCGACTACTCTTATCATTTGCTCCTGTACATTGAATCAGTGGATCCAGCAGTTTTACTCTGTCCATCGAAGCTAGAGGTGTCTTTATTTGTTGATACCTCTACCTTCGACCTTTTGTTTCCGGAGTGTTCTCTCGACGATCGCGGACAACGACCTCTTGTTAGTGGTGTCGCGAGGATCTACACAATGCGAGAAGATTCAGATCACCGACCTGCCTTCCGGTACCATGAGGCGGATCTCGGGGGCGAGATCCATTGTTAGTGGTGTCGAATTGTGGCATCCCGCAAAACCACTACTAGAAAATCGCGTTGAATTTTGTGCATTGCATCATCATGACATCAGCATACACATTTTGTTTCAAACTATTTTGCTAAGAACCCTATTTTACTTTCTATATTAATCCCCTCCCTTTTATTTCAAATTAACACCGGTGCTTCCGGATATCTCAGTTGTCTAAAAACAATTTGCAAAAGGCTTTTAAATTAAATTAGAAAACCCTAGACTAAAATATCTAACCAGCCCACCCGAATTCCTAAATCTACCTAGTACTAATCTACCCACCACTCACGGCTTGCCATCTCACCCTCTTCCCCAATCCCTACCCACCCTGCCACCTCACCAATCCCCCACTCCCTCCCCTCTCTCTCTCTCTCACACAGCCCCCCATCTACTCCTCTCTCTCCCTCTCACTGTCCCCAGGGCCCCACAGCCCCGCCGACCCCACAGCCCCCACTCCCTCCCCACCTGCCTACCCTGGTCAAACCCTCCCCCAGCCGCATCCACCCGTCCTGGCCCACATGCCAGCCCGGCCCCACCTCCCACGCGGCCCACATGCCACCTGTCCCCGGACCCCACCCCCTGGCCCTACCGGCCCCGCCACTTCCTCTCTCCCCTCCCCACCATCTCTCTCTCACCGCCCGCGTCCCTCCCTCCCCGACCACGCATGCGCCCCGCGGGCCTTCTCCTCCGCCACCGGCCGCGTCGCCCCACCGGCCGCCCTCCGACCCCCCTCGCCACCTCTGCGCCGGCTCCTCCTCACCGGCGATGCCCCCGACCTCTCCCTCCGCTCGCCCTCGCCCTCCCCCGCCTCGCCGCCCGCGTCTGCCTCCCCGCCGGCGAGCCGCCCTCCGCCGCCCAATCTCCCCAGAGAACCGCCGCCTCCCCCTGGTGCTCCTCCATCACGCCCCGCCCCACCTTCTCCTCCGGCCAGGCGCGCTCTGCCCCGAGCCGACGCCGCCACCGGTGCGTCCTCCACCCCGTCCGGCGCCGCCGCGCAGCCCGCCTCCAGGTCCCGTGCTCGCCTCCTCCGCGCCTCGCCCCGGCCCCCGTCCGCCGCCGAGCCTCCCCCTCCCTGCGCTCGCTCGTTTCCTCCTGTGGTCCCGCGCTCGGCTGCCTCGGTACAGCAGCGCCGTGCGCCCGACCGTCGCCCTGGCCTGCGACCCCGAGCCCGCCTGCTCCAGCTCGCCAGCGCCGCCGCGCGCACGGCCACCTCGTCGCCATGTCCTCCTCCGTTTCCCCCGCAAGCCAGGAACCGCGCAGGCACCGCCGCAGTGCCCTGACCCCACCCATGGCGGCCGCGTGCTCCGTCGGCCGTCTCCGGCGATCCGTGTAACCCCGCTGTCGCCCCAGTTTCCGCGTCCTGACCGGCCTCCTGAAAGCGTCACCGCCTCGGCCATACCTCCTCTCAGCTGCCTCTAGTCTCCTCTCGGTCATGATGTTGCAGCGTCACGGCGTGGTGCTACGACAAGGACTTCCCCTGTTTTGGGCCGACAAGATCTCCAACATGGATGAGATGACCGGCCCCCGAAGACCAAACCCGGTGCCGTGCCAAGATCTCCGAAAAACCCTGGTACCGGACAAGTTCGCCATCGACCTCGAGTTCTCCTACACGGATACCAAGCGACAAGATCTCCTTCATGGGTTGAATGGAACCGCCATGACCTCCTCCAAGGATCTGATGGCCGAGACCTCGCACCGGTCCCGGAATCCGAAGCCCGACCCCGGCGCCGAAACCGAGAACCCCGACAAGAACCACGACACGGATGCTCCGAGTTCTCCATCGAGGACATCAAGGCCGTCGACATGGAACCAAAGGGCGTCGAGCACTTCACCCCGGACACCGGGACCCTGGACGACAAGTTCTTCCCGGAAGCAGTGACGCTCATGCGACAAGATCTACCACCCCGACCCGAAGACCCTAAATCCCGGAGTCAGATAACGATCCCATCGAACCCTGAACCCTGAGACCCGACCCCGAACCCATCGAACCCCAAGATCTACGACCCTAATGTGTGAACCCTTTCCCGAGCCCTATTTTATAAAAGCTAAATATAAAACCTGTTGCGTATTCAATTATCATACTCGCATGCATATTTGTGTGGTTTGGGGGCCTTATGCCGATTCACCTCATAATTAAATATGGGGCCCATATGCGGGCAAATCTAGTCTTATATTGGCCCCATTTAAATTTGTGCATCGAACCGTTGTCATATCTTGCCTTGTTAAAACAACATTTAAATTGCGGGGTAGCTAAACAACATGAACCACCTGATTAATTGTCGGGACCCCGGTTCCACTTAATATTGCCCAATCGCATCGCACCTTCGCCATGTCATACATCATACATGCATCATGCCTGATCTTTTGCCGTAGTATTAAATATTGCATCTGGTGTTTATTCTAGTGTTTTGCTTCTTCGCGGATAAGGCCGTTGAGTTGATGCGAGTGTCGACCCGATCTTCGGATGAACCTTCGGCAATGTTTTCAGGCGAGCATCTCCCCCTTTCTACCTATCTTACTTTTATAGTATTTATTCCCTCCAGTTGATCTATTGCTATCTGTGTGCGTTGCTCTAGCACTCCGTACCCGTGATTTCCTTGCAGCCTTATATTGCCTTGGACACATCCTATTACCTGTTGTTTGGTAGATAGCGGGACTTGCGCGTCGTAGTCGCTTGCTCAAGTGCTGTTGCGTGTCATCCAGTACCACAGTTGTTGGAGAATTGTCGCATGTTTGATGTTGGAGATGATCATGGCTTTACTTATCGTTCACTTTAATTCCTGTTTAAACAACTATAATTGAAGTAAGTAAGCAGAGGCACAGGTGGGCTATAGATGTTATTTGGTTGTTAACCGTCCACTTGTGTCCCGTAGGACCCCGAGTACTTGATACCTGTTCCTTGAATATTCGCGCTATCCACATCCGGGAGGATTATGGGACCCCCTGAGCCAGAGCTTGATTCATTCTTATTTCTTGGGGCCACAAACTAGTTTGAGGTTTTATTTACTATCCTGTACTTATGCCATGCTTTACCGCTTTATTACGATTGTGCGAGGAGCACACTGTACTGTTTAGGTAAGCGGAATGTTTTCGCGGTATCGACAATCCCAGTTTTGGGTTCCCAGTCGTTTACAGCCATTGTCGCAAACCTTGAGTCCGTCTCGGAGTCAGCTAGCTTTGTTGCGGGTCTACTCAATGGGGTGGCCCCCTGAAATATTTCTGAATCTTGTGATTGCTTTGTCGTGAAGGCCTTGTTGGGTTTTGATTTGGTTTTTCCGAGGTTGATCGAGTGTGTGTTGCTATTTGTGCACCCCGGTCGGGTACAACTTTCTGAAAACCGTGTCCGCGGTTATGGACGACTTGGAGCACAGTATCTCGATCATAGACAACTATAACTAAAATAGTGCTATAAATTTGACTTTATAATGACTAGTAATCAGCTTCACTATAATGGAATGGCTAAATAAAACTGCCAACAATTGCTTGCTTGGGTTGTCGCTTGCGACCAATGTACCTGACTAGTAAATATTGCAACTATAACGGAATGGCTAAATAAAAGTACCAACAACTGCTGGGTTTTGGGTTATCTCATGCTAATTGTATCTGACTAGTAAGTGTTGCAACTACAATGGAATGGTTAAATAAAAGTGCCCACTGCTTATTTTATCAGGATGACTCTCTATATCTGACTAGTAATTGATGCAACTATAACTGAATCAATAAAACTGCCAACTGTGTGGGTTCCTCGGTTGACTTCCTCGTTTGGTCTCGAGGGGGAAACACCAGGATGGGTTTGTCTGATGGTAGAATCAGGTTGTTTCCGCATAGGTCTTTCTTACCCCTCTCTGATAGCCGCCAGTTGCATCGAGTCTCTATAGGTTGTTTAGTGCATGCTGCCGCTGCCGCTTCAGTCCACCATACCTATGTAGGCGAGGACCGCCGAATTCTAGCCTCGCCGTGTACTGGCCTCAGTACTGACGCTCCTCTTTTTCCTCTGCCCTTTGTCGGCACCCCTTTTGTTTAAGCAGGTTTTGAGATCGACGTCGTTAGCAGGTTACCCTTCCGGCTTGGCCTGGGCAGGGTTATGGACGCCATTGGTTATTCTTCAGGGCTCTTAGCCCCATTTGCATCTTGTCCGTAGCTGGACGCTCTATCGTTTTCCAGGTGATTTGGATCTTTGTTATGTACATTTGTATTCTTGACTCATGGAGTCGTGTTGTATATATATCTGTTCTGTGGGTCCCATCGAGGACTGTTGTGTAATGTTATTACTTTGTTTTCCACCCGCACGAAAGTGCCTGGTGGGCACCTTTGAATCGTTTCTATGCGGGTTGGCGGGAAGCGCTGAAACTTGCATAGGGTCGATTCTGAGGGTGTTACAGTTTGGGATAAAACCCAAGTTGTCCTTTCTTAAACATTGGTATGCTATGCATAAGAAAGATGTTTGCAACCAAAATCGGATGAACATATCTTTGTATGTTATTTTGAATAATCGTTGAGTATTCCTCCATAACACCAAAGACAAAAATGTTTGTCGCTTAGAACGTCAAGTTTCTTTGAGAAAGGAATTTTCTGTGAAAAGTTAAGTGGGAGGACAATAGAACTTTGATAAGGTTAAAATAAACTTAGCTATATGTGCGAAGTTACGCATCGCCGAAAAGTGTTCCGGAGGCAGCAACAATGCTGATGGCTCACGTGCCTCAAAGGTTGTGGTCATTGAGGTCTAAGTTCCTATTGAAACAAGTAGGTCGGGTAACCAATCAAATACCAAGATTTTAGAGTTAAATCATTATTTGATAATAATGATCCGACTACATGGAAAAAAGTGATAATGGGCCCTGACTCCGCCAAATGGTTTGAAGCCATAAAATCCGTGATAGTTCCATATATGAGAGATGAAGCTTTGAACTTCAAAGACCCTCTGAAAAGGTGCAAGACCTTACGGTCGTATTTGGATCTATAAAGAAATAGACATGGATGTTTCACATCCTACGAAATTATCGACATGTCGGGAAAGAGTTCACAACAATGTTCAAAGAGTTGACTATGACAAGATCTGATCTTTCATTAAGCGATATTTAGTCTAGACGGATTAATGTAGCAACCACTACATATAATTTTGTTATGTGGTAGTTGAATAAACAAAACAAGTTCTTCTAATAGAATGGTTACCTAGGACGCGTGCATGACACGGTCCAAAGGGTTTTGTTAATTCAAAGGATGCTAAAAGCATATGCAAACTTCAATGGTTGAAGTAAGCATCGCGGAGTTGGAATCTTCACTATAATGAAACTGTTAAAAGAGTTAAATTTCATCGGAGACGATGAAGATGCTTGCATTTGCAAGAAATTAAGTGGGAGCGCTAAGACATGTTTCTAATACATTATGTGGAAGACATATTGTTGATTGGAAATGATGTATCTTTTTATTGACACAGGTTAAGAATTTCATCTCGATGAAAGGCTTAGGCAGAACCCGAATATTTGGCATCAATGTCTATATGGATAAATTGAGATGCTAATATGGTTGTGCCAGAAGTACATAGATGAGATATTGAATGAGTTCAATATAGAAACTAGAAGAAAGGTTCTTGTTACACAGGAAGGATTGAATAAAGATTCAAGTATTTTTGATACTTGATATATGTAACATCCCAGTATATAGGATCTATCGAAGGATAGATTTGGGAATATGAATTGTTGCATGCATTCATTTGTGAAAATGTGGGTAAATTTTTCGCCAAATAAAAACCTTGAGTGATCAATGTTTCTTTCTTACTTTGAGAATATGTTTAGTCTTAAAGGAGGATTGCTATAAACTTTGATATGATCTTAAAGGAATTATGTGTGTTTTGAAATGAGTTTGGATTCTAAAACTTAAGTGTTTTATAATTTAAAAGATTTTGATTTAAGATTTGAATCTTAAATTAATTAAGAGAAAAGTATTATAACTTAAATCTTATCTAGAAACAATATTGTATATGAAATTCATTTCATATACATAAACAAGATACAAAGAATGAACTTACTGAAGTTATTCCAAACTTCACAATTTACACAAGAGTAAAGAATAAGAAAATTCTTTATTAATAAATATATAAACTTTATTACAAATGAACCAAATAAAGATTACAAGAATTATAAAAGAAAAATTACAAAAGAATAAGAAAACTACATTTGTATATCCACTAACTATCCTATATCTAAAACTACACTAAATCTTCATCTTTATCTTTGTACCTGCAAAACAAAGATTAAATAGAAAACAAAAGAGGATCAGTGTTAGTAAATTTCTCTCATATATGTCAGTGAGGTGCACTTGACAATCTCATCATTGAGAAATGTGGTAAAAGAGGCTAGTTTCTGAACAAAAGTAGATTGGTAATAGTAAGTTCAAACTTTCTGAACTTATCCACATGTGCATAGCAGGAACACAAGCTACACACACAAGCATGCAAAGGGTGTGTTGTCGACCTCACAAGCACAGCCAATATCACAAAAACACAGCACAGCCGTGGAGGATCACCTCAGTGCATCTCTTCACTACACAACACACCAGCACAGCCAGGGTAAACAACAGCTAAACCAAGAACAGCAGCCAAACCCAACCACCCAGATCAACCCAAACATCACCAGAATGGTGACATAAGGAGGGGGATGGATCTGGTGGACAACAAGGTCAAGCCCAGGAGCTAGGAGGAGCAGGCAAGCTCAAGAGCAAGCTCAGGAGCACAACAAAAGCAAATCAAGATCAAGATCATCATCAATCTACTACATCCACATCATAATCTGTGGTGAGCCTCATAAAACCATCACATGATTTCATCATATTATCTAAATAAAAGCATGTGTTGTTTTATGAGATAATCTCTCAATAAACACCCAAGAGGAGTGCATCTAACCTAGAGATTTCAAGTACAAGGATAAGAAATCAAGCTCAACCACAAACACTAAACCCTCAGACCAGCATCACTGGCTTCAGTGTTATTTTTGTAACTTAGATCATTTTCATTTGATATTATCAGAACAGGGCACATCTCTCTGAGAGAGTAGCACCTCTAAATCTATAAGTTTCAAACAAACTATTGTCCAACTAACTAGGAATTACATCCTAGAGCCTCAGACCAACATCATAGGCAGGAAAGTTAATAAAAGCTTCCATATCATCTTATCAGTTTTAATCACAAGCATAATCAATCTAAGCTCAGAAATAAAAACCAAATCACTTGTGTGCCAGAATACAGTGGTATCACAAGGACAAGTTCTTAATGAGCTAAAACCAATCTTTACTTAGCTTTCACAGATAAAAGGGGACAAATCAATGAATATCATTTTCCTGAAGCCAAGTGCCAGGAATTAACCTTAAATTCATCTATACATCCACAGAAATTCATCTATACATCCACAGAAATCATTACAGGTAATGATTTGATTCAGTAAGTATAATCTCATACAAGCCAATATTATAATTGCAGTAAGCAACTACTGAGAGAAGCTACTGTCAGCATAAGCATTCTGACAGTAGAGTAAACTTCTCAGACCAACAACATAATCCAATCAAGGATTTCATTGAAACACTAGCATGGATCATGGTGGATTACCACCAGAACTAATCTGACAGGCAACTAGTATCACCAAAGCCACTATCAATTGTTAACCACAGCAGACAATCATTTCCCATGATTAGATATGAACAATACTAGATCTAAAGCATCATAGATATGATCAACAGGGGGTTATGAACCCTAATCAGAGCAAGAACCCTAATCCATAGATGAACTCAACCAGCACATAGTCAACACTCGGCATGAAAGAAACTAGATACACAGAGAGAATCATGGCAGTAGCATGGACAAGCACCACAAAGACAACTTACCCGAGGTCCCCGCCGATGAATCGAAGAGGAAGCAGAGGGGCCAACGAACCGCGGCGGCACAGGGAGCACCCAGAGGGGCATTGCAACCTGCACCTGCCACAACGGCGGTCGCAACAGCGCACGGGCCCAGCACATCACCGCGGGCGGAATCGCGGCGGTGGCGACAACACCTTTTCTGAACCCTAGGGTTCGGGAATGGGGTGGACCTGACCACGAGGAAGCCCCGGAGTCAAATCTAAGTGGATAAAACGAACAAGCGTCGTCGACAACCCTAACTCGCACCACGGCGGCAGCCAAAACGGCCGACGACGACAAGAATCGACGGTGGCGGCATCGCCGACCACGGGGTCGAAACAGAGGAGGAGGGATAAGGTCGAGGAAGAGAGAGAGGCGGAGTGGGCTGGGTGGGCCAAAACCCTTCGGGGTGATCTTTTGACCCTGTCCTCTTGGGCCACCCTGGCCCAATAAGCCCAAGGGGCCAGCCCAAGTTATTTAAATAAAATTTTGATCAATTAGAAAAGACCAAAATGCCCGTGACCTCAATAAAATTATAGAAAATAAAATAAATGTCCAAAAAATTATAAATAAAATATTTTTGGATTCACAATAATCCACTTTGTTCAAATAAAATAAAATATAAAGCTTTGAACACTTAAACTTTTATAAGAATTTTGTAATTTATATATTCCTTATGGAATTTTACAAAATTATTAAAAAGTGATAAAAATAAATAAAAATCACTTTCATTATTTATTAATATTATAGTATTTTTTTAAAATACTAAATAAATATTTAGTAGTAAAAATAATTCATATTCCTATAAGAATAAATGTTTATAATATAAGTAAAATACCAAAATTCTTAGAAAAATAAGAATTCTAATTTAACATAAAATCATGTATTATTATTTCACTTAATTAAATATTTATTATTTATTAAATAATTATAGAGTAATAAGCATTATAAAAATCATATCTTGTTATTTATAGATCACAAAAATACATGTAATATACCAAAATGATCACTAAAATAACATTTACATATTAAAAATCTAATATTCTACTTTTGAGTTAAATAAAAATTCAAATATTTTAACAACTCAAATATAAACTTATTAATAATTCATATAAAGATAAATAAAACTTATTAATATTCCTAAAATGAGTTAAATAAGTTTAATAAATAGTATTAGTCTCAAATATTAATAATCTAATGCCATAATGATTTAAAACATTATAAATGTTTTTATTTTAGAAATATCTACAACCTTAAATGAAGATTATCTCTAAAAAGAATTCCATTAATAATAAAGTCCTTAAAGAACAACTTGTGAACAATCAAATCTTCTCTAAACCATATTAATCACCAAATTACAAAAACTACTACAACACTATATAAATCCATAAGTAGTTAAATAATATTATGTTGGGTTTATAAACTATACTCACTCATCTATAAAGGGTAAATGATACTACTCTATCATAGAATTAAGAAACCATTATCCCAAGTAAAAGAATAACCATTCTTAAATAACTTAAAGAACACTTTTCAGATATACAAGATACTAATGTATAAGTACTATACTTTCAAAACTATCTATATTTTAAAGTTAACTTTAGCCTCCAAGAATCTAAATATAATACCATACACATTACTACATGTTTTATAGTTAAATTTGGTCTGGAGTAGTTAATCTATAAAGCAACTCAAGCCAAATCATTTGATCAAAACAAATAACACCAACCACCACAAATTAACCACAAAAGTTTGTTTAGACTCGGAAGAGAAACCTTTTCTTCGAAGGTTATCCTTTTTGCCACTTTAAATAAGAAATCTTGTATAAGTAGTCTTAACTAGTATGTCATAAGAATGTATATTTTACTCCTACAAATGTGATGTCTACAACCACTCCTAAACTCTAATAAAAGTACAACTATGAAACTTATTTAAAAGGACCACACATTCCAAAGTAACCAATTTCGGAATTTAAACCCTAGAACAACGCTATTTCTAGGATCTGCGCTTAGATAGTGCATCACATTACTTATGCATAAAACCACACTGCTTCTTTAAACATTAGTCCTTACCAGACCAATGATACTGATTTCAGATTTTGGATCTTATACATTGAATCGAAGACCGTGAGTGCATAATCTTACCATCACAAAAGGCAAGTTCACACTTGCTCATGTCCTTTGTTTATTTTCTGTAAAGTATTTTACAAATCCAGTGTTGTCTTCACCTGCATTTGAAAAAGGTCCGAAAACACTATTTTAAATAATAATGAGGACTATTGATTACTGATCCAGGGTGATCAGCTAATCTATTAAACCTGACAGTTGGACTACCACTGTTCAGAACTATAACACCTAGGACTTAACGACCAATGTCGCCAGTGATTCTTGCGCCATATAATACGCGTTGACCATGAGATTTGGAATGGGACGGAGAAGTCAGTTGTATCTTCTTCCTCTCGCATGAAGCCGGATGTGCAGGTCGTGGCTGTTATCCTCGTAGCACGCATATTAATTGGTAATTCGTAGAGGATATGCAGCATATGGGTGGAACCCTCAGTGTCCCACGATAGTTCTGACATATAACGGTTTGTACAAACCATTGCCGTAATTCTTTATGTGGGCATGGTGTACACCAAGGAGGCATGCGGGGTCGCGAAGGGGGCAGTGATTGGCTTGGATCATCTTCTGGGCCCCACATCATGGAATTGTGGACGGGAATAAGTTGCCCGGTTGTGCAACAAAGAGTTGATCTCTCATGGGTAAAGTGACGCACCTCTGCAGAGTGAAAGAACTGTAACTTGTTACTCCCTGTTCCGGGAAGGAGCTGCGAACGCGGCGGAAAAGGAACCCCATGAAGGTTCTGGTAAACCTGTGAAGGCTGACGGACATAGATTTTCAGAATAAAAGCAACCTTTGAAGAAATGTTTATGAAAACTTGCATTGCCTACGACCTACGGTCTATGGCTGTAGTCATAGTGCATCAAACACTCCTTTCTAGTGAATTTGCTGAGTACGCTCGTACTCAAAGTATATTCTTAACCCTTGCTATATTCTAAAGCCATTAAAACGATGATTACATCAAGATATGCTCCAGGACTTATCAAGACCAGCTAAAGCCCTTCAATGAAGACAAGAAAGTCAACATATACCCCAACTCAAGTGAAGACGGAGTTACTAATTAAATAGAAATAAAATCTCTAGCCAAAGAACCTATCTCTGTAGTATGTTACAATATCAGCAATGCCAAATCCTTAATTAACTACTAGCTTATTTAGTATAATAGCTTTGTGTTATTTATCTTTGATTCTTCTTTATAAAAGTTCTTTCTCTCTCTTAAACCTAGAGTGTTCCTTGGATCTTATGTAAAGAGTGAGTTATAACCTTTAGCCATGTATTGGATCCGCTGTGTTCTGTTGTGCCATTCTGAGGGATGTAATACTAGTGAACGGTGTTTCATTGGTGTTATGTCAACGACTATAGTATACTACATCATGCAGTAGTATGTTGGGTCACCGCAATATATAAAATCACAAAGAGTACTTTATCAATCATGCTGTGATGTGTACAAATCCATATATGTCCCATGCTCTAAATATTATGAGCGTATACCAGAATGATTCATAATATGATTATTAGACGATAGTAAAGATATTCTTATGATCTTTTCAAAGAACTAAGAATATATTATTTTGTAGAAGTGACAAATAGATGGTTAGTTCAGTGTAAAAGTATTACATTGATACTAGTTTTGTCACAAAGTACAAATTAAGTTTATCTCTATCTAAACTAAGGGTGGCATAATATGCTGGAAAGTAAGTTCCATAATGGATTTGGATGAGTTCCAAAGTTAAGACATTATGACAGATACTACGACAAAAGGCTAAGTATATGACTGCTATAATAGCAGCAAAAGTGGGCATTTGTGTCAAGTAGTATGTTACCAAACTAGGTGTGGTTCACAGCGGGATAGTACTATGACGATATATTGTACGACAATATTATCAACATGTTTTAACCCCAAGTAACTAAAGGTCTCACCAAAGGACCAAATTTATACAAAGCCATCTCATTATAGAATGAGTGATGCGTAGAGACGCAAAGACATGCAATTACACACAGACCTGAAAGTGTCGGATCCGGAGATCAGTTGACCGCTAGCAATCGTGTAAATACAATACCGGAAAACCATAGGTGTTGAATGCACAAAGGTTTGAAACCAGATTATTGACTCTAGTGCAAGTGGGAGACTGTTGGAGATATGTCCAAGAGGCAATAATAAAGTGGTTATTATCATATCTTCATGCTTATGATAAATGTTTACATACCATGCTATAATTGTATTAACCCGAAACATTAATACTTGTGTGATTTATAAACATAAAAGAGTCCCTAGTAAAGCCTCTTGTTAAACTAGCTTGTTGGTTAATATATGATCATGGTTTCCTGATCATGAACATAGAGATGTTATTAACAACAAGGTCATATCATTAGGAGAATGATGTGATGGACATACTCCTATAGTTAAGCGTAGCATAAAGATCAAGTCATTTAATATAGTTTACTTGCTATAAGCTTTTTGATACATAGTAACCTAATTCCTTCGACCATGAGATCATGCTAATCACCGTCACCGGAAGGATGCTTTGATGACATCAAACACCATACCATAATTGGGTGGCTATATAGGTGGCATCGAGTGTTAGGAAAGTATGTATTGAGGCACATGGATCCAGATTAGGATTTGTCCATCCATATCACGGATAGATATACTCTGGGCCCTCTCGGTGAAATGTCATCCAATTATCTTGCAAGCATGTGACTGGCTCACAAGGGATCACATATCACGGGAACGAGAAAAGAGTACTTATTGGTAACGAGGTTGAACTAGGTATGCAGAGATACCGACGATCAAACCTCAGATAAGTAAAGTATCGTGAGACAAAGGGAAATTGGTATCGTATGTAAATGGTTCATTTGATCATGAAGTAATCTTAGAAATATGTGGGAGCCATATGAATTTCCAGATTCCTCTATTGGTTATTTATCGGAGAAGAGTCTCGATCATGTCTGCATAATTCAGGAACCATAGGGAGACACACTTAAGGATTCGCTGTTGTTAGTAGATATGGAATGTGAGTAAAGAGACCAAATGTTGTTCGGAGTCTCGGATGGTATCCGGTATATCACGAGGAGATCAAGAATGGTCCGGAGAATAATATTCATATAAGGAAAGTCCAATTTCGGAGTTCGGGAATGATTCCGGTGTTTTCACCGGAATGTTCTAGAAGGGTCTAGAAGGTTCACCGATCCGGAAGGGTACATGGATGTGTCATGACAAAGTGTAATGGTTGCATCATGTACTAGGTCACTTGGCTGGACACTTGGAAGAGAGAAATCAAACTCTAATTTGAAAGTCAAAAAGGCAGTTTGAAAAAGTCAAATCCCAACATGGTTTCCGAGTTAGGGAGGGTTTCCACCAGGGTTGGGAACACCCTTGTACGCCCCCACCTATATAAGGTGGGGTAGGGGTTCACCCCAAGGTATCCCCCTTGCGCTAGGCGCCCAAGAAACCCTAGATTGGCCGCCGCCCCCTCTCTAGTTGCGACCAATCTAGATCTCCTCTAAACCGCTACCGACTAGCTAAACTCTAGTTGCTAGCTACCTCTAAACCTAGGCCCTCTAAACCCTAGATCGCCAGGGATCCCTCTACTCCACCATACTCGCTCCAGCTTAGGCGAAGCCCTGCGGGATCTCCCCTCTACTTCCGACACCACGCCGTCGTGCTGCCGGAATCGCGAGGAGAGAGCTACAACCTCCGCTGCCTGCTGGAACAAGGGAGAGGAAGGTCTTCATCGAGTATCGTACGTGTGACCGACTGTGGGAGCACTGCCGGAACACGGCGCCGGAAGGATCGTCTACGTGATCTTGAGATCGGCAAGTGAACGACTACATCACCCACGAGAATCTGCTCTCGTTAACCGCTTTGTATCTTCGATGGTTAGTACTCTATCAACTTGTTGCACCGATCTAGTAGATAGATCTTGGCTTGATCATAGATTAGATCTTGATTGTGTGTTCATGTGGTAGAATTTTTTTGTTTTCCATGCTACGAACCCCTACAAGCTCTTGAATAATTTGACAAATAACACCAAGATACACTTATCTTCTGTAACGATCATCATTTGTTTGTATTTCACAATACCAATGTGATCTTCCATGTCTCATATAATCAGTGTTGGGCCTTCATGGAGGACAAACTAGGCCATGCCCCCCCCAATATTGTTGCAAATTATCTAATTAGTAGTGCTGTTAAGACTAAACTAATGACGATTAGCAATAGTTATAGCTATTAAACGGGTTTAATTAGAATCTTGACCCTCCCCCCTTAATTTCTCTCTAAGGTTCACCATTGCATATAATCATCCTTCGAGAAGATAAAACAAAAGAAACACACAATAGGGAAGGGTTACAGGTGCTCCACTTGAGAAGCACTATTGGCATGCTCGCACAATGACCATCACCATGAATACATGCTTATGTAGCGCCTTGAGGAGTGTCAATGACACTATCGAAGGGAATCACAGTCCCGAGACCTTGCATATTGCAGCACCACCACCTCCTTGCATGGCAACTATCCACTAGCCGCCAGACCATGAGCATAATAGGATCAACAAATGAAGATGGCCTAGTCAAAGGGTCTTACTTCGCCGAGAGAACGATGTAGAAACGAAGGTCGCTTGCAAGAATTGCGGGGAGTTTCTCCCAAAGCCATCAAAGGGTATTGCAAGGCTGAGAATCCACTAACACCATGAACCTTGACGACAAACTCAACCAAAGGGACAAGCCCAAGAACTTGTGAGGTGAGGAGTTTCTTGTGCCATGGAAGGGGCTAATCAACCAAGAGCGCAACAGTAACACGAATCTTGTGACAAAATAGCTACCATCTGACGAGGTTCGATCTCATCAATGTCCATTGTTATGGATTTGGGTTTTGGAGAATATGGGGATGCTGGAAGTCGCGAGACGGTTAACAGGCAAGCAACGCGGGGACACGAGTTTACCCAGGTTCAGGCCCCCGGAGGGAAAATCCTACTCCTGCTTGTTTGTTCTTGATTATGACGGAACCGAAAGTTACATGGGTGTGCACATGCAATCTAGCGTGAGGTGTGTGTATGAGTTGGATGATCCTCCTCGTCGTGCCCTCCTGGCCTTTATATAGATAGGCCAGGTCCCGGGGGTAGGTCGAGTCAAGGTTTAGGGTTGAACCCTTTAAAATTCTATCTACAACTATTTGTGTCCTTCAAGGAATCGAACTTGTAATGGGATTGGGCCACTCAAAATCTTCTTGGACAGCAAGTCTTCACGTGGGCCTTTCCTGGGCTGGACCGGGTATACCAACGTGAGACAACCGTAAGGTATATCCATGTCACCATCACCATTGGATTTTAGCCAAGCTTGCACGACCAACAAGAGCTAGCAAGGACACCAAACTAGCCTAAATGCCTCCACCAGACAAGCAACACAAGGTTCAATTGCGATGCCTTCAACAAGTAAAACAACACCCGTAGGCGTCATTGTCGTAGAGCTTCCGCTCGGGAACCACAACAAGAAGCTTACAGGGGGTGCCTCTCCAAAACCACTCCAACAAGGTATAATGACGCTAATAAAGCCCCGTCGTGGTCTGTTCTAGTACAACCAAAGGAAGGGTTTAGGTGTTACTACAACGGAAAGGATCCATCGTAGTAGTACGAAATAATTTAGTGTTCACTTTAGATGACATACAAACGCTATAAGAGGCAACGATTGACTTTAATTTTCTATACGCTATAGACATGTGTGGGTTGATGACCAGGGAAATCCAATTGAACTCATGGGTGCATATGAACCCATTGTTTGAGCGCATATTTCAAAATGTCAAAAAAATTGGAAAATATTTGCATGTACTTTTAGGCATTCTATGTTCTGCCACCAATTTTCATGAAAAAAAAAAAATTTTATGTGTCATGTGTAGAAAAGATAATTTTCGACACTTCAACATGACTATTCATGATTTGTTTTTATCTTTTTTACACATGCCACATAAAATGTTCTTTCTTAGCCAAAACTTGTTAGGAACATAACACTGTCCGGATTTCATGCGAGTTTTTCTCTCATTTTTTGACATTTTGATATTTAATTTTTATGCAATTCTCATAAGAGGTTTATACGCACATATGAGCCAAAACACCACCTCCGCTCCTTGCTCCATATGTTCCCTTATCGCCCATAGTGTTAGATGTATATATCTGTATATTGTATTTCCCCATATGTTAGGGGGCTTTCTGCATATTTGCCCTGTATCTGTACTATATATTGTGGCCTTTGGCCCCCAGAGGAATATAGGTTGTCTATTCCTAACATGGTATCAGAGCAATGTTAGCTCCGTCCTCTTTCTCGCAACTATGTCGGCCGTCACCGTCCCTGTCGCCGCCGGCCTTGCCGTCGTCGCCGCTGCCGGTCGCCGCCCGTTTTGCTCCGTTTTAGATCTGGATCGGTCGCCGTCTCAGATTTAGACCGATCTGTGTCCAGATCAAGATCCATTTTCAGACGGAACTCTCGTTCCGCGCTCATCAAATTGCCAGACTCGTCCGGTCCTGTCGCCGTCACCAGACTCCTCCCTGCCCCGATCGATCCTCTGCAGTCACTCGGGGTCGTCCTCTGCCTCCGACCCCCAGCCACGCGCGGGGCTCTGCAGGCACGCGGGTGCTGCCCCGTCTGCAGCTGCCTCTGCCCCCAGCCACGCGCGGGGCTCTGTAGGCACGCGGGTGCTGTCCCGTCTACAGCCACGCGGGTGCAGCCACGCAGGTGCTGCCCCGTCCTACTCCTGCAGCCACGCGGGGCCCCTTGTCACGCCTGCCACCTGCTCTCCCTGAAGCCCGCAGAACTCCTGCTCCCTCGTCGTCGATGACTTCTTCTGATATGATCTGAGTGCAGATTCTTGTTTAGCCAGATCTAAAAAAAGTGAGAGAGATGTCTTCTTCCTCGGGTTATGTAGCGATTCCTCGCTGCCCGGTGATCTTTGATGGCGCGAATTATCCTGATTTCGCTGCCTTTATGCGCGTTCACATGCGCGGTCTCCGTCTTTGGGGTGTGCTCTCCGGCGAGGTCTCCTGTCCGCCGTGCCCCTGCTCCCGTGGCTCCTCTTCCGTCGACGCCGATTGTTCTCGGTGCTGATGCTTCTCAGGAGGCCAAGGATGCTACTCAGAGTGCTGATGATCGTGTTGTTGCTGCTTATGACCTGAAGTTCAAGCAGTACTCTTCTGATCTCGAGGTCTATCGTCACGCTCTGACTGCCTACACTTAGTGGGTCGATGAGGATGCTCGTGCTGCTGCTGTTCTCACCTCCAGTGTTCTACCCCAGTATGCTGCTGAGTTCATGAGTCTCCCTACTGTTGCCGCTCAGTGGGCACATCTTCGTCAGCGCTATCAGCCGTCTGGGGATGCTCTTTACCTGTCTGTGGTTCGTCAGGAGCATGCTCTTCAGCAGGGTGATTCCACTATTGATGAGTTTTATACTCAGAGTGCTGCTATCTGGCGTCAGCTTGATTCTCTCCGTACTGCTGTTTGTGGCACATGCTCGTGCTGCCAGCTTGTGCGCTCGTACTTGGAGTTTCATCACATCTATGAGTTTCTGTCTCGGCTTCGCCAGGAGTTTGAGCACCGGCGTGCTCAGCTGAATGCTCGTGGTCGTGTTCCGCTCTCTGAGGTGTTGTCTGAGCTTCGGGCTGAGGAGACCCGTCTCCGTGGTGCTGGTCTTCTTGTGGTTCCATCTGCGCTTGCTACTCGTGGTGCTCCTTTGACGTCTGCTCCCTCGACTCAGCCGCGGTCCCCTGTGCCGCCGCCACCGATACTACCCACTCCTCCAGTTCAGGGTCAGGGTCAGCTTCAGCACCAGCAGCCTCAGGGTCCGAGTCAGCAACAGCAGGCTCGTGGTCAGGGTCTCCGTGGTTCTCTTCGTCACTTCTCTTACTGCAACAGGGATGGTCACACTTGGGCCACCTGTTATACACGGGACCCCAGTTTACGTCAGCAGCACTAGGCTCGTGGGCAGTCGGCTCCTTCCGGATCTTCAGCAGTTGCTCTCTCTGATCAGGACATTATCAGGAGTCTTCGCGGTCTGCTTGCTGCTACAGACTCTTCTTCGACGGGCACTACTGGTTCTGTGACTGAATCTTCAGGCACTGTGCGACCACCACCTTCTACACAGTCAGGTACGTCTCCGTGGTATCTGGATTCTGGAGATTCTTTTCATATGACCTCTGAGTCTTCTTTTCTGTCCGCTCTTCGTTCTCTCCCTTCTCCTGTCCGTGTTTTTACGGCTGATGGTACCTCTCTACCTGTTTCTAGTCAGGTCACCCTTTCTACTTCTTCTTTTTTTGTTCCTAATATTTCTCATGTCCCTCTTCTTAAGATGAATCCGTTCTCTGCTAGCCAGCTTACTGACTCTGGTTGTCGCGTCATTCTTGATGCTGATTCTTGTGTTGTTCAAGACCGTCGCACCCAGGCTCTGGTTGGATCTGGCCCTCGCAGCCGTGACTCTTCAGGTCTTTGGGAGTTAGACTGGCTTCGTGTTCCTTCCGCTGCCACTTCATCTGCCAGTTCTTCTCCAGTTGTCGCCTCTATTACCAGCTCGTTTCAGCAGTGGCACCATCGTCTTGGTCACCTCTGTGACTCTCGCCTGTCGTCATTAGTTCATCGTGGTCTTCTGGGGTCTGTCTCCGGAGATGGGTCTTTGCATTGTCAGGGCTGTAGGTTGGGTAAACAGATTCAACTTCCCTATCCTACTAGCGCATCTGTATCTCAGCGACCTTTTGATTTAGTTCATTCCGATGTTTGGGGTCCGGCTCTCTTCGCTTCGAAAGGGGGCCATCGCTATTATATTTTATTCATCGATGATTTTTCTCGGTACACTTGGTTGTATTTTATGCGCTCTCGTAGTGAGGTGCTCTCCATATATCAGCGTTTTGCGGCCATGGTTCGCACTCAATATTCTACCCCCATCCGTGTGTTTCGTGTTGATTCTGCTGGTGAGTATATCTCCCAGATGTTGCGAGGTGTTCTTGCTGAGCAGGGCACTCTTGCTCAGTTCTCCTGTCCTGGTGCACATGCCCAGAATGGTGTTGCTGAGCGTAAGCATCGCCATCTTCTTGAGACCACTCGCGCTATGATGATTGCTTCTTCTCTCCCGCCGCATTTCTGGGCTGAGGCTGTCGCTACGTCGGCTTACCTCATCAATATTCAGCCTTCTGCTGCCTTGCAGGGTGGTATCCCTCTTGAGCGCCTCTCTGGAAAGTCTCCAGACTACTCCATGCTTCGCTTGTTTGGTTGTGTTTGCTATGTTCTCCTTGCTCCTCGTGAACGCACCAAACTGACCGCTCAGTCTGTTGAGTGTGTCTTCCTCGGATACAGTGATGAGAATAAGGGCTATCGCTGTTGGGACCCTATTGGTCGTCGGATGCGTATCTCTCGTGATGTTACTTTTGATGAGACACGTCCTTTCTATCCTCGTCCCACCGCTGGTACTTACCCGGTGGAAGATATCTCTTTTCTTCTCTTCCCTGACACACCTCCTTCTACCCCTATTGTGTCTTCTTCAGGATCTCCTCCCCCTGATGTCTCTTCTTCGACACCGTCCCCTTCTGCTCCGTCCAGTTCTCCTAGTTCTCCTCGTTCTCTAGAGTCTTCCTCTCCTATTCCCTCTTCTTCATCGTCGTCTCCTGCGTCGTCTTCCTCTAATGATCTTCCCTCTACTCGTCCTGTTCGTCAGCGTCGTGCCCCCAACCGTTACTCTCCTAGTCAGTATGGTCTTTCTGTTGCCTCCGAGCCGTCCTCTTATCGGGATGCTGAGCATCATCCTGAATGGCAGCTGGCCATGGCCGAGGAGATTGCTGCGCTTGAGCGCACTGGCACCTGGGATCTTGTTTCTCCTCCTCCCGGTGTTCGTCCTATCACATGTAAGTGGGTCTATAAGATTAAGACTCGCTCTGATGGATCTCTTGAGCACTATAAAGCGCGTCTTGTGGCTCATGGTTTTCAGCAGGAGCATGGTCGTGATTATGATGAGACCTTTGCTCCTGTCGCTCATATGACCACTGTGCGTACTCTTCTTGTTGTTGCTTCTGTTCGTCACTGGTCTGTGTCCTAGCTTGATGTTCAGAATGCCTTTCTCAATGGTGAGTTGAGTGAGGAGGTTTATATGCAGCCTCCTCCTGGGTACTCTGTTCCTGAGGGGATGGTTTGTCGTCTTCGACATTCTCTTTATGGCCTCAAACAGGCTCCTCGTGCCTGGTTTGAGCGCTTTGCTTCTGTAGTGACAGCTGCTGGTTTCTCCCCTAGTGCTCATGATCCAGCGTTGTTTGTTCACACTTCTCCTCGTGGACGCACTCTTCTTCTTCTCTATGTTGATGATATGATCATTACCGGTGATGATCCTGAGTATATCGCCTTTGTTAAGGCTCGTCTTCGTGATCAGTTTCTTATGACTGATCTTGGTCCTCTTCGATAATTTCTTGGGATTGAGGTTTCCTCCACTTCTGATGGCTTTTACATCTCTTAGGAAAAGTATATTCAGGATCTTCTTGCTCGTGCTGCTCTTGGGGATGAGCGCACTGTTGAGACCCCTATGGAGCTTAATGTTAAGCTTTAACTTACTGATGGTGATCCTCTTTCTGATCCGACGCGTTATCGTCATCTTGTTGGGAGCCTTGTTTATCTTGCTGTCACTCGTCCTGACATCTTTTATCCTGTTCATATTCTGAGTCAGTTTGTTTCTGCTCCTACCACTGTTCATTATAGTCATCTTCTTCGTGTTCTTCGTTATCTTCGTGGTACGATCACTCGTCGCCTTTTCTTTCCTCGTTCCAGCTCCCTCCAGCTCCAGTGCTATTCGGACGCCACGTGGGCGAGTGATCCTTCGGATCATCGTTCACTTTCTGCTTACTGTGTGTTTCTTGGTGGTTCGCTCATTTCTTGGAAGACGAAGAAACAGAGAGCGGTTTCCCGTTCGAGTGTTGAGGCTGAGTTGCGTGCTATGGCCTTGTTGACTGCTGAGGTGACCTGGTTACGGTGGTTACTTGCGGATTTTGGGGTCTCTATTACCACACCCAGTCTGGTTTTGTCTGACAGTACAGGTGCTATTAGTGTTGCACGTGATCCGGTCAAGCATGAGATTACCAAGCATATTGATGTTGATGCTTTCTATACACGTGCTCAGGTGCAAGCTCAGGTTGTTGCGCTTCAGTATGTGCCTTCAGATTTACAGTTGGCGGATTTCTTCACGAAGGCCCAGACCAGAGCGCAGCATGATTTCTTACTCTCCAAACTCAGTGTTGTGGATCCACCATGAGTTTGTGTGTGTGTGGGGGGGGGGAGGGGGGGGTGTTAGATGTATATATCTGTATATTGAATTTCCCCCATATGTTAGGGGGCTTCCTGCATATTTGCCCTGTACCTGTACTATATATTGTGCCTTTGGCCCCCAGAGGAATATAGGTTGTCTATTCCTAACACATAGTTCATATCCTCATGGGAAAATCGACAAGGTATGGTTAAGGGGCGGGAGAGGAAGCGGGTCGGGTCGTGCATAGTAGAGGGGGATGCTCTGTTGGCAGTTGGTGCCTAAATCACTAGTCACGTCGGTCTAACTAGCTGACTGGAATAAAGAAAAAAGATGTTAAATAGGGTAAAACTTGGCAGAATGTTAAATAGGGTAAAACTTGGGGTGTGATAGAATTGTTCACATGGAAAACTATGGATGGTACTCTCCCATGCTGCAAGAAAATCCACGTATAAAGTTTAGTGGCCAATGGCCTTTTCCATTCGCTTCGTTCAACCCTGATCTGGATAGATAGCTCGGCTTCTATTAGCTGAGAATGGTCTTGTCAAGGAGCTATACAACAACAATAAACTCACTTCTGATTAAATTGGATTGGATGAATCGGTAATCTTTCTCTGTCTTGTGTGAGAGAGTCACTTGCTGTATTGAAAGAGGGTGGGTGACATACATAGTTGGTGCAAAGGATATCAAACATCTTCTGTTCTTATTCACGAGCTAAGAAAGTCTAGATAGCATTGGGACTTTTTGAAAGAAAGACAAAATATTTGCCTTAATTCATTAATACAGAAGGAGTTCGATCAAGGTCTTAAATATTACAGAGAACCCAAACAAAATAAAAGCCTAATCGCCCGGTAAAATGAAATCCAAATGCTTTTTTAGATCAACTGAAATCCAAATGCTTTCCCCGCAAGCACCCAAGTTTTCATTTCCATCATGATTCTTGCAAGGAGGATGTCGGGCATGGTGTTGATTTTGTTGAAGATCCTTGCGTTTCCGTTCGCTCTAAATCTCCCACGAGACTAGCATAATAAGAGAAGCCATGGCCTTAAGGCACACTCGATGAGCAAGGATGAGATGATTCCACCAAGACTCAACGTCCTTGAAGGCACTCCAAGACAAGTGGTCAAAGTCGTGGAGCACAATCCAATCTTAAGCATATACCTAATTCGGGTGGTGTAGTAGCAATGAAGGAATAAGTGGTAGGCCGATTCGTTGACACATCTACATAGGGGCAAATTCTCTTGTTGGGACAACCTCTCCGCTCGAGCCGGTCCGCAGTCCACACCCGGTTTTGAAGAATGAGCCATGAAAAGAGCTTACATTTTGCGGATTTGTTGAAGCTTGTGCAATTTATAGAGCTGGTAAAGGTATTCTGAAATTTTGCTATTTGCGCAACCAAAATCCACCTCGTTTTTGGGACTACAATCTTTGGCTGAGACTTTTGCAGTTTCTTGTGGGTATCTTTGGTGGGAGGTGGTGACATGTAGTGCACGGTGAACATGTCCAAATACCAGATGGAACTGCAATTGCAGTTTTGCTAACAAATTATACAACAGCCCAGCCAAGGTTGAAGAGAGAAGGGTGGTCTAAACATCATGGTGATTTGTCAAATTAATGTCAACACTGCCCTTCATGGGAGTATAGTTCATCGCAACATGTAATTCCAAAGAGAATTCAGTTCATGAGGTCCTACCAGAAGTGGCTCATGCTTTGATGCAAGCCCTGCTATTGGCTCGGACAATTGATTGCAATAGAGTTACTCTTAGTTCGGATTAATAGGATGTGGTGGCGATCATGAAGGAAGGAGGTGCTAATTCTAAATGAGTAGCTCAACCAATTTTTATGACTCCCTACTCATGTCCATAAATCCATGTCACTTTTTGGTTTCAATTGCCTGTGTATACAGTACTATGTTTAATTAATGATAGTAGCAAAGTACTCCAAAACATGGGAGATTGCACAACTCTAGTTGATTGATTGTTGCACGGGCTTACCAAAATTAGAGTACTAGGAATTTGTTTTGGTGTTTCAACAACACTGTGACAAATTTAGAACTATCTAGTATTACATGAAAAGAGAAAGGAACGTATGGCCACACAAAGGCACAGTACAAAACTGATCGCCACAATGGATGGCAAATTCTCATCTTCTTGCGCCGGGCTTTCTAAGATGGACGATCCGGAGTGTTTACCAAGGCTCTTCAGGCCCTGACGCGAGTAACCCGTGCGATAAATCCAGCCTTGATTGGAGCCACAGACCTCGAGGACCCACACTGCAAATAAAAGGCAGAGCTCATTCAGAAGTTGCAACCAAATGTTTGGATGATGAGGTTCAGGAGTTGCAACCAAATGTTTGGATGATGAGGACGAGGAAACGGTAGCAACATAAGAGAACGAATTCATCATTTTTAAAATGATCACTATGACGGTAGCCTCAGAACTTTAGAGGTACTAGTACTAACAACAGATTCCATTACGGCTAAAAACATGGTTGGAAGAAAATTGCATGTAATTAACCCCAAAATATGTGCACCCTAGACATTTTACCTGCTCGCAGCGAAGGAAGAGGAGACGGTTTTCCCTGGACAGAGTGGTGTCGGTGCCTTTGCATCCATTGCAAATCACATACTCGTCTGAAAAAGTTTACGTACAGATGTTAAGCAATATTTAGATAAGAAAAAGCTGGTTTCAAGAAAAAAAATCCAGATATAAGATACTTACATATGTATCTCCTTAGGAGCTGTTCAAAGTTTCTGGGAGCAAATCTTCCTTTGACCACCAACCTCTGCTGCCCATCAAGCGACCCACTTGTTGCCAGTTCAGAGAGCAGGTAGTCCATCACATGTCTAGGGTCCCTACGGATCCTGGAGATAAACAATCCACGGTCAGTTCGTAGCAAAACATTATCAACCGATAAAGTGCATCATGCAGGTAATGCAGAAAGAAAACGCACTTCTGACACGAGCCCATGAAGTTCGCGAACACCGTCTTCTTCGTGCCCTCCCTGAGAACGCTGGGAGAGGTCATGACTGTCATGTGCGTCCTCCCAGCAAGGCCTGGGTTGTTCTCGCCGAGAATGCCGTACACTCTTCCTAGTAGCTGATACAAAAAAAAAAAGACCGACAGATCAGATTGTGCAACTCGTAGGAATCCCAAATCGGATGTGTTAAAGAGACAGATGATGGACAAGTATGTATGTATGTATGTATGTATGTATGTAAGCACCTGTTCGTAGTCTTCGTCAGTGTCCTCTCCGTCAAGCACGGTGCCTTCTTCCCCTCCTTCCTCCTCTGCAATCTGATCATCATCTGGTGAGCAGGGAACCGGATGCGTCAAACAGATGTCAGCGAGAGCAAGGACCAAGTGAATTAGCCATATGAAATATATATATATATATGTACCTAGGTTGTCATCTCCGTCTCCCATGTCAGAAGTGTACGAGTCAAGATCAACCTGAAATTTGCAGCGATTGATTAGTTGCAAAACTCGCCCAAATTTTGGATGACAGTTTTGTGTCCAAATCAAAAGGCTTGTCAGACTTTGGTCAAGCCCAAGAGCCACGAGACAGTTGACAAAATACAAAATCAAGAAGCTGCCCACCTCAAATTTTGTCCTTTGGACAAATATACCAGCGCGCAGACGTATGATTAATTCAGCTAGCTAGGGTTGCAAGCATAAGCCCACGAAAGTCAAATTTAATTTAAACTAGACTAATTTTGCTGAATTTTTTTGAACCTGTAGAGTAAATAATTTTTACTATGGAGCAGAGGGCGGATCGGTTGCCGCTTTGCAACCCTAGTTTCAGCTAACGTACGTGTTCCCGCCCAGGGCTAGATCGACAGGAGAGAACATGATCGATCAGGTTGTTTGAACTATTACCAACCGGCCGTAAGACGTACTGGTAGTATATATTAACAATCGAGCTATGTGTTCGTAATGCTCAATCCAGAACTGGGATCCAAAATCAAACTACGAATCGCTACACTTGTATATACGGATTATATATCAGAAAAAACGACGGAGAGAGCGATGGATCGGAACGGGTGCAGCTTCGTTCGCTCACCTCGGAGTCGGAGGCCTCCTCCCTCCAGTCCGCCATGGCTATGCGAGAGCAACAAATCAGATCCTGCGTTTACGTTGGGCGCAAGTATGGTGCGGAAGCGACAGGGAGGGCGGCGCTGCTGCATATATATATGTGTGCGCAATTTCCGTATATATAGTACGAGTTTGGACTTTGGACTACCCGTGCCGTGCCGTGCCGTGCCGGAGCCTGACTCGATCTGGGTTCTGCATGTAAACGTAGGGGCTACACTTTGGGTTCCTCCGCTCCGTGTCTCAAACAGTTTAAGGGTTTAGATCCTTGATTCCGATCGAGGATTTATTTAGCACACATTTTAACGAAATCTCCCAACGGAGAACTCTACAGTTACCAGGATACAGAGTTGAAACTGCTCGATCAGTCTAGTGAGGTCGCACCTGATGTCAGGCATGAACCGGCTCAAACCACAAATTAGCTACTGTAACAAATCCAATCATCTGCAAGGAACTTCCACTGAAATCTCGCAAGAGTAACACACACCTAGAGACAGCTTACACCGACGGTGGGTCGGAGTCCTTGAACTTCTCGTCATACGAGGCGCGGCTCTCCGCGGCAGAGTTCCGGAGCCCCTCGACCATCCGGATCACCTCCTCCATCGCGGGGCGCCGCTCCGGTGGGCCCGCCGTGCACGCCATCGCGACCTGGAGCATCTGGACCAGCTCCTCCTCGATGTGGTGCTGCTTTATCAGCTCCACGTCGAACACCTCGGCGGTCCACTCCTCACGCACCACCGAGTGCACCCACCGCGGGAGGTCCACCACGTCGTCGTTCCCCTGCGACTGCAGCGGCGCCTTCCCCGTCAGCATCTCCATCAGGAGGACGCCGAAGCAGTAGACGTCCGACTTCTGCGTGTTCTTCCGGCTCTCGATGGTCTCCGGGGCACGGTAGCCGACCACCACGCGCGACGCGTTCACGGGGGAGTTCAGCAGGGAGCTTAGGCCGTAGTCTGAGACGTAGGCGTTCTGGTCCTGGTCGACCAGGACGTTGGTCGACTTGATGTTGCCGTGGGTCAGCTTCGCGCCGCCGCCTTCTGCGTGGATGTGTGCGACGCCGTATGCTGCTCCTAGTATGATCTTCACCCTGGAGTTCCAGTCTAATGGCGTCTTCTCAGCTGCACCTCTAACACCTGTTCATAAGCAATTCAGTAAGGTATACTAACCATTTAACAAAGATTCTGTCTAGCACAAGTTATATATGTTTCTTAGCGTGAGGATGTTTAGGCTATGGAAAACAAAGATCGATGCAGCTTCAATCTAGGAAAGTGGAATATGCAGAAACATATACAAGTTGTATTTTCGTCTCTATTGCAAAATGAAGGTTACCATATATTGCAAATATTCATAGTTCTGTATGCTAACTTGGCATAGATTAGCAGGTTCTCTAGTTCAAAAGCTAACAGTTGTTTTAAAACTACAGCAATGACGGCCTCTTGTTATGTTCTCTCACCAGCCAGCCATTGCACGGTTAACATCTACATAAGGGATATGTAGCAGTGAGAAACATACCATGTAGCATAGCAGAAAAGCTGCCGGTGCCAATGTAATCGTAGACGACAAGCTTCTCATCCTTGGAATAGTAGTAAGCACGGAGTGGGACTAGGTTTGCATGTCTGCCCAACCTCCCAACGAGCTCCATCTGCTGCTCAAACTCCCTCTTCCCTGCCACAACATCTTTTAGCCTCTTAACAACCACGACAGTGCCATCCTCGAGTATAGCTTTGTAGGCAGTCCCGTAGCTCCCCTTGCCAAGGACTTCTGCAGAAGCTCTTAGTAGATCCTCCAAGTCAAAGTTATAAGTGCAGCCATCCAAGAAAACCAACTTGTTCTTCTCAGCAGTTTGGACGCCGCTACTGAATTCCGGTTTCGGCTTGTCGCTCCTGACACCGGTCCCCTTACCCTTGTAGTCAACACCACTCTCTTTCTTGCCCTTCCTCTTTGAAAGGCACACAATCAACACAACCACGCCTAGCATCAGTACTGCAAATGCCCCAACAGCGACTGCAACTATGAACCCTATGCTCTGTTTCCTGTCATGATGTGCAGATGTTGGTGTTGAAGGCTGTTCTGGTGAGGGTGTCCGTGGAGGAAGAAATGAGCAATTATCTAGGGGAGGCCCACATAATTCAGGATTCCCCAAGAATGAACTAATAGGGAATATCTGGAGCGACTCAGGAATTGGGCCTTTCAGTTCATTGTTGCTCAGATTTAACAGTTTGAGACTAGGAAGCTTCAGATCAGGGATGGATCCAGAGAGAGAATTTTCTTGTAAATTTAGAAGAAATAACTGTGTAAGGTTGTGTAAGCTTGTAGGAACTTCTCCAGTGAAGGAATTGTAGGAGAGGTCCACTACACTTAGGTTAGGACTGAAAGATGAAGGCAAAATTCCTGAAAGTTTATTGTGCTGAAGGTATATGGAACGTAAAGAAGGAAGCGAGGCCACATCAGACGGAAGGCTTCCAGACAAAAGATTAGACCGCAGGCTTAGAACTTGGAGAGAACTGAGCTTTCCAAGAGTGCTTGGAGGGATTGCTCCGATGAGACCAGCACCTGGTACCCTCAACTCAAATACTCTCGACTGATCTCCTGAGCATGTGATGCCATGCCATGAACACACTGGTGTATTCTGAGCCCAGTTAAGCTTGTTACCGCGATAGACTGCGGAGGCAAAGTCAAGAAGGCCTTGCTGCTCTGAGGCTAAGTCCGCTACTGCCAGGGGGTTGAATAGCGATAGCAACAAATGTAGTGGGAGCAAGAGATGGAAAGGGCTTATGATTCTGAGACGATCCATCTGATGGGTCTTCAAAAGGGAGGAACTAAATCAGCAGTACCTTCATTTGTTTATACCAGACAAGTAGACAGCCCTGATCAAACAAAAGTAGACATTAGCGACAAAAAGTAGCATACTGACAGTAGGCTTTACAAAAATTAGCTGCAAAGAAGAACAGTATTTCATCAGAACAGAACTAACACAAACTGACAATCATTAAACATATGTCTGTGAGGTGCCCCAAAGGGAACACTGAAGCATGCTAGTATGTGAACCAGGCATGACTGTGCAAACACAGCAAGTCAGCACAAACAGCTTTCTTTCCCCTTTCCATCAAGTGACTCAACAGTAACAAGACAGGGCACTTTAAAAAGATGAAATTCCCACCATAATTCTCATCATTGTCTACAGATTTTATCATTCCAAACTAGTGCAACTTGGGCAGGATGTTTTATCCTGTGGGATCACAGTATGGACCAGCAGCCAGGCACTTTTGCTGAACTTACTATTCACTGAAGGCATGGTTTTCTAGTTGACAATGTAAGAATACACATGTAGTTGAGCCTGAAATCAACTCAAGGGACAGAAATTCCACCTTAGAGGAATGGCACCCTTTAAAGTGTAAAGGCAGGAAAACATGGCCTAAAAATTGCAGGCAGAAAGCAATAAAAGGGAAAGGAAGGAGAGAAAAAAAAGGTGGCATGATACGGTCAGCGTATAAAAGCCAAAGGCATCAACAAAGCAGGGAGAAAGAGAATAGCAGGGAACAAAGCTGGACCCATCACATCATGTATTTTCCCCATTGTCACTACTGGCTTAGACAGAAAGAACTGAAGCTCAGGGTCAGAACTCTCACGCTCTGTAATGCAATACTACAACCGACAGAAAACTGAGGCATGTATCAGATGAAACCTACATGCACTCAGAAACTTTGCGCACACTTAACAAGACTAAAATGGCGCAGCTTTAGTGTTTCACAAAAGTTCTTGGGCCGCGCCAATTGAAGACGTCTAAGACAGTGGTCACCGAAGAAAGCTGCTTCATCAGGAAAAGAAAGAGTCATAAGAAACTCTGAAGGTTATGCATGCAGCCTAATGGAGATGTGGGAAACTGGTGCACATGGCAATATGCGCGCGGATTCACCGCATTGTTTACTGACTACAAGGTCTAGATCAGCACGCAATTGCTTCATCCCCACTTAAAGAGAGCCCGAGAAGAACCAATTTCTTAATCAGGGACAGCAAATGGGTAATGGTCAGTGCTCCAAAGTCCAAGTCCAAGCTAGCTCAGCACCCATAGTTCACACATTCCGAGTTCCAGCTTCCAACCCTTAAGTTAGAGCTCATGTGGAACTTCTATTTTACTGATTGGGTCAGTTCTAAGCTAGAGCCAGGACCATGGGTACTAGTACAAGAAATTAATAGCGTCATGGGGTGTGGTGTACTGCTGCTTGCTGCTAGATCCACCATACAACAAAACTGAAGCAAAAAAGCAGCAAAACTGAAACATAAAAGGTGAATCTAAGTAATATTTTTGGTACCGAACACAATTAAGACCACTCTATAACCCCATCTGCACGCTTCCAAATCCACATGAATGGTAGCGTGCAGAGCATCCAGTGATGAATGTTAACTAAGGTCAACCTATGTGCATCTGAACACAGGCAAAACCACATGAACTAGAACTGGACAGTGAGGACATGTGTTGAGTTTGGACGGAAGAATCAAACAAGTTATCTTCTGAAAATCAACTAGTAGTGCCTCACAGAATCGAAATGGAGAAAAATAAAGACCACTTGGTCCAATTAATATTTTTTTTTCTACAAGACGGAGACGATTCGGTTCCATTAATTGGCATCCGGAGTACAGCTACAGCTCTAAATTTAAGGGCATAAATCCAAAACGGCCGTTTTCTGAATAAAATATAGCTAGAAACAGGATCAAGTAAACGCCAGTGGGGTTGGAGTTGGACGGGAATACTACTCCCGAACAGAAACGAACAGAGTTCATTTCGCCTTAACACAATTACTAACAGTTCAACGCATCAAGCCCTGTAATTCGAGAAAATAGCAGCAGCCCACGGCGCAGCCTAGAAGAGGAACCACCACCCAAGAACAGAACAGAACAGACAGCACCCGACGATACGAAGACTGAACCTAAGGTCAGAACGGCCGTGAATGCGGCGGCGCCGGAGAGGTTTACGTTACGTACCTCGACTACGCCGGCGGCGGACAGCGGAGCCCCCCGGGAAAATGCGCGCGGGCAGTTGGTCTAGTACGTACGGTGGGCAGCTCGCCGGCTCACGCTCTCTCCTCCTCCCCGGACCCCACACAGACGCCGGGCAGGAGAAGAAGAAGGTCTTCTCGCTGGGTCTTGAGAGGGACGGAGAGCGAGGCGACGGCGACTCCAGAGGGGAGGGGGAGAGGGAGGAGCAGAGGCGGAGTGCAGTTAAGGGGAGGAATGGAACGGAACGAGGCGCGGGACCCACCGCTGTACTCTCTTTCGCTTGCTTACCGGTCACTGCTGTGCCCCCCGTCCGTTTTCTCCTGCTTTCTCGGCGGCTTTTAATGAACTGTAGATCGATGCGGTGGAGCGAAGCGGCACAGTCAAAATAGTCGCCGGGCAGCTCGCAGCCAAACGGCCGGGAGTAGAAGGAGTATTTGTATCGTTGGAAGATTCTCAAACAATTCATGGTAGTACGGTAAGTATGAGTGCTAAAAAATGTGCAAATTTGGCTTGTACATTGTACTGACGTATTGTACCAAATAAAGATTCTCAAAAGAGTTTGTGCATTGTGCTTGTACATCATGAATCGAGGTATTTTTTGTACCATTCAAATGATTCTCCGGAGGATTCGTGATACTAGTACGTGTAGATGTATGTATACATTCGCAAAAATGTGCAGAACTAGCTTGCATACATTGTACCTAGAAATTTGGACTTGTAGATATTTTGATCAAGATAATTCATGCTTACTTTCGTTGTAATCAAATTGTTTTAAACTTTACCGTCGGTGTCCATATACGACCATACTCCCTCTGTTCGGGATTTTAGGGACGAGCTATACACCGGGGGGGGGGGGGGGGGAGGGGATTTACGGCCACATTTTTCGATAAGGATAGTATATTAATAACGAGAAAATATTAAGCACACATGGCCTATACACAAACCCAATATCGAGAGCAAGTCAAGACATCTAAAATATACACGGCTAAATTATTAAAAAGGAAAAAAGACAAAAGTGGTATCCAAGAGTCAAGATGAAGTGATATCAGCCACCACATAAAACAACTCACGGGTTGCTAGAAAGGTCCTCCAACAACAATGGCTTCCTAAAGGGAACGACACGTATGACGTATGCGTCACCGTTGGCGGATCCACTCGGTAGTACCAGATCTCGATTTTCACCTTGGAGAGTGAGTCCTAGCAATCTCCATGCAGTGCCTTCAATAAGGTAACAATAAATAAGAACCATCATTGCTCGGTACAACCAACAAAGGTTAGACGAAGGGATTTTACTTCTACATTGAAGAAATGGTTTTTGGTTGAGGCTTCGGGATCCGCCGACTCCATGAGTGAAGTTACACCGAAGGAACAATATGGCGGATCCAAAACCTCGGACTAGAGGGCCTCATGGTGCAATTTCTCGGAGCGTGTCACCACCAGTGGCGGGCACAAGTGTATTCATGGTATGCACCTGAATACCCAAAAAATATGGCAAACCTTCTAGATCATGTGATAGAGCTGTAAAATTAGTTTGATTTGTAAAAAACATCGATTATTTCACTAATATAACTACTGTTCTTGATAATTTTTTAAATCTGAATACCCATTGTCATGAGCCTAGGCCCGCCGCTGGTCACCGCCAAGCTCCTTCGTCTTGCTTGATCATCCTTCTCCCTCCTCCGCCACGGCATGCCCGCATCAGTTGATCTTCTCCCAGATAATATTTTTTGAGAGTGACGTGCCAAATAGATCTTAACACCCACATGGTATTTCAGAAAGTATGCAAATGTTAACTGCCAAAGGTAACACATCACGAACATTTTTTTTTCTATAGTAGCTCTCGTATAGGCGATACATAGGCGGTCTAGGTCAACCCTAGGTCGTGGCGGCGCCACCGCTGGTTCCACTGCCCTACATCGGCTGCTGTGGCGGTTGGAGGGTGGGGAAACCTCGGATCCGATGAATGGCCCCGTAGAGTCTTCGAGTTATCCGCCTCCGATGGAGGGGATTTGGCGGTGATGAGAATAAAGGTCCTTCAGCCCATCCCAACAAGGTGTTCTTTCCTGGAGGAGCATCGACGAGCTAGAGTTTGGAGTCGATCGTTGGGCATTAGTCCTAGTGTGTTAAAGATTTTTCTATGACCGCGGCATTCAGTAGGGAGGATGATGTCACATCGTATTGGTGTCCTCAAGTTCCACCTCCTCCTGATCAAGCATATTCAGGTATGACTTCATCGGGGAACACGAGAGTTTGGTGCCCCACATCTCCGTCTGGCCGGAGCTAGGATTATCTATCAGCCCTTCTCGGTACTAGCTTCTCCAGGGCGGTGATCTCTCAAGATCATGGTCGCTAGCATCTCTTGGTCTATGTCAATGACTTTTCAGCCATTCCTTCTACAAGTACCTAGGTATTTTCAAAAAAAAATCCGACACGAGCTTTACTTGGCTACGCCGAAGGCTTAGAGGAGGCGTCGAGCTTTTCAAAGGGATTCAGAAGAAAGAACGTGTTGAACTTTTCAAGAACTTATGTTTTATATTTTCGGATTTGGTAGTTCTCAAATGCTTGAAAACTTCCTATGTCTCGGTCACCCCTCTCACCATTGGTTTTACCTTGCGATTCGTTCAATATGAGAGTTACACCATGAGTTACAACTAAAATTAGTATAAATTTTATAAGATTTGCACAAATAGTAGAATGACATCAGCAGACTCAGACATAAGTAGTTATGAGACGCGTGAGATTTGGACGCTCCCTTATTTTTTTTATAAGGATGTTAATATAAGAGCTGGTTTTAGATAATATATGGCTTTATGCCATATATTTCTGAAGAAAAAAAAACTGCCAAAGGTAACGCAAGCAATGTGTTCAATAAAAGGAGACCATTTTTCACGAGCAGTTGGGCGCAAACTTACCGTTGTAACCTCCTCACATTGCTAGATGGACATGCCAAATTTACGGTCTGTTGGCGGAGCAAGCCGACACCACTGCATGCACGGTAGAGGCCGGTTGATGGCAACGCATGCCGTGCAACGTACAACCACCCATGGCTAGATCGTAGTACAACTAGTAATTGACGAGAGCCGGCCCATGGCAGCTCCCTGCAGATCTTATCTCATTTACGCCGAGCTCCGTAGGTCGTTGCGGTTGCGGGCGCGATCGATCGAGCTGGACGATAGAGATGAAATGATAGATGCTACTGTAGGAGTATGATAATAATGTGGCTTGGAAACGAAGCATGGGATCGAACGGACGGCGGTCGACCGTGCCGTCGCCGTCGTCGCACGTCAGCCCGACGACAATAATGGATAGGTACGGTGGTAGGTCGCCGCTCCATGGATCATCGCCCACGGCGGTCCTGTTTTGGTCCGGCGAAAGTCAGGCTAGCAGGCTATGGAATTGTTTTGTCGACTGCTTGGTGTCGGATGCGTTCAGTACGAGTACGTGTGATGGATGTAGGGTGTCAAGCGGGTGGGCAGCGGCACAACTTTTTCACTAATCCTTTTTTAATTTTATTAATAAATATTTGGAACCTCTTTTTGCTATATTTTGTTCTGCGGATTGTTATGTGGGTGCCGCTTGGTACCCTGGATGGATGGACGTCAAGTTCTTTTCAGGGTAGTAGTTACTAATAACTGAATTGCTAGCTGAGGCCATCGCGATCGTTTTTGTTTGGTGGTCTATAACTTTTTTTTTTCGAGGTTTACGGGGATCTATAACTTGCTCACAGATGGTGTAATTTCCTGAATTCCCGAGATCTTGTACTCCCTCCCTTCACGTAAAGTAAGACCTTTTAAATATTTTAAGTAGACTAGATTCCGACTAAATGGGCAAACTTAAACAATAAACACATCTAGATATATCTAAGAAAATCTATGGTAGTTCGCTATCCATCATTTGGGTCTGAAATTTATTTTACAATTTTATCCCTATGATGTTTGGTTGACACGAAATTAGGCTGCTATTTCATTTGGCAAATCCATCGAAATATCTCCATGCGTAAGCCTGATTCCTATCTTAAACCCGTCATTTTAAATTCCGATGACAGCCAAACATGTGAATATTTTGAAATCATAATATAATTAAAATAAATCCATGTATTCATTTCATCTCTACTGAATGAAATAATTATCTGGAGGCCGTCACCAAGCTTGTCCTCTTCTACGTTTGACAAACTAACTGCTGGCAAGTTTTACTACGCTTTATCGAGTACGTAGTTGTCATCCTCGCATAGTACCTTTCTCCTTGCAGTCAATTTTGACAGCCGCACACAGTACCTCACACGTGCGACCGAGTCTGTTGGCGTCATCTGGTGAAGCGGTTTACAGCCTTTCTCGAGTGAGGTCAACGTGTCTGGCTCGCACAACTAGTAGATGACAAGTTGGCCAAAGATTATCCCGAACTCTGACAGCGAAATTGCTTGGACTGAAGGTCTCGTCAGGCTCGATTATTCCACGGCTCGTCGCTGTCGCTTTAATTTTGGTCCTACGTCTACGTGGGCTCGAGAAGATAATTCGTTTGATTAGTGCCTTGATTGGAGACGTCGATTTCTGCACATATATATTTCATATAGCCGTCGTGACGGAAGAGGAAAAAAACATAGCATCGTCCCTGAATCGGCTTTCTGAATGAAGGCAGGTAGGAGAAAGAGCAGATAGAAGAGACACTACATGAAACAGGGAATAGGCCGACGGCCATATCCCGTCGGCGTAGCCACCAAAAACCGTCGGCGTAGGCTGCCGTCGGCGTAACGGCGTCGGCCTACGTCCCCGTAGGCATATACTAAAAGCCCGTCGGCGTATCTAATCCCGTCGGCGTACGTGGTACGCCGACGGCTATACGATACCGTCGGTGTACACGCCGTCGGCATAGCCTCTGTGGGTCCCACTTGCACCAGCTAACAGCCGTTAACGGCAGGTGATGTACGCCGACGGCAATGCCGTCGGCCTACGGTGCCACGTGTTGCCCCATGCAACGTCCACGCTGGCCATAGCTGGCCCGCGTAGAAGTATACGCCGACAACCACCCCGTCGCCCTAGCTCCGTAAGCTGGGGCTGTAGGGTTTCGTAGCATGGAAAACAAAAAAATTCTACCGCATACAAACAAACAAGCCAAGATCTATCTACTAGATTGTAGCAACGAGTCGATAGAATAACTCACCCTCGAAGATTCCAAAGTGTTTAACGAGAGCGGATTCTCGTGGGTGATGTAGTCGTACTCTTCCCGATCTCAAGATCGCGTAGACGATCCTTCCGGTGCTGCGTTCCGGCAGCGCTCCCGCAGTCGGTCACACGTTCGATACTCGACGAAGACCTTCCTCTCCCTTGTTCCAGCAGGCAGCGGAGGTTGTAGCACTCTCCTCGCGATTCCGGCAGCACAACGGCGTGGTACCGGAAGTAGAGGAGAGATCTCGCAGGGCTTCGCCTTAAGCCGGAGCGAGTATGGTGGAGTATGAGAGAGTCCCTCGACGATCTAGGGTTTAGACACGCCGAGGAGGAGCAAGCCGGCGGCTAGGGTTTAGCTAGGCGGCGGCGGTTTGCCCTAGGGCCAACGACGACTATGGAGGCGGCGGCGGCTTGGGGCTAGGGTTTGGAGGAGAGGATCTTGTGTGTCCCTAGGAGGGAGCCCTGCCCCTCCTTATATAGGTGGAGGGGCCGGCCGGCCAAGGGGAGGGAGAGGAGTCCCTCCCCAACTCGGCTTGGGTGGTGCGCCGCCGGTTGGAGGAGGGAACTCCTCCCCAACTCGGTTTCCCACTCCTCCTCCTCTTTCCAAAAACTGCCGTTTCACTTTCAAACTAGCCGTTTGACTTTTCAAACTAGGATTTGAATAAACCCTCTATTTTGATCAGCGATGACACCGAGTACATGATGCAATCATACCAACTTGATATAACACATTCATGTACCCCCCCCCCCCCAGAGTGCCGGACATTCCGGAACCTTCTAGAACATTCCCGATGAAAACACCGGAACCATTCTCCAACTCCGAAACAGGACTTTCCTTATATGAATCTTATTCTCCGGACCATTCCGGATCTCCTCGTGATATCCCGAATCCCATTCGAGACTCCGAACAACATTCGGTCTCTTTCTCATCATTCCATAACTACTCAAACAACGTCGAATCCTTAAGTGTGTCTCCCTACGGTTCGTGAATTATGCGGACATGATCGAGACACTTCTCCGATCAATAACCAATAGAGGAATCTGGAAATTCATATGGCTTCCACATATTTCTACGATTACTTTGCGATCGAATGAACCACTTACATACGATATCAATTTCCCTTTGTCTCACGATAGTTTACTTATCCGAGGTTATGATCATCGGTATCTCTGCATACCTAGTTCAACCTCGTTACCGATAAGTACTCTTTTCTCGTTCCCGTGATATGTGATCCCTTGTGAGCCAGTCACATGCTTGCAAGCTAATTGGATGACATTTCACCGAGAGGGCCCAGAGTATATCTATCCGTCATATGGATGGACAAATCCCACTCTTGATCCATGTGTTTCAACCAATACTTTCCGAACACTCAATTCCACCTTTATAGCCACCCAGTTACGGTGTGGTGTTTGATGTCATCAAAGCATCCATCCGGTAAAGGTGATATGCATGATCTCATGGTCGAAGGAATTAGATTACTATGTATCAGAAAGCATATAGCAATTGAACTATTAAAATGACTTGATCTTTATGCTACGCTTATCTATAGGAGTTTGTCCACCATATCATTCTCCTAACGATATGATCTTGTTGTTAATAACATCTCAATGTTCATGATAGGGAAACCACAATCATCTATTAACCAACAAGCTAGTATTATATAGAGGCTTTACTAGGAACTTCAAATTAAGTTTACAAATCACACAAGTATTAACGTTTCCTTGTTAATACTATTATAGCATGAATGTAAACATTTATCATAAACACAAAGATATAATAATAACTATATTTATTATTGCCTCTAGGGCATATATCCAATAGGGGCCACCCTAGTTGTACGCCGACGGCCACCCCGTCGGCCCAGACCAAACCGTGCCATATGGTTATCGGCTACGCCGACGGCAATGCCGTCGGCGTTAGCTCTGTCCAGTTTTTTTTGTTTTGATTTTTGTTTGTTTCTTCCCTGCATATTTTAAATTCCCACAAACAATTCACATATTAAATTCCCACAAACAACACATGCACATGGACACAAACATATAAGATCATCCATACATAGGTACATCATCATCCACACATAGATAAGTACATCATCATCCACACATAGATAAGTACATCATCATCCACACATAGGTACATCTCTAAGTGCATCCTAACACATGCACATCCTACACCTCCGGGGAGCTGCTCGAGAGACCCATGTCTCCCCGCGCGAAGAAAGGCGAAGCTTGACGTCGAGTAGCCGCCATCGAACCAGCACCGGAAGAAGGAGAAGTACCGCCATGGCCACCATCACCACTGGTAGAAGGAGAAGCACCGCCACCCTCAGCACGATGGAAAGCAGGAGAATCACCGCCACCGCCACCACCACACCAGCGGAAGCACCAGGAGAAGCACGCCCGGTATGAACCGGTGTCATCGCGCGCGAGATAGTCGGCGAGGCATCAGGACGACCAAAGTGTGTATTGCCGGAGCATCCCGGTCCCTACAGGTTTGAGGCGGAGTTAGCAACCACCAAGGCACAGGTTTGGTTTGTTGTAACAACCGGTTTGGCAAATAACTTACCGGGGTCCCTGAGTAGAAGGTCAAAGCATATTCGTCTTTTGATGGGAATGTTGGCTGCGGCCCTGGCCTAGGTGGCCGTGGCGGTAGAGTGGCTCGCTCTCCGGTGCCATAAAACCTCTCCAAAAGCTGCAAGATAGTTTAGATGTGAGGCGTTGCAGAAATAAAGATTCAAACTAGGGAATGCGAGACTTGTCATATTTTGCAAAAATAAAGGTGGAAACTTACATCATCGCGTAACTCTGCCCACTACTCGTAGGCCGCTCGGGTCTGGGAGCATACTCCTACATGTACAACACACTTCTCTAAGTGTTATCGCATGCAGCGTGGACGGTCACACCCGGGAGCTAGGTTTTCCATCTAGGGGCAATCCATCACCCTTGTGCATGTATGCTAGGGCCACACGCATGTTCCCGTGGCATCCCGGTACTCGGCGGTCCTTTGCCGATGAAACCCTAATCCGAGGGACCCGCGGGTCTACCCCCGTAGCATTCTCCGTACGAGGGTTGAACAACGCACTCTCTTGGTGGTTTAGGTTTTTTTAGGTCATATCTACATGGAAAACCAAGGATAGGCCCAAGGTTCCACCGTTTGACCCCGCGGCGGGAGCATACTCCTACATGTCCAGCACACTTCTCTAAGTGTTATCGCATGCAACGTGGACAGTCACACCCGGGAGCTAGGTTTTCCATCTAGGGGCAATCCATCACCCTTGTGCATGTATTCTAGGGCCACACGCATGTTCCCGCGGCATCCCGGCACTCGGGCGGTCCTTTTCCGACGAAAACCTAATCCGAGGGACCCGCGGGTCTACCCCCGTAGCATTCTCCGTACGAGGGTTGAGCAACACACTCTCTTGGTGGTTTAGGTTTGTTTAGGTCATATCTACATGGAAAACCAAGGATAGGCCCAAGGTTCCACCGGTCTACCCTTGTTTGATCTGCGGCGGGAGCCTACTCCTACATGTCCATCACACTTCTATAAGTGTTACGCATGCAACGTGGACGGTCACACCCGGAAGCTAGGTTTTACATCTAGGGGCAACCCACCACCCTTGTGCATGTATGCTAGGGTCGCTACCCGAACCCGAAGCATCAAGTTTCTCAAGATTCAGTGGAGCAACCACACAGAAGAAGTTACCTGGGAGCGCGAAGATCACATCAGGACAGAGTTTCCCGATCTCTTCAAATCCTAGGTAATCTTTTTGTCCTTTTTCAAATCTCGGGATGAGATTTTGTTTAAGGGGGGAAGGTTTGTAACATCCCAAAAATACTAAACTTAAATCATTAAACTCTAATCCTCAAAATTAGGGTTAACAAAAACTGTTCCAAATAAAATTATGAAAGCATACATATGTGTATGCATTTAATTGGAATTCTTTTGAACCACCTTGCTTGTGTGTTTCTTTGCTTGTAAATGGATGCTTAGGTGAAATAAACATCATCTAAACATTTCCCACACTTTTCCCAAAGACAAGTAAATCAAAACAAATAAAATAAAGGAATGGTCATTTTGACCAATTTCACTCCCATGCCTACTTTGGCTGTCTCAAACTTTCAGAACCTAACAGAAACTTTTCTGGATCTTTGCACCCCTTGATTGTACTCATAACAAAGTATCAAGGCCCACTTTGTGATCATCCAGAAACTTTCAAATGCATAGTTTAATCGACAATTCAAAATTGAATCTTTATCATATGGGAAGATCCCACTTTTTCAAAAACCACTCAAACAAGCTCAACTTTCAAAACCCAAGCATCTGCAGACTCACCAGCACCAATCTAGCACACCCACCAAAAATCTTTTCAAAATTCAAGACTTGAATTCATGCGGCCATTTCATCAAACACTTGGCAGACATAAATCAAACAAAATCAAAACACTATAGTGTGCAGTGTTTTGAGCCTAACTAGTTCCCTATCTAGCTCACAACCATCTCAGTAGATCATCTAGCAAGATTAACCCAACACTAGCACCACTGTGAGCTTGCCAATATCATCAATGGTGAATAGCCGAAGCCAACCATGTCACCCCCATGTCGACAGCAAGCTAGGAGAGAAACTAGCCGTGCCAACCTTGTATGGGAGATCACCCATGCTTCACCGCCCCCTCTCGACCAGCCCTGCCTCGAGGACACCGACCAGAGCACCCAGGAACGCCGTGCCCGTGCCTCTGCCAACCGTGCCGAGCATGCTCCAGAGCGCCACCCTCGATCGAAGCCTATAGACCACGCGCCGCCCTCGCCGCGTGCATACACGATCACCACCGACCCAGGAGACCGCCAGACATCCCCGTTCGCCGCCCCATGTCGCACAGCCACCGCTCGCCGTCGAAGACGCCGCCTCTGCCGCGCAGAGCGTCGCGTGTTCGAGACCAACCCGCACCACCCCACGTCTCGCCACCGTATCGTTGAGCATCGCCAGGGAACACCGCACCGTCCCCTACCTTCGCCCATGCCAATAGCCGTCTGTACCACCGCGTCCGACGAGCTCACCGTGCGCCCCGTCGGTCCTCTCGCTCGACTATAAATAGAGGCACCCCCAGCCGAATTGAGCATACCATTCTACTCCCCTATCCTCACTGATCGTGCCACACCCTTCCCGAAGCAAGGCGAGCACCACCTCGTCGGAATTTCACCGGAGCCCGCCGCCTCTGGAGAAGAAGGGAGCCAGCGATTGGAGCCGCCCCAGGAGGATCCACCATTACCAGGAGGTTCGCCGTCGTCGACATCGTCGTTCGCCCGCCTCGCCGACCCTCGCCTGCACCCCGGTGAGCCCCCAGCAACCCCCACTGGCCGCGCTAGGTTTCTGTCTCACCGGCGTTGCCCAACGTCGACGATGACTCTCATCCGTTGGATTAGAACCAGATCGAACGACCCACATCGCCCCATACCGCTTCGCACCCCCTGTCTCACTGACGAGTGGGGACAACCACTTAAACAACCCGCGGAAGCGCTACGCTTAGCAGGCCGGCCCGTTAACTTTTCCCGCGCATCCCAATTATTTGAATTAGGACTTTTCCATTTTATTTCAAACTCACTTCTGTACCTAGTTTCAAAAATCAACCCAGATCGATTCAGAGTATCAAATTGAATGAACCCAATTTTGTTAGAAAGGTCTGGGAATGATAAATCCAAGCCCGTTGGATTCAAGTCATTTGGATCTGTAGATCACCCATGGTAAAAATAACAAGGCAGAAGCTTTTCTGCATTCAAACATTTTTCAAATTTAAACCATAATAGCTTTTGAGTTGATTCCAACTCTCAAAAATCACATTTAACCATACCTTTCAGAATATATAAAAATATATAGGTTTACTTGCAGAAATAATGTTCAAGTAATAAAAGAATGCCCCATAGGCATTTCTAGTCACTTTATTTAATTAAAATAAAAGGGTAAAACCTTATTAAATTGTGACACCACTTTAAATCATATTCCCATGGACTAACATATGTGGTGATGACATGTGTCAACATGATCCCATGTTTGGTTTGGAGAATATTAAATCTTAAGTAGTTTTTCAATGAGTAGAAATTACTTTTCTAAAAATAAAAGGAATTAAACCAAGCTTTGATCTTGTAATGTTAGAAATGATGTTAGATCATCTATAGGACCCTTTTGTGTGATGATTGCAAGTAGTTAAGTATTGTTTGGTGATTGTGTACCTCGTATTTATTCATAGACGCTAGTACCGACCAAGGATACGAGGAGGAAGGAGGATTCTACGAAGAAGAAGCCGAGGAGAACTTCAACCATTGCTCTGCACAAGGCAAGCTTTACTAATAAAGTTGACCAATGCAAACCTAATACTACTAGTGAATGTGCAAGCTAACACTTGCAAGATACTCTACTGATGCAACAAACCACTATTTGTTACCATGCCAACTATATGCCTCAAGCATATATGATCCTATCCACTTGAGAAACCAATCCTAGTTTTACTTGCAAGCTTCTTACTTTATTTCTTTATCAAAGCTCTTACCTAGATTTTTTTCCTAAGTGAATGGTAGATACTAGAAAGATATGTGAAGGTTGCATAAAGAGCATAAAATTTGGCCTAAGCTAGATAATCTTGATGTCATCCTAAGGCATGAGATTGAACTTAGTTAAAACTCCACTAGTTTACCACCCCTCATTAGTGCTTACCCCCACCTATAGATGCTAGTGCTAAGCATAAAACTTGATCAACTGTAGATGGGAATACTTGGTGGAAAAATGGTTATGAAAACCTTGGAATGATGGATCATTCTATTGAAATGTTTTGGACATGTGTTTCCGAACACCTGACGATTTTGGTGATGAAAATGTTGAGGCATGAGCCTTAGCCCTTTATAAAACTGATGGTTGTCTAGATGCGATACCATTCCAATTTTATCGTACAACCACAATACCCGAAGATTGGGTAGGGTTTGACTGGAAACTTATATACCTTAGTATTAGTTTCCTCACGGCCAAGGTCTGAGCTGAGGCTACCTTGTGAAGATTGTCCACCTGTGCAATACCCAAGATGACATTTGGTCATGGTTGGGAGGCCAAACTCACAGGAGAGGTGCTTATACTAGGGCGTGTAATTGAAAGGTTAGGATTGATTATCCGCATACTGAGTATGGTAAATTCAGGATTTGTTCCTGATGGGTGTATCGAATGTTGTGGTGAAAGTGTACAATCTCTGCAGAGTGTCAAACTATTCGAATAGCCGCGTCCGCGGTTATGGACAGTTGGAGTGGCCATACTGTTCCCCCGTCAGACTTTTCAAAATGACTTGTGAAATGAATTGAGACTTTGACTTGACCACAACAGGGTTTTGATATGAGATACAAGTTCCCATTTAGGTGTTATAAAACATCAACTAGCATCCGTTGCTCCTAAACTTAGTAGAGATAAATCTGGCTTTTTCAAAACAACCCTAGAGCCTAGTGCCCTATTATCAAAACACCCTCTCACTTGTTAGTATTAGGTCGCGAGTACTTAAAGAGTACTCATGGCTTTGTCCCTGGATATTCCCATGGCCAGACTAGGAAGAGGAGTACCTGGAGGATGGACCCCAGGAAGGTTACGGCAACTAGGATCATCTCCCATCGTCAGCATTGCCTGTGACCTAGAAGATGGAGCTTCGCCCACGCTACCGTTATTATTACGTATTCCGCTACTTGATGTTGTATTAAGAACTGGATCATGAGATCCCTATTTGTGTAAGAACTTATGTACGGTTTGTAATGGAATATGTACTGTGGTATCCAATTCTGTTATGTCTCGCAAAAATGGTAATCCTGGGATTGTGATGTATGGCATAACAGGCATCTGGGATTAAAAATCCGGGTGTTGACAAGTTGGTATCAGAGCGTCCGCACCCCGTGTTCTTCGGAGCACAGCTCAATGATCAAGGAGACCTTATCTTTGAGAGGGATTTGGACCAGCTTTTGGAACTTCTGGAGCGTCCGCACCCCGAGTTCTTCGGAGCTCAGCTCAATGATCAAGGAGGAGAAGATCTGCAGTGGCTAATTGTTGCAAGTCTCCGAGGAAAGATTGAACCTCCCACTGCGGAAGGAATTCTGTTTACCTTAAGAGAGAACAACTGGCTCGATGGACTTGCCAGGGCCATGCAGGAAGCTCTTTCCCATCTGTGTGGGCAGAGCATCAATCAGATCAAGGGTACTCGCTTTGAGTTTTGCCCAAGGCGTGATGCAAATGGACAACCACTGGAAGCACCATACCACCCTGAGTTGAAGACTCAATTGGACCACCTTAGCTTCATGATGTATGATCGTCAGCAGAAGTTGGATAACTGTCGTGACTACTCCAACCACAAGTCTACCATCATCAAGACGAAGGACCAAACCATCGCCATGCTAGCAAAAGATCGCAAGTCTCGCCGCCGTCAGCTCGAAAAGAAGGAGCGCATCATTGCCCGTCTTCGCCACCGCATCTCATCTTTGGAGGAGACCATCCACGAGAGAGACATGCAGTTGGAGGAAAGGGAGAATGCCGGAGAGGATCTTCATGGAGACCCCTACTCCTATCTCAGCGATGACGATGATTTTCTGGAGGATCAGGATATGGACTTCTTCACCGATGAAGATGATTTTGCCTTCATCGATGATGATGAGGATGATGAAGCCACAGATTCCGAGGAATAGTAGCACTTGCGCACTAGCGTAGTGAGTAGTATTCGGTCCCACTGTATCGTAGTTCTCAGAATGGTTCTTAAAACCATCTGCTTTCCTTTGTTGTGGTGTGTGTTGTATCGTGTGCTATGAATGAATGATTGAATGAAAAAGCAAGTTGCTAGAAAATCTGAGTCAAACTTTAAAAAATTTTCAAAGACCCAAAACTTTAGAAACTTCCCTCTTATCTCATGATCTATCTCAATCTTCAGATGCCATGTGGAGGAAGTGGTTCATCCCCGGACCCGATGTTGCAGATTCTGCAAATGTTGAATTATGACCGCGAAGCTGAAAGAGCGGAACGTCAAGCCAACCTATCCACCCTTCAGCAGATAGCCCAGCTTGCCCACAACAACCAAGTCCACGGAAATCAGGACAACCATGGATCTAAGATCAAGAATTTCCAGAATACCAACCCACCTGTTTTCACTAAGTCAGAAGAACCCCTAGACGCCGATGATTGGCTGCAAACCATGGAAAATAACCTAGAAGTCGCAGGAGTGGAAGCCAACGAGAAAGTTCTGTTCGCCACCCACTATCTAGCTGGAGATGCCTGGGCATGGTGGAAAAGTGTTCGCGCAATGACCGGAGGCCAGATGATGACCTGGGAGGAACTTAAGGTCAAGTTTAGCAGAACCCATGTGCTACCAGGTTTGATCAAGAGGATGAGAGACGAGTTCAGAGAGCTGAAGCAAGGAAGGATGACTGTAGTGGAATACCGTGACAAATTCTTGTCATTAGCCAGGTATGCCCCGGATGAGATTGACATCGAAGCCAAGAAGAAAGAAAGATTCCTGAATGGTCTGCATGATGAAATGCAGACTGTGTTAGTCAATATTCCCTTTGCTGATATTGAAGCCCTTGTCGACTCAGCTATCCAGATGGAAGGAAAGATCAACCAAGCCAATGAGAACCGCAAGCGTCGCATGATGCATCAACCAGGAACCCATCAGACCCCAAAGTATCGCCCCAACCCATCTCCAGGATTTTCCCCAAGAACCAACAGACCCCCGATGAACCATCCGACCTATCCCAACCGTGGAAACCCTAGGCCGGGAGGAAATCACAACAACCCCGGCAACGCTAGCAATTTCAACCGTGCCCCACCCAAGTTCAACAACAACAATGCTACCGCCAACACCAACACTGCCCCTAGGACTGGAAGCAATGTTGTGCCTGTAGCAGCAAAGGACAAGTCGCAAGTGACTTGTTATGACTATGGGAATAAAGGCCACTATTCCAATGAGTGCCCCAACAATAAGAATGCTACAGCCCCCAATGCCAATGTCCCAGCTCAGCAGCAGCGTCGTGTTTAGCCAGGAAGAAGGTTTGCCCCAGGGAATTCGCTCAACCGCAATGGCCGTCTTTTTCTCATGCATGCTGAAGAAGCTCAGGAAGCGCCAGACGTCGTGTTGGGTATGTTTTCTGTTAATTCAGTACTTGCACGAGTGTTGTTTGATTCTGGTTCATCGCACTCATTTGTCACCGAAGAATTTGCATGCACTAGTAAAATTCAACCAACCAAACTGAAGCATGTTATGGATTGTTCAAATTCCCGGATCAACCACCAAGGCTAGGCAAATATGCAAAGCCGTCCCTATCCGAATCCATGGCATAGATTTTTATGCAAATCTGATAGTACTCGGAACTAAAGGTTTGGAAGTAGTACTAGGAATGGATTGGATGTCCAAATATAAAGGATTGATTGACTGTGCCAAGAAATCCATAACCATGACCAGTACCGCCGGAATATCAGTCGAGCATATATCTGAAACCTTACCTCGCCAATTCAAATGCAACAAGAGTATAGCCCAACCTACCATTGACCAAGTCCGGATAGTCTGTGAATACCCCGATGTATTTCCAGATGTTTTGCCCGGTATGCCCCCAGATCGGGATATCGAGTTTATCATTGAACTAATCCCCGGAACATGACCCATAGCCCAGAGACCCTATAGTATGAACCCGTCAGAGCTCGCAGAACTGGAGAAGCAACTAGATTCCATGCTGGAAATTGGATTGATTCAACCAAGTGCGTCACCTTGGAGATCACCTGTCTTGTTTGTCGACAATAAGGATGGAGGTAACCGTTTGTGTATGGATTATCGTAAATTGAATGATGTCACCATCAAGAACAAGTACCCCTTGCCCAAGATAGAAGATTTGTTCGATCAGTTGACCGGTGCCAAAGTGTTTTCTAAGATTGATCTTAGAACTGGCTATCATCAACTCAAAATTCGTGCAGAGGATATTCCAAAGACTGCCTTTACCACCAGATATGGATTGTATGAATATACAGCCATGTCTTTCGGACTAAGCAATGCCCCCGCTTATTTCATGAATCTCATGAATAAGATTTTTATGGACTTCCTGGATAAGTTTGTCGTTGTTTTCATCGATGACATTCTGATTTATTCCAAATCAGAAGAAGAACATGAGCTACACCTAAGGACCATTCTTGGAACCCTTAGAGAGCATCAGCTGTATGCAAAGTTTAGCAAATGTGAATTCTGGTTACAGGAGGTAGGATTCCTCGGTCACATTGTATCAGCTGGAGGAATTGCCGTTGACCCTGCCAAAGTGAAAGATGTAGAAGATTGGCAAGCCCCAACAACTCAAACCCAAGTTCGTGCATTTCTCGGATTGGCGGGATATTACCGCAAACTCGTAGAAGGATTCTCGAGTATCGCCAGACCCATGACCCAATTGCTGAAGAAGGACAAGAAGTTTGAATGGACCGACAAATGTGAAGCAAGTTTTCAAGAACTCAAGAGGAGATTGATTTCAGCCCCAATCTTGATCATGCCGGATATCACGAAGCCCTTTGATGTGTATTGTGATGCATCCAAGATCGGTCTCGGATGTGTGCTAATGCAAGAAGGCAAAGTTATATCTTATCTATCTCGACAACTGAAGCAACATGAGCAAAACTACCCAACCCATGACCTCGAACTCGTAGCCGTAGTTCTAGCCCTGAAAACATGGAGACATTACCTGATGGGAAACCGTTGTGAGATATATACGGATCACAAGAGCCTGAAGTATATATTCACTCAGAAGGAGATGAATATGAGGCAGAGAAGATGGATTGAGATAATAAAGGATTACGACATGAACATTCACCATCACCCTGGTAAAGCCAACGTGGTAGCCGATTCCCTTAGCAGATTGTCGTGCCACTTGAACTCCATGATCTTGAAGGAGCAACCAAGCTTGCACAAAGAGATGGAAGATTTCCGAATGGAATTAGTGAGCGAAGGATTTTTGGCTAGTATAGAACTTCAGCCCACTTTGATCAGTCAGATTAAAGAGGCGCAGAAAGGAAATGCGAGTATTGACGGATTCAAGCGTCGTATCGGTACAGGCAAAGTACCCGGATTCACCGAGGACAAAGAATGAGTTTTGTGGTACAAAGGACGCCTTTGTGTACCAGCAGATTCTGAGTTGAAAGAAGTTATCTTGAAGGAGGCTCATGATACTCTTTATTCTATCCATCCCGGAGGAACTAAGATGTATCAAGATTTAAAAGAGCAATTTTGGTGGCATAAGATGAAGAGAGAAATCGGAAGCTATATCGCCAAGTGTGATATTTGTCAGCGAGTCAAGGCAGGACATCAAAGACCCGCTGGATTGTTGCAACCACTGCAGATTCCGGAATGGAAATGGGATTCCGTTGGAATGGACTTTATCACTGGACTACCTACTTCTAGTAGGGGAAATGACTCTATCTGGGTCATAGTGGACAGATTGTCCAAAGTCGCCCATTTCTTACCCGTCAAGACCACATATCAGAGTTCGAAACTAGCAGTGTCGTGGTGGTGGCACGGAAGATGCCATGGGTAGGCTAAAGTACGGGGCCAATGGATGCTAGTGGGATCTGGGGAGGGAAGATGCAACTGTCTTAACACTCAAGCTGCCAAAGTGATGAACTTTATTTCTCTCTTGGTGGATTACAAGTGCTCCTTGAGCTGTATACAAGGGGACAATGTGAATCTCCCCAGCCTAACGGTGCTCAAAGAATCGATCCTTCCCTCAGGGTCCAAACCTCCCCTTATAAAGGGGTGCCTTGGGTGCCCTTAGGGCTGACGAGGCAAGCATATTCGTGGAATATGCTTGTCCCAAAATAGTAGTTCGGCGGCCTCCTTTCCCTGTCACCCTTCTAACGACGGCAAGGTTCCAGTGGCCCCCTCCTGCGTGCCTCGGGCTCCAGGACTGTCACCTCCGTGACCTCCTTCTGCCCCTCTGACGCTGTGCATCCTTGTCTCTTGTGCTCGGCCCTGTTCTGATTCCTTCTAGCCTGCAGCTATAGTTTGACCCTGTGCTTCTCCTTCTCCTGCAAGCCTCGTATCACTTGGCCTTTCCTTGGGTTACTCGGCTCGCTCCTCACCTGCATGAAGATCATTTGGGTAATCCGGCCGATTCTCTCATTAACTCGGCCGGGTAACCACTTGATACCTATACATGGGCTCCTTGCCTCCGTTCATCGGCCGACATATCCATGATTCGGCCGACTTAGGCCGTAGCTCGGAAACCAGACGGGGACAGTACCTCTGTCTTTCCCCGTCTCTGACATACCCGAGGTTAACCCCTCGACATTAGTCCCCGAAGCTGGTGTGGCCCTGTCAATAGCTTTGGCCGGGTTATATCAGCTTCATCACTTTCTTCAGTCTTGTTTCCGAGCTATGGCCTCGTCCGAGGCTTCCTCGTTTCTTCCCTCGTACGCCACGTCCTACGTGTCACCCCATCATTGCTCCTCTAGTTTTTAGGTCCTTCTACAGTGTTTACTGACAAGCTACAGTGAACCCTGCACCCGCTGCGCCGCCGCCGCGACGCCTCGTGCGCCGCTCCCCTTGGGATTGTAACAACTTTTCTTCGTCTGTGGCCGTTGGTGTGGCTCCCCCCACCGTCGTGCGTTCGTGCTGTTCCCACGATCTACACGGGTAACTGCCACACCCACGATCCCACTCCCCTATTCATGGCTTGACTATAAAGAGGGGAAACGCGCCCGCAGGGTTCATCTTTCCCCTTATCGCTCGCCTCCGCTCTCCTTCTTCCTTTCGCCTGCGTGTTCTCTTGCCACTCCGCCGCCGCTCGTCAGCCAGAGCCTCCGCCGGCGAGGATTCCGCCGCGTCGTTCGGCCTTTCTCGCCCGCGCTCTGCGGCTGTGGCTCCGCCGCCGGTGAGTCCTCTCTGACCATCTTGCCTTGATCTTGCCCTAGATCGATCTGCTCCGCTTTCGTGCTCAGGCGACGGTTCTTCCGCACTTCGCCATTGTTTTCGTGCTAAGTTCCGACGGGGCCTTGTAGCTCTAAGCTCCCCTCCGCCGCCAGTTTTTCCTCCGGCGATCTCTCCGGCGCACCCATGTCTAGTTCGTTTAGCGGCGCTCTTGTTGAGGACGATGACGCTGGCTCCGGGCCTGAGCGTGGCTCGTGGCAGGGCTCTTCAGTCACGCGTCGTGAGATTGAATGGCTCATCCGAACTCGACGGATTCCTGCCGAGGTTTCCTGTCGTTTACCCGGCAGCGAATCCTCTCCAGTTATCAGAGAGGGCGAGTATGTGGTTTTCATGTCTCACTTCGCCCGCGGCTTCGGTCTTCCTCTTAGCGATTTCGCTAGAGAATTCCTCGATTACTTCGGCCTTCAGCCGCATCATCTTCCCGCGAATGCCATAGCTTCTCTTTCCTCTTTCATTTCCGCTTCAGAGGGTTACTTCGACCTGTGGCCGTCAGTACATGTCTGGTCGAAGTTCTTCCAGATCCGCTCAAACGTTGTCCCTGACAAATCTCTGCATCCTTCCGAGAAGTTGCTCACGCAATGTGGGGCGGCGTCTATAACACCTCGGAGGAAATCCGTGTTCCCTCGTGTCACTGGGTTGGAGTCGTGCAAGAAGTGGCACAAGTCATTTTTCTACGTCAAGAACAGAGGGGCGGAAGACAAGATTCGGCTCCCTCCATTCTCAATTGGCCCACCTTCTAAAGTGAACTGGCTCTATAATCCGAGGAAAACTCACGCCTTGGCCGAGGCCTTTGAGATTCGGCTTAAAGAGTTGATCCGGGCCGGGTTATGCGGCGAAGACCTGATGGCAACTTTCATTAGTAGCCGGATCTACCCCTTCCAGCAGCGGACCCACAAGCTGTGCTACATGAGTGGTCCCCTTGACCCTAACCGAGTCTCGACCGTGGAGCTGGATAACTACCTTATTTATAAGCGCGTCCGAGCTATCTTCAAGACTGAGATGCCTGAGGATTGGTCTTGGGGATTAAAACCATTCACTCGCGATCATCCGCCTCCCGAGGTAAGCTTAATCCGCATTGCTCTGTTACTCTCCTGTCTTTAGAAACTGGTTTATCTAATTCTCTTTTTCCTCGTCTTGCAGAGGTTCGCAGAGCAGAAAAACGAGGACGCCGAAATTCTGCAGCTCCCTTGGCCTGCGGACAGGAGTACCCCGGATACTGGCGAGCCGGACTCCGAGGAGTTCGTCCCTAAGTCAGATCCTGCTCCGACTCGAGCTCGCGGCAGAACTTCAGCGCATGACGAGGAAGGTGATTCGGACGAGGTCCAAATTCTTGAGGTAGTTGCCGCCACGCCTATTTCTTATGCATTTCCGGCTTCTACTTTCCCAGCTAATCCGGCCGGTCAGGTCCACGACGCCGAGCCTATTGCTTCCCGGCCTCCCGTTACCTCGGGAAAACGCGGGGCTCCTGCTTGTGCCTCGGAGGCGGTTCCTAAGAAGCGAATAAAGAGATCTGCTCCGAACCCTCCTAGGCGCAAGACTATGCCTGGGGTCGCCGGGTAAGTTCTTTTGCTTATATTTCATGTTTCTCTCTTTTTGTTTCTCATACTGATGAATCCTCTTTCTTACTTTTGCAGTGCTCCTCTTTCTGTTAAACCCGGCGGTCCTAGTATGACTGACCGTCCGATTCGGCCGCCATCTCCTCCTCCCGCTGATGATACCAGGGTTCCTAGTCCTATTCGTCCTGCTTCTCCTTTAGCTCCGAATACTTCGCCTGTCCGTCACGAAGTCCCTGAGACCCCTTCCGTTGCCCTGGATTCGAACCGACCCTCCGAAGTTTTCGTCGAGCCCGCCGCCCCTTCTATGGGCCCCAACGCTGCTACTGAGCCTCCATCTACTTCGGCAGTTTCCACGGCCATCCCGACCTCGGCCGAACAGGTTGTTATCCCGGCGCCCTCTGCGACCTTATCCTCGGCCGTTCCTAAGGACTCCGTCCCTACTTCCGAGGCGTCACTTCCTGTTGATGCCCCTTCTAAGGCAGAGAAAGCTATTGCCGTCAAGACCTCTTCTTCTCAGAAAGGTCTTGCCGGCTCTTCTCAACCGAGTATCGCTGACGTGCTGCGTAAGGGAGCTGCGCCTAAAGTTCTCGTTACCTCGGCCTCCGGCAGCCAGCTTGCTCTTCATAAGAGCCCTGCGACTGCCGTGATCGGACCGCCTGCCCGGGGTAAAGTTTTAACTCGGACAGCTAGTGGGAATAGCCTTGGAGCGCTGGTTGAATATGCCAACAACTAGAATGCTGCTGATCAGTTTGAGGGTAACCCAACCAACCAGCCCTTTCAGCTTTCTGACATCAGCGGCCGTTTTGACCATGCTGCCCAGTTCATCATTGATACCAACAAAATGAATGAGGTAATTATTTTTTCTCTGAGTCTTGAACTACTCTTCAGATGTTACCATATGCTCTAGTCCCCGAAACTTGCAAGGAAATAACTTGTTGTATACTTGGAAGTTTGACTTAATTTTATTTCTAAGGTTCGTTAATCCGGCCATTTAGATCCGAGTTTAGTTGTGTTTTATTCGGACCTAGCTTAGCTTTGAATATCCAGCCATCTAGATCCGAGTTTAGTCCTGCTTGACTCGGATCTGGTTTAGCTTTGAATATCCAGCCACCTAGAGCCGAATTAAGCTTTGCTTGATTTGGATCTGATTTAGCTTTGAATATCTAGCCACCTAGATCTGAGCTAAGTCCTGCTTGACTCGGATCTGGTTTAGCTTTGAATATCCAGCCACCTAGAGCCGAATTAAGCTTTGCTTGATTTGGATCTGATTTAGCTTTGAATATCCAGCCACCTAGATCTGAGCTAAGTCCTGCTTGACTCGGATCTGGTTTAGCTTTGAATATCCAGCCACCTAGAGCCGAATTAAGCTTTGCTTGATTTGAATCTAATTTAGATTTGAATATCCAGCCACCCAGATCTGAGTTAAGTTCTGCTTAACTCGGATCTGGTTTAGTTTTGAATATCCAGCCACCTAGATCTGAGTTAAGTTCTACTTAACTCGGATCTGGTTTAACTTTGAATATCCAGCCACCTAGATCTGAGTTAAGTTCTGCTTAACTCGGATCTGGTTTAACTTTTACTCGTTGATTTATCATTGTGCCTCATTACTCAGGTTGCACATGACCGGCGAACTGCCGAGTTCCAGAGGTTGCTTTTTTCGCATCGCAAACTGGAAGAGAAGTACGAGAAAGTTCTGCCTGTGGCGAAGAAGACTGGTATGTTGATAGTTCCTTCTCCTTATTCCGAACTTTCTCATGTATTCGTCCACGGAATGCCGGCTTACTTCTTGTTGAACAGGTAATATTAATAACCTCAATATTCGCCTTCAAAAGAAGATCAAGGACCTGGAAGGTTAGTTTCCTTTCTATTTTACTCCTTCTCCTTCTTAATATATATGCTAAGGTTCCTTACTGCGCTCGGCTGTGGTAAAGTCGAGCTGCAAGACTTCGCAGTGTCACATCGAGATTGCGTGCCCATGCCTGACGTGATGCTGCATTTTTTAGAACAAAATGCAGTTCATTCGGCGCAACTGCAAGAAAAAGACGATGAGATAGCTCGCCTGCGATCCGAGGTGGATACCCTTAAGCTCTCTCAGAAATCCGAACTAGAGAAGGTCGACCAAGAATTTTCCGAGGAAAAGAATCGGCTGACTCTGGATCTACAGAAGAACAAAGAACTCCTCGAAGCTGCCGAACTTAAAACTCTCGGTTTGAGCGAGGAAATTGCTCGTTTCGAGAAGAGTAAAGCTGATTGGGCCAAAGACCTTCAGATAATGATGAGCTACATTCATCGTAAGTTATTCGGCATGGCCGAACTATATTTTTTCTTTGTCGTCCCTGCTACCCTTTGACATGTCCATGTTTTGCGCAGATCACTTCCCCGAGGCCAAACCCGTGAGTTCTAAAGCTGTTCTTGCAGCTCGCGCGCGCCGAGGTGAACCGGTTGCTGTTGACTTCGAATACTCGATGGAGGATTTCTTGGTTGCTGTTGGTGCTGCAGTTGGTCCGATGAAAATTATGGGCCGGGACTTGGTGCAGGACGCTATCCGAGCTTACCATGTACTCTGGCCGAATACCTCAGGGACTCCTGATATCAACGAAGTCAAGTTATTGGTGACCAGGCTGATGGCATCTGAGAGGCAGTTGAGTCTTTGGAGAGAATCTGCTGCGCGTGCCGGTGCCGACATGGCCCTTACTGTATGTAGGGGTTCGTAGCATGGAAAACAAAAATTTTCTATCGCATACAAACAACCAAGCCAAGATCTATCTACTAGATTGTAGCAACGAGTCAATGGTATAACTTACCCTCGAAGATTCCAAAGCGGTTAACGAGAGCAGATTCTCGTGGATGATGTAGTCGTACACTTCCGATCTCAAGATCGCGTAGACGATCCTTCCGGCGCCACGTTCTGGCAGCGCTCCCGTAGTCGGTCACACGTTCGGTACTCGACGAAGACCTTCCTCTCCCTTGTTCCAGCAGGCAGCGGAGGTTGTAGCACTCTCCTCGCGATTCCGGCAGCACAACGGCGTGGTACCGGAAGTAGAGGGGAAATCCCGCAGGGCTTCGCCTTAAGCCGGTGCGAGTATGGTGGAGCTTATGAGAGAGGCTATTAGTGGTCTAGTAATTAGACACACCAATTAGAAGGCTCTAAACCAATTAGAAGGCTCTAAACCGTTGGCTAAAGCAATTAGAAGCTCTAATCCAAAACGGCTCTAAACCGGAGATTAGAGGTAGAAAGTTATGTGTCTCTAGGAGGAGCCCTGCCCCTCCTTTTATGGGAGGGGGGTCTTGGCGCGCCAGGGGAGGGAGGGAGTCCCTCCCCAACTCGGCCTTGGGCTGGGCGCCGGCCTGGAGGAGTCCTACTCCTCCTCCAGGTTGACTCCAACTCCTCTTGCTTGTTTCCCACAGTTTCTTGTTTTGGCAGTTTGACTTTCGAACTGGACATTTGACTTTTCTGTTTTAGGATTCAATTTAATCCTTTATTTGGGACAGCAAGAACACTTAGTACATGATGCAATCATTCCAATAAGTAATGACACATTCATGTACCCCTTCCCCCTCCGGAGTGCCGGACATTCCGGAACCTTCTAGAATGTTCCCGATGAAATCACCGGAATCATTCCGCAACTCCGAAACGAGACTTTCCTTATATGAATCTTATTCTCCGGACCATTCCGGATCTCCTCGTGATATCCCGGATCCCATCCGAGACTCCGAACAACATTCGGTCTCTTTCTCATAATACCATAACTACTCAAACAACGTCGAATCCTTAAGTGTGTCTCCCTACGGTTCGTGAATTATGCGGACATGATCGAGACACTTCTCCGAACAATAACCAATAGAGGAATCTGGAAATTCATATGGCTCCCACATATTTCTACGATTACTTTGCGATCGAATGAACCACTTACATACGATACCAATTTCCCTTTGTCTCACGATATGTTACTTATCCGAGGTTATGATCGTCGGTATCTCTGCATACCTAGTTCAACCTCGTTACCGATAAGTACTCTTTTCTCGTTCCCGTGATATGTGATCCCTTGTGAGCCAGTCACATGCTTGCAAGCTAATTGGATGACATTCCACCGAGAGGGCCCAGAGTATATCTATCCGTCATATGGATGGACAAATCCCACTCTTGATCCATGTGTTTCAACCAATACTTTCCGAACACTCAATGCCACTTTTATAGCCACCCTGTTACGGTGTGGTGTTTGATGACATCAAAGCATCCATCCGGTAAAGGTGATATGCATGATCTCATGGTCGAAGGAATTAGGTTACTATGTATCAGAAAGCATATAGCAATTGAACTAATGAAATGACTTGATCTTTTATGCTACGCTTATCTATAGGAGTATGTCCATCACATCATTCTCCTAATGATATGACCCTGTTGTTAATAACATCTCTATGTTCATGATCAGGAAACCATGATCATATATTAACCAACAAGCTAGTTTAACAAGAGGCTTCACTAGGGACTCTTATTTTAGTTTACAAATCACACAAGTATTAATGTTTCCGGTTAATACAATTATAGCATGGTATGTAAACATTTATCATAAGTATGAAGATATGATAATAACCCACTTTATTATTGCCTCTTGGGCATATCTCCAACAGTCTCCCACTTGCACTAGAGTCAATAATCTAGTTTCAAACCTTTGTGTATTCAACACCTATGGCTTTCCGGTGTTGTATGTACACGATTGCTAGTGGTCAACTGATCTCCGGATCTTGACACTTCCAGGTCCGTGTGTAATTGCATGTCTTTGCGTCTCTACGCATCACTCATTCTCTAATGAGATGGCTTTGTATAAATTTGGTCTTTCGGTGTGACCTTTAGCTCTTTGGGGTTAAAACATGTTGATAATATTGTCGCACAATATATCTTCATAGTATTATCCCACTGTGAACTACACCTAGTTTGATAACAAACTAATTGACACAAATGCCCTCTTTAGCTGCTATAGTAGCAGTCATATACTTAGCCTTTTGTTGTAGTATCTGTCACAATGTCTTAACTTTGGAACTCATCCAAATCCATCATGGAACTCACTTTCCATTATATTGTGCCACCCTTAGTTTAAATTGAGATACACTTAATTTGTACTTTGTGACAAAACTAGTATCAATGTAGTACTTATACAATGAACTAACCATCTATTTGTCACTTCTACAAATAATATACTCTTAGTTCTTCCAAAAGATCATAAGAATATCCTTACTATTGTCCAATGATCATCTTACGAATCATTCTGGTATATGCTCACAACATTTAGAGCATAGGACATATCTGGATTTGTACATATTACAGTATGATTGATATAAATACTCTTTGTGATTTCATACATCAAGTATCAATCTATACTTGATTATTTGTTTCACTTTACCAAATGTCAATACACTTGAATATATCATCAACATTGAACTCATTCAATCCTTTTTGTGCAACAAGAACCTCTCTTGTAGTTTCTATATTGAACTCATTTAATATGTTGTCTATGTACTTCTGGCACAACCATATTAGCGTATAATCATGCCTAATATTTTGGTTTTGCCTAAGTCTTTCATCGAGATGAAATTCTTATCTTGTGTTAATAAAAAGATACATCACTTCCAATCAACAATATGTCTCCTACATAATGTATTAGAAATATGTCTTAGCGCTCCCACTTAATTTCTTGCAAATGCAAGCATCTTCATTGTCTCTGATGAACTTTTAAACTTCTTTAACAGTTTCATCATAGTGAAGATTCCAACTCCGCGATGCTCACTTCAACCATTGAAGTTTGCATATGCTTTTAGCATCCTTTGAATTAACAAAACCCTATGGACCGTGTTATACACATGTCCTAGGTAACGATTCTATTAGAAGAACTTGTTTTGTTTATTCAACTACCATATAACAAATTATATGTAGTGGTTGCTACATTAATCCGTCTAGACCAAATATCACTATGAAAGATCAAATCTTGTCATAGTCAACCTTTGAACATTGTTGTGAACTCTTTCCCAACATGTCGACTATTTCATAGATGTGAAACATCCATGTCTATTTCTTTATAGATCCAAACACGACTGTAAGGTCTTTACACCTTTCTCGAGGGTCCTTCAAGTTCAAAACTTGATTTTTCGTGTATGTAACTATCACGGATTTTATGGCTTCAAGCCATTTGACGGAGTCAGGGCTCATCATCGCTTCTTTGCATGTAGTACGTTCATTATTCTCAAATAATGATTCAACCCTCAAATCTTGGTATTTGATTGTTTACTTGACCTACTTGTTTCAATAGGAACTTAGATCTCCGTGATCACAACCTTTGAGGCACGTGAGCCACGAGCATTGTTGCTGCCTCCGGAACACTTTTCGGCGCTGCGCAACTTTGCACATATAGCTAAGGTTCTTTTAACCTTATCAAAGTTCTATTGTCCTCCCACTTAACTTTTCACGAAAAATTCCTTCTTAAAGAAACTTGACGTTCCAAGCAACAAACACTTTTGTCTCCGGTGTTTATGGAGGAATATTAACAGTTTATACAAAGACAGGTTCATCCGACTTTGGTTGCAAACATCTTTCTTATGTATAGCATACCAATGTTTTAAGAAAGGACTACTTGGGTTTTATCCCAAACCATAACTTTATATGGTGTCATTTCAACGGATTATGATGGAGCTCTTTTTAATGGAAAAATGGTAATCTCTAAAGCTTTTAATCTTTAAAATACAATGGCAGTTTTATGAATTACACCTTCGATCTTACCATGTCAAACAAGGTTTAATTACATATCTCGAACGCTCCATACTCTTATGGTGTTTCGGGAAATGCAAATCCACGGAACGATTCCTTAAATCTTAGGTATTATGCTAAACTCTGTAACTCAAATATCTTCCTTTATGATCTTTATCATAAACTGTTTATATTCTTGTTACAATGATTTTGCACTTCATCTTGAAAGTCTTTGAACTTTTCAAATGTCTCATACTTCATCCTTGTTAAGTAAATATTCATATATTCACTCAAATTTTCGGAGAAAGCATATGAAGTTGAAATCCATCGCTCTTGACTACACATAATGGACTTCGTACAACAATATGTACAAGTTCCAATAAGCTAGTCTTTCGTTCCCTTTCGGCCTATGAACGAAGTTTTTAATTATCTCTAGGAAAGTTTCACAAGCGTCATTTGATCAAAATCAAAAGACTCCAAAATTCCATACATATGGAGTTTCTTCATGTTTTCTTTCCAATATAATTTAAACGGCGATGTCACTTCCTAAGTGATCTTTCAATCAATTTGTCTTTCGACATTTTTAGCATTAGCTTTATGGATGTGATTTTTCCAACGAGATTTGTAAATCATCCATCTTTTATGGATTACGGCAATTATTTGAACAACCCTTTTGCTCTCATAACACCTGATAAAACAAATCTTGAAGGCAAGCTTTGATGTTTAACGAGCAACACAATAACCCTTTATTTGTTCTCGATGAACATCATCACATATTCTTTTGCTAATTATTTAGGCCACTGTAGTTCATGAATTCTGTTGTTTTGTATGACGATTCATACCAACAAATTCAGTATCAAATACTTAAGAACCACATTGTTTAATAAGCAAAGAATATAGCCATAACATGTATATCATCTATATACTTAAACTGAACAATTCTAGTCTTTTCTTTTCTGCCATATATTTATGAGACTCTCTTTCAGTATCTCCTTTTCTGTTTGAAAGAATCTATCAACATCAATAGTGGAGTCATACATATGACACATAGTCCAAAACATGTATAATTAAACACCAATGTCTTTGGACTTGCACTTTGAAGTAGATCACCATCATCAAATGTTTGGTGTTCTTTCAAATTCCTTTCTTTAGTAATCTCTTGGTGTAGTAAACATTTTACCTACATCAAATATTCACCCTTATCATGGATTTATCCATGATCAAGTTACTTTTAGCTTGTAACAGTGAATCACGAGTATAATGTTGCTCTCCAAAACCTTTTGGAAGATTAGGACAACTAGTATCTCCAACCCTTTTGCAAATTCTCATCAAAATATGAGAACATGACTTTTGACATATTATACTCTATCATGTTCCAACCAAAACTTCGTTTCAGATATCACAATATCTTCCACACATCATGGTTTCTGAAACAACTCTTTCAGATCCAAGATAATCTTGATATTAAGACAATCCTTTGAATATCAAGAATCATGGAGACAAACATGATACTTATATACTAACATTGGAATTGTTACTCTTGTTTTAATACCAATTATTAAACTTCATCGAGTAACCGGAACTTACTGAAAGTTTGCAATAGGACTTTTAAACTTTAGATTAACACTTCAAAACAATACGATACCAGTTCGTAAAGTAACTAACCAGAATTCTATAGTTCTATCATCTCAATTATAACTAAGCGCAAGGTGGTAAACGGATGCCAATGACTACAACAACTATGCAAATTCACTTTGATTTAGTTTATGATAAATTGAGTTCTAATTAATAATTAAATTAATCTAGGTGAACTCCCACTCAAAACAATATCCCTCACATTGTTTTAGTGATCACACGAACCAAATCCACCACATCAAAACCGATCATCACGAGAGTTGATGTAGCTTCAATGGCGAACAATCAACATGTTCATCATATCTACTATATGACTCATGCTCTACCTTTCGGTAATCCGTGTTCCTGAGGCCATGTCTGTACATGCTAGGCTCGTCAAGATCAAACCTTAGCTTCCGCATGAGCAAATCTGGCTTGCCCACGTTGTATACACTTGTAGAATCTAACACACCCGATCATCACGTGGTGCTTTGAAACAACAAGCTTTAGCAACGGTGCTAACTAAGGGTGAACACTTTATGACTTGAAATTCATGTGCATGAGGGATCATCTTATAATGCTACCGTCGTCTACTAAGCAATACAAGATGCATAAAGGATTAACATCACATGCAATTCATAATATGTGATATGATATGGCCTTTCTTCTTGTGCTTCCGATCTCCATCTTCAAGCACGAACATGATCTCCATCATCACTGGCATTGCATCAAGGTCAATGACGCTGCTCCATGGTTGTCGTCCACCGGCTTCAACTATTACAACTACTTTGAATAGACACGCGGGTCTTAACAGAAATTAAAGACAACCATATGGCTCCTGCCGGTTGCCGACTTACAATAAGGAACATTGCATACATCATATATAATCACAATCATGGCCATATCACATCACTGCACACCCCTGCAAAACAAAGTTAGACGCCTCTACTTTCTTTGCATGTTTTACGTGGTTTGGGGCTTTCTATAAGTGTCGTTCTAACTTACGAACATGAACCACAACGTTGACACAAGTATTGTTAATCACCCGTTGTGAATTGGATCTATACTATGCTAGGAGAAACAGGCACCCGCAAAGCCACTTATGCAATACAAGTTGCATGTCAAGCGTGGAGCAAGTCTCATGAACGATGTCATGTAAGGTTAGCCCGGGCCGCTTCATCCCAACATACCGCAAGATGCAAAGTACACAAGAAGCAATCGACAATAAAAGTATCAACGCCCACAATGACCATTGTGTTCTACTCGTGCAACAGATCTACATATAGACACGGCTCTGATACCACTGTAGGGGTTCGTAGCATGGAAAACAAAAATTTTCTATCGCATACAAACAACCAAGCCAAGATCTATCTACTAGATTGTAGCAACGAGTCAATGGTATAACTTACCCTCGAAGATTCCAAAGCGGTTAACGAGAGCAGATTCTCGTGGATGATGTAGTCGTACACTTCCGATCTCAAGATCGCGTAGACGATCCTTCCGGCGCCACGTTCTGGCAGCGCTCCCGTAGTCGGTCACACGTTCGGTACTCGACGAAGACCTTCCTCTCCCTTGTTCCAGCAGGCAGCGGAGGTTGTAGCACTCTCCTCGCGATTCCGGCAGCACAACGGCGTGGTACCGGAAGTAGAGGGGAAATCCCGCAGGGCTTCGCCTTAAGCCGGTGCGAGTATGGTGGAGCTTATGAGAGAGGCTATTAGTGGTCTAGTAATTAGACACACCAATTAGAAGGCTCTAAACCAATTAGAAGGCTCTAAACCGTTGGCTAAAGCAATTAGAAGCTCTAATCCAAAACGGCTCTAAACCGGAGATTAGAGGTAGAAAGTTATGTGTCTCTAGGAGGAGCCCTGCCCCTCCTTTTATGGAGGGGGGTCTTGGCGCGCCAGGGGAGGGAGGGAGTCCCTCCCCAACTCGGCCTTGGGCTGGGCGCCGGCCTGGAGGAGTCCTACTCCTCCTCCAGGTTGACTCCAACTCCTCTTGCTTGTTTCCCACAGTTTCTTGTTTTGGCAGTTTGACTTTCGAACTGGACATTTGACTTTTCTGTTTTAGGATTCAATTTAATCCTTTATTTGGGACAGCAAGAACACTTAGTACATGATGCAATCATTCCAATAAGTAATGACACATTCATGTACCCCTTCCCCCTCCGGAGTGCCGGACATTCCGGAACCTTCTAGAATGTTCCCGATGAAATCACCGGAATCATTCCGCAACTCCGAAACGAGACTTTCCTTATATGAATCTTATTCTCCGGACCATTCCGGATCTCCTCGTGATATCCCGGATCCCATCCGAGACTCCGAACAACATTCGGTCTCTTTCTCATAATACCATAACTACTCAAACAACGTCGAATCCTTAAGTGTGTCTCCCTACGGTTCGTGAATTATGCGGACATGATCGAGACACTTCTCCGAACAATAACCAATAGAGGAATCTGGAAATTCATATGGCTCCCACATATTTCTACGATTACTTTGCGATCGAATGAACCACTTACATACGATACCAATTTCCCTTTGTCTCACGATATGTTACTTATCCGAGGTTATGATCGTCGGTATCTCTGCATACCTAGTTCAACCTCGTTACCGATAAGTACTCTTTTCTCGTTCCCGTGATATGTGATCCCTTGTGAGCCAGTCACATGCTTGCAAGCTAATTGGATGACATTCCACCGAGAGGGCCCAGAGTATATCTATCCGTCATATGGATGGACAAATCCCACTCTTGATCCATGTGTTTCAACCAATACTTTCCGAACACTCAATGCCACTTTTATAGCCACCCTGTTACGGTGTGGTGTTTGATGACATCAAAGCATCCATCCGGTAAAGGTGATATGCATGATCTCATGGTCGAAGGAATTAGGTTACTATGTATCAGAAAGCATATAGCAATTGAACTAATGAAATGACTTGATCTTTTATGCTACGCTTATCTATAGGAGTATGTCCATCACATCATTCTCCTAATGATATGACCCTGTTGTTAATAACATCTCTATGTTCATGATCAGGAAACCATGATCATATATTAACCAACAAGCTAGTTTAACAAGAGGCTTCACTAGGGACTCTTATTTTAGTTTACAAATCACACAAGTATTAATGTTTCCGGTTAATACAATTATAGCATGGTATGTAAACATTTATCATAAGTATGAAGATATGATAATAACCCACTTTATTATTGCCTCTTGGGCATATCTCCAACAGTCTCCCACTTGCACTAGAGTCAATAATCTAGTTTCAAACCTTTGTGTATTCAACACCTATGGCTTTCCGGTGTTGTATGTACACGATTGCTAGTGGTCAACTGATCTCCGGATCTTGACACTTCCAGGTCCGTGTGTAATTGCATGTCTTTGCGTCTCTACGCATCACTCATTCTCTAATGAGATGGCTTTGTATAAATTTGGTCTTTCGGTGTGACCTTTAGCTCTTTGGGGTTAAAACATGTTGATAATATTGTCGCACAATATATCTTCATAGTATTATCCCACTGTGAACTACACCTAGTTTGATAACAAACTAATTGACACAAATGCCCTCTTTAGCTGCTATAGTAGCAGTCATATACTTAGCCTTTTGTTGTAGTATCTGTCACAATGTCTTAACTTTGGAACTCATCCAAATCCATCATGGAACTCACTTTCCATTATATTGTGCCACCCTTAGTTTAAATTGAGATACACTTAATTTGTACTTTGTGACAAAACTAGTATCAATGTAGTACTTATACAATGAACTAACCATCTATTTGTCACTTCTACAAATAATATACTCTTAGTTCTTCCAAAAGATCATAAGAATATCCTTACTATTGTCCAATGATCATCTTACGAATCATTCTGGTATATGCTCACAACATTTAGAGCATAGGACATATCTGGATTTGTACATATTACAGTATGATTGATATAAATACTCTTTGTGATTTCATACATCAAGTATCAATCTATACTTGATTATTTGTTTCACTTTACCAAATGTCAATACACTTGAATATATCATCAACATTGAACTCATTCAATCCTTTTTGTGCAACAAGAACCTCTCTTGTAGTTTCTATATTGAACTCATTTAATATGTTGTCTATGTACTTCTGGCACAACCATATTAGCGTATAATCATGCCTAATATTTTGGTTTTGCCTAAGTCTTTCATCGAGATGAAATTCTTATCTTGTGTTAATAAAAAGATACATCACTTCCAATCAACAATATGTCTCCTACATAATGTATTAGAAATATGTCTTAGCGCTCCCACTTAATTTCTTGCAAATGCAAGCATCTTCATTGTCTCTGATGAACTTTTAAACTTCTTTAACAGTTTCATCATAGTGAAGATTCCAACTCCGCGATGCTCACTTCAACCATTGAAGTTTGCATATGCTTTTAGCATCCTTTGAATTAACAAAACCCTATGGACCGTGTTATACACATGTCCTAGGTAACGATTCTATTAGAAGAACTTGTTTTGTTTATTCAACTACCATATAACAAATTATATGTAGTGGTTGCTACATTAATCCGTCTAGACCAAATATCACTATGAAAGATCAAATCTTGTCATAGTCAACCTTTGAACATTGTTGTGAACTCTTTCCCAACATGTCGACTATTTCATAGATGTGAAACATCCATGTCTATTTCTTTATAGATCCAAACACGACTGTAAGGTCTTTACACCTTTCTCGAGGGTCCTTCAAGTTCAAAACTTGATTTTTCGTGTATGTAACTATCACGGATTTTATGGCTTCAAGCCATTTGACGGAGTCAGGGCTCATCATCGCTTCTTTGCATGTAGTACGTTCATTATTCTCAAATAATGATTCAACCCTCAAATCTTGGTATTTGATTGTTTACTTGACCTACTTGTTTCAATAGGAACTTAGATCTCCGTGATCACAACCTTTGAGGCACGTGAGCCACGAGCATTGTTGCTGCCTCCGGAACACTTTTCGGCGCTGCGCAACTTTGCACATATAGCTAAGGTTCTTTTAACCTTATCAAAGTTCTATTGTCCTCCCACTTAACTTTTCACGAAAAATTCCTTCTTAAAGAAACTTGACGTTCCAAGCAACAAACACTTTTGTCTCCGGTGTTTATGGAGGAATATTAACAGTTTATACAAAGACAGGTTCATCCGACTTTGGTTGCAAACATCTTTCTTATGTATAGCATACCAATGTTTTAAGAAAGGACTACTTGGGTTTTATCCCAAACCATAACTTTATATGGTGTCATTTCAACGGATTATGATGGAGCTCTTTTTAATGGAAAAATGGTAATCTCTAAAGCTTTTAATCTTTAAAATACAATGGCAGTTTTATGAATTACACCTTCGATCTTACCATGTCAAACAAGGTTTAATTACATATCTCGAACGCTCCATACTCTTATGGTGTTTCGGGAAATGCAAATCCACGGAACGATTCCTTAAATCTTAGGTATTATGCTAAACTCTGTAACTCAAATATCTTCCTTTATGATCTTTATCATAAACTGTTTATATTCTTGTTACAATGATTTTGCACTTCATCTTGAAAGTCTTTGAACTTTTCAAATGTCTCATACTTCATCCTTGTTAAGTAAATATTCATATATTCACTCAAATTTTCGGAGAAAGCATATGAAGTTGAAATCCATCGCTCTTGACTA